>JARHVA010006111.1:655000-1006586 GCA_037957365.1 Torreya grandis | reverse complement strand
TTGTGTCATTTTGTGTCACTTAGGGTTCATATATGGGTCATAAATGAAGGTGGTACAGTTTTCTTAGGAAGATAAGTGTTCTAGACTCTCTTCAAATGTCCAATATGTTATATTCCTTGTTATTAATGGCAATACTAATTGAAACCTATAGTTTCCTAACTAAAAATCAAGAAAACAAGTGAAAAAGAGGAGTTTTGGTAGTTGTACACCTATAGAGGAGAGTGGCACATGGAAAAGCTCATGTAGTGACCCTTCAAGCTTTCCTGAAATCTATTTTCACACTTTAGATACTTTTGAAGTGCTAAAAATATGCCAAACCCATTTCTCTCCTCCATCATTCCATTAAGCATATGAAAATGGTTAATAGGTCTTTTGATGGTATAGTTAGTAGGGAAGATTTCAGGTCAAATTCTATTGGGTGGGAATATTATACTTGGTCTACTTCATTTTCATCAAAAATATTTTAGAAAATGGTTGTTTGTGATTTATGAACCATGCTTAAGAAGTTGATAATCTTTTTCTACATACTAATCCTCACACCCTATAGGTTTTGCTTCTATTTGAGCTTGTCTATATAATCCAATTAGTGAAATGGATTCCAAAGTTTGAAAATTTCCTTATTTCATGGATATTATCTTTGGTTTCATTTTTTGAGTTGATTTTATGAGTTCAAAACCTCTTAGGTTATAAATGGAGTATGTTAGTCAGGTTATAGACATGTCCATCATTTGTAAAGGTTTTCATTTTCTTATATTAGTTTCTTAAAAAGATATATTTATGTATTCCATGAGTCTTAAGTGATGATAATAACTCTTCCCTTCCAAGCTTACTCTCCAAGACTAACATCATGAAGGTTGCAGCCAAGAATGTTTCACAAAATCAACTTCTTATAGGTTTCCATCTACGGCTATGGTATATAAAGGCCTTGAGCATGGTCACGAAGGCTTGATGAATAGTTTCAAGGTGTTAAACACATTATTGGAGCATGAGATAATAAGCTAATCCTTCCAAATATCACATAAGGTACTATGATAGTCAATGCAAACTACACACATAGTCATACACCAATGAATGTGCATCTATAGGTTCCCTATGGAAGGTCAATCATAATGAATTGAAGTTTTTAAACTAGTTTAAGCTCTAATTAGGTATAATAGATTCATTTAGATAATCTAAGAAGGTATAAGACTAGTTACAATCCCATACAACATGCATATTTCTCACATATACCTCTAATGCATGTATACTAAAATGTTCACCCACAGGTAGTTCCCATAGAGACTTGAAATGTTGAAAAAATATGTCTGGATATGTTTTGAGACATTACTTGAGGTCTTAGAATGTTTAGGGTGTCATGAGAACCATGTTTTAAACAAAGGGAGTGTTAGGTAAGTTTGAAAAATACATTCATATGAAGAAGCCAAGTTCAGGGATAAATTTCCTTAAAATCTCCAAAATAGAACATTAGGTACTTTTGATGCAATAATATAATGGTGTATCATGAAGTATAGATGAGTATAAATGTTTCAATCATGAAACCCTATCATAGGGGATATGACTTGATCAAAGGGAAGGATAATTTGGTTTCAATATGTGGTGATTAAGAAGCATCTAAATCATGAAATTGTTCACTACAACTTTCAATGTTTACTATAGTATTTTGAACCTTTAGGTGATTTTACACTCCAAGATAACAACACAAGAACATGTCTTCATGATAGATGACTAAATATAGGTTGAGAAACACACTAGTGATTAAAACATCTTTAATAATGATTTAATTATAATATATCAACCTACATTATCACCTACAGGTGCTTTGCTCTCAAAAGGTTTACCTACAGTTGACTCTAGGTACTTACTTGCAAATACATAGGTGAACTTTGAAAGTCGGTCTAAAAAACATGGAAATCAGTCAATGAGAGTCAATCCCAATACTCTATATATATATATATATATATATATATATATATATTAGGTTTTAAATATATTTCAAGGATTGAAACACACCTAAAAGACTCCCCTTTTGCTCCAAAATAGTCAACTACAATTGACTATGGCATGACAGTGATATATGAGCATAACTAGTCTTGAAGTTAGCCTCACCTAAAGTATGCTGTGAAAAATTAAAACTATTATATGAATATATAGGAACTAAATAAGTTATTTTGGTGATGATACTATGTCTAGGACAAAATATAAGCCTACAGGCAATCTCCTTTTTGAGGGTAAACATAGCTACAGTCAACTTGTAATCTTGTCTAATCAAATACAATATGTATGTTGAAAGGTTGGGAAATTTTATGAGTAAAAATATGTGTAAGAGAATATAAATGATAATTAAATAAACCTAAATTGATAATTAATATAATAAAATATTGAAAATAAAATCTCTAACAATGCAACTTATATTCAAAATATAAAATCTACACATAGTGAGTTAATTAGGAGTCTGTCTTGAGGTTTTAATGCTTTAGAGGTGCTAGAAGATCAATCTAATCCTAAAAATTTATGTATAAGGTATAAATTACCTATTCAAACACCCCATTTACTTATTTTCCCTAGGGAAATAGGGTAAGTTCCCTCTATTTTATCTTAGATAGAGGGCACTCCCAAAGTGTTGAAATCTTGCAAGTTTAGAAAGTAGGGCTAAAATAATGAATTGAAAGGTATTAAAACCTTGAATTAATGTGTATAAATATGAATTTATATTTAAACAAAATGAATGAATCCCCATAGGTGATTTAAACTAAACAAGGTGGCCCAAACCCACAGGTATGTAGATAGGCCTACTAGGTCTTAGTTAGGCCTAATGGCTAGGGGGTTCAAATGTCACTTATAAAACTACATGAATATTCCAAATAATTTAAACATGTAAATGGGGATATATAAGGTGTGTTAAAGCTTTTGGTTTACATAAGTAGATATGAGAAATCCATTTTTTTTCCTAATAGCCTAATAGGGTATGAAAAACCTAAAGGAGATCTTAAGAAGCTAACTTTGAATGATTGCACTTGTATGAACACTTAGCATGGGAGCTCAAGGAGATAATTTTTTTTGGATAGGGTACCTAGAAAGGATTTAGTGGCATTTTTTAGAGGATTGAACATCAAGATTGTATTAATAATCCTTAAGATCCAAATCATATCTAAACCCTCCAAACCCCTTGGTAATGACCCAATGAGAATAATGAAGGAGAGGCATCCATGAGGGATATAATAGCTTGGGATATGATTTGAGTTTTTATAGGACTCTCCAGGGTTCCTTCTAATCAACCTAAGTTGTACATTACCTATACAGATAGGGTATAAAATAGTTTTTCTTTATAATTTTGTGTTGTGCAAGTATGGAAGGGTTTAAAAATATGAAAATCACTTTTGGATAGATATTGGGACCTATAATAACACCTAATTTCCATTTCATGCTTCTTTTAAGCTCATAAGTGCCTCTGCTAACACCTTCATCTCAATCAGTCCAAACTGGCATAGTGAACAAGGAATGACTACCAAGTGATAAGGTGATAAATCTAAGTGGGAGGAATTTTAAGATATACCTAATGTATCTAAGAGCATGATGGATCTTTAAAATTCTCATACACTCCTATATATTGATTGTATTGGATAACTAAAGACAACTTTGGTACCAAGTGTGAGGGGTGAATGAAAGAGGAGTGATTATGACTATTAGTGGTGAGAACACTTGGTTAGAGGAATCCTGATCATTAGGGACACATATAATGAATTTTTTAGTTATTTATAACCCTTTCCTCTCAATTCAATCATCTCATCTATCCATAGTCTGATGTGGGCATTAAAAAAAGGTTAAATGATGAAGGCAAATTTCTAAGTATGAAATTAAAGATTCCTACACCAAGTTCAAGGATTTTCATGCTTTAAGGGAAATTTTTCCAAGTATACCTTGTATTTTATATCCCATATTCCTTCCTCATACAAATTTAACTCTCTTCTCAGCTTGATAAGTGGTTTAGTGACTCTTGGACTTCATTATCTTCTCGCCTCTCTCAAATTCTATAAGTACTAGCCATTTTGGCCCTTGTTGGTTAATACCACACTTGGTATGGTGAATCCCTACTAGTTTGATGTCATATTTTTCCTTTGAATAATATATTCAATCTATTTTATTTCATAAACATATTTTTTAAATGTGTAGAGTGATGAATGGTTAAGTTTAGTGATTTTATCCTTGCTTTTCCTTATCCTTTCATGTCTTATGCGAGAAGTTATCATTATAACATGTCATATAGAGTTTAGTTATTGTGTTAGGGTCCATTAAAGAGTGAAATTATCCTTGGATTCATAAATTTGAGCCTTGGTATACTTACCTTTTGTATTCTCATGCATATCACCTCTATATTGAAACACTTACGCTAGAACATCTTAGGACTTTGATGCTAGTTTGTAGATCATGTTCTTAGTGAAATAAGTATTGTATCATAGTGGATATTTCCATGGTGTATCACCCCCTTAGATTTATTATATTTCATACATACATCTATCCATTTTACAACAAGTAATCAGTAGTATAGGTGATAAGCACTTCAAGACAAATTCAAGGAGCTAGCCCTTAAACCTAGAGGTCTACTTCTACCATAAGTAAACCCACATACCCAAAAGTATTCCAATGTTGCCCAAATATTAGAGTATGCTTCAATAACCTCCTTTAGGGTGAAATATTTGGTGATAATATGTATTTTTAGAGATCAAGGAATTGTGTCAAGTAAACATTCTAACTCCTATGCCACTTGGATAAAGGGAGCATCTTCAAAGGAATTACACATGGAATTTAGGACGTCTTAAGATAGTTTCCTAACTCCTCTCTTGTTTATAACTCATGATACACTTATCATTTCTCTCACTCCTATGCCCTTCTCTCCTTTTCTCTCACATTTCTCTATATATTGAGCCTAAATTGGCTAAGTTTGTATCCTCCACTTGGGTATGGTGAAACCCTACCCATTTTTAAGCCTTTGGATAATGAGAAAATTTTGATTTAACCTCCTTCATTGACTATTTTCAATGTGTATGTGTGATTATTTGATTTTTTTTAGTGATATTTTTTCTTCCTTGGCATTTTTTTCCTTTTCTTGCATTAAGTCTCTTCAAGTGTTTAAGTGAGGTGTAGGGGTTTAGTTAATTATCTTTTCAATGGTGTCATGTCATGACCTCTTAACTAGTCTTCCTAGCTCAATCATTCTTCATAACCTTCATGAGAAGTATTGATGTATAAATTTAGATTTGGAGAAGTGTTAATATAGGTTAGCCTCATGTTTGAAGTGCATTTTTAGTTTGTTGGTATTGGTCTTGGTGCATCACCTCGATTAGCATAGGTTCTCTATCTCTTTTCATATCAAGTGAGTAGAGTAGTTTGTGAACCTAAGTGATTCATCAAGGGGAGATAACCCTTAACCTAAATATTCACCTTGTATGAAATCATAAATGCATCATGTATATAAATAAATCTTGTCTCAAATAAAAAAGAGTATACCTACACTTCTGATTGGGAATACATTTGTTAAACAGATGCATGACCAATATGAGGATCTACTAGACCTAATTAGGGGATCACTTTTCACAATAAACCATGCTAGAAAGGGTTCTAAAGCCTACAATTTAACACAATCATGCAACAACCCTAAAATATTCCTAGGTTTAATGTTCACTCTATATCTAATTTACCAGAAAGTAAATATAATCTAGTGCACACCAAAGCTTATGGCACAACATGAGGTGTTAATAAAACAATCAAAACATATATAAAAGAATATAAATTAAACTAAGTATGATCAAGACCCTAATACATGGAATATGAAGAGTAATATTATTTGATCCAACACTTATGATATTATTATCTACTAAAAGAGAGGAGAATAAAGTTAGAATATACTTACCTGAATGTGAACCCATTGAGACTCAATCTCTCCCTTAGCCAAAGGGGCTTTATAAGAGGTTGTTGTGGTTTTTAAGGATAACTAAGAAAGGCCAAATCATCTAACACTTATTCACAAGAATATATTCTCTAAGTATAACCCTAAGCTAAGACTGCTCAATTAGAATGGTGGAAGAGTAGATTGTAAATAAGCACAAGAAAATAATAACTCTTGATTGCATATTGAAATAATGATGAAATTATCTTGTATTTATAGGTTGATATTACCCTATATCCTTTTTAATATGTTGGTTATATAGGGTTGACCTAGTTGACCTTGTATGTTTTTAAGAGGTAAATCACTAAGTCCCAAGCTAGGTCAGTTGAAGGGCTGATGAAAATCTAAGTGAAAAATACCCTAAAAAGTATAGGGTCAACCTAGTCAACCATGTACAATAATTAGAGGTTAAAACTTGTAAAAAGTTGACCCAGTCGACCTAGTATAGTTAGCTAGATAAAGGGGATCAAGGTGAGTAAAAGAGGGATGGAAAGAGGAAAATACTAGATGATGCTTCAATAAATAACATAGTAACACACATTGTTGATGCTAAAAAAAAGTTGTATTTTAAAGCAAAAATAAATAAAATTAAATGACTAAAAATTAAATTCAATGCATACCTTGGTTTAACTTTATTTATGGATGCTTGTCTATTATGTTGTTAGTTTTTATTATGTAGGACATAGAGACTACTTTAAACAAACCCAAGAATACAAAATTAAAGAGAAAAAACAAACAAATGTAAGAAAAATCCAATATAGATAGTGCTATGAGGATGGGATGTACTTGAGAAATTTGACAAGCTGGGGTGATAGGTGTTAGACCAAATGACCAAGTCAAAAAAACAAGAGTAAATTAGGTAACCAAAAATCTAAGGCTACTAAATACTCAAACAAGTTATCTTTAAGTAATAAAGGCAAACTTACCAAGTCAAACCAAGGATACATGTCAAACAAGATGGTAATAAAACATCAATATTAAAAGAAGAAACAAAATGGTAAAATAAAAGTTATGAGTGAGTAGTAACAATCCTTATCTCACTCAACAACGGAGAAAGGAAGCATAAAAGGGGAAAACAACTTTGTCGAGTGAGAAGTAACAATCAAACCTCACTCAACAATGGAAAAAGGGTACAAATTTAGGTATCCATAATAGTAGGAAAGTAAAACAATGATAAATGGTAAAATTAAAGTAAATTAAGTCTAAGAATGTAATTTTATGGTATAAAGAAATAATTAATTCATAGTTTTTCAAACATGTTTTTCTCTAAGGATAGATAAAACTAAAACAAAGTAGTGCTAGCATGTTTTTAAGAGATGAAGATGGGAGCAGAGAATAGTGGAAAATAGATTTGGAATCGCAATTTTCTTATCAAGGGGGGAATTGAAATGGGTGGAGGGGAGAACAAAGGAAAAACCAAGGTAGAGGAAATATTTATCAAAGCTAAGACACTCAAATTAGGTTTGTCAAACTAAGAGGAATTTTGACCTTAAGGACTTTGAAGAACTTATCTTAGACACACAAGTCTTAGGTCAATAAATGTAGTATATAGATCATCCCATGAAGGCTATATGCATTAAAATTAAAATGGACCTACCTTCCCATAATGTATCACCATAGAGTTTTTTGAATTCCCCTATTCTAATCTACTGGCCTACCACACCTCGAAGGACCTCAGCTCTATGTGAGGCTAACTTTGGAGTTTGAGATTCGATTAGAGATAGGAGATGTGTTTTTAATCACATCTTTTAGTTTGATGTTGACTTTAGATATTTGCATGTTATCTATTAGATATCATTACCTTTTATTTAAAATGATTTTGCTTTTAACTTTCTTGATGTATTTTTCTATTCCTCCTCCATATGGATTTGGAAAACCAAACATGGGTGCTAAAGATGACTTCAATTTGAATAATTAGTATAAGCTTTCTAAGAGAGAGAACTTCAAAGAGCATGGGGTCTAAGAGTCTCATAAATCTAGGTGAAATAAAAGTGCTATCTTAACTTCGACCTTGTTTTATCTAATGTGGAGTGAAATAAAGGGGAAATAAAGAGGAATAAAACATGGATCAATTTTAATTAATTCAAATCGCAAAAAATTTGATAAAGGGAAAAAAGGGATATAATGATAGTAAAGTGTGATTCCTTATCATAAGAATGAGGGAAATGGAGGAAAACATGCTAACGTAGATTATTTACGTAAATTCCATTTATCAAAATAAGTAAACAAGCTAAATTTGAGAATAAGGATCATATAAAAACTTTAAAATATAATAATTTTATGAAAAGGGTTAGGTACTATACATGGTCTTACTCTACAACTTCATAAAAGAGAAACACATAAGGGTGCCAATAATGAAGTGAAAGATAAAGTGAGATAAGCAAAAGATGGTGTTTTTTTGAGAAATTTCAGGTCCCATCCATGGTTTTATGAATAAAATCACAAAATAAAAACCCAAGGGGTGACAAAAATAGAAAATGCAAGAAGATAAAGAAGACTATGGTACATCAAGAAACCAAAAGACCAAAATGGAGGTCTAAAGGTTCATGACAGGAAATAAATTGATACAAAAGGATAGACCCTTAT
This sequence comes from Torreya grandis, assembly GCA_037957365.1. NCBI lineage: Eukaryota > Viridiplantae > Streptophyta > Pinopsida > Cupressales > Taxaceae > Torreya > Torreya grandis. Next base: position 998,056 of record JARHVA010006111.1, on the reverse strand, counting down.
AATTAGCCTATAAAAAGTGTTATATATCTGTAGATAGAAAGCATTAAAAGAAGGAAATGTTTAGGCAAAGTAATTTTTGATAAATTGTGTGTTGGTGGGCTCTTTGAAAATATGGCCTTCATTGGTTTGAAGATGGTAGGTACTTAGACCAAGAATATCTTTGACTAAATATGGGAACCACCATTTTTATGTGTATTTACATTCTTTATCATGGGTTTAGTATAATTTAAGGATAAGATAACCAACATTAAATGTGCATACTTTAACATGTTTGTTATGTTGTTTGGTAATGTGAGCCTTGTAATGGCAGTTATGTTGCAAGGTAAAAAGATAATGTTCATCAAGTAGGTCAAGGGAATGAAGATGATATTCTCTTAATTATTAATCAATAATAATACCATGAAGAGATATACAAATATAGTGAATCTCCTTCTAAAGGAAGAACTAACTCAAAACCATAGACTAGTGATAATAGAGTTGCCCTAGTGGTAGTGTGTATGCTAGTCTGATTGGCCCAAAGTGCAGGGTAAAGATGAATATGTCAATCCATGCAAGTTTAAAAAATTGAATTTTTGAGAATTTTTTTTATGATTTTATTATTTTCCTCAGCTTGTCCATTACATTATAGATGATAAGGCATAAAAAATTAGTGATTGATCATGATTTTATTGTAAAGTTGTTTAACATGTTTATTTTTAAAATTACTAGCATTATCTAAAATAATGGTATGGGTAATACCAAAGAATAAAATAATTTGATTAAGAATAAATTTGGAAATGGTAGGATTGGTAATGTTAACAAGGGGCATGGCTTCTACCCACTTGGTAAAATATTTGTAGCAATGATGATAAAAGCATGCCCATCTAGGAATGAGGTAGTTTACCAGTGAGATCAAATACCCATGTATAAAATGGCCAAGGAGATTCAAAAGTTTGAATTTCAGCTAGAGGTGAATGGATTAGATCATCATGAAGCTAAAAAAGGATTATAATATTTGGCATATTCAATTGCATCCTTTCCAATAGTAGACCAAAAATAACCCATATACAGGCATTTGGGAGTTATAGCATGTCCACTACAATGACCATTGTAAATTCCCCCATATGTTTGTTCAAGGATATTATGGACCTCATATTTCATAACATAAAAGAGTACAGTACCTTTAGCATTATGATAATAAAATATGTTGTGTTGAAATACATACTTTAAAGCTTATTTATGAATGCATGTCTTTTCACAAGAGTCTAAATTAGGAGGATAAGTTTGATGTTCCAAGAATTGAATGATGTATTGATACCATGAACTTTGTCAAATGGTAATAACCTAGATATGATAGATAATCAAATATATTAATTGAGTATAGGATGGATATTTTTTTATTTAAATAAGAAAAGTAAGATCATAAAGGACTTGGTGGGGATGAAAGAGAGATGTTGAAGAGGAAATAGAATTAGCAATGGAATTTTGATCTCTAGGAATAGGCTCAATAGTGAAAGAGATGAAATCCTTAGAAAAATTGGTTTCAATTTTATGATATGTGATGAGGTTTCACTTTTACATTTATAATCACTAATGACTTGATGACAAATAAGCTTAAAATCACCTAAAACATGTAGGTATTGAATGTCTAAATCAAGAATAGATCTCATGCCTAAGATAAGAGATTCATACTCAAACATATTTTTGGTGACATCAAAGGTGAAGTGAAAAGATAAAGGAATGATCTTGCTAAGAGGACTTGTGATAATGCAACCTACCTTGGCTTCTTGAAGGAATTTAGCACCATCAAAGTGAAGGGTCCAAGTATCCTCATGCAAGTTGACATTAGTTGTAAGGATCTCCTCAATAACTACTTTTGGTCTAGTAATAAAAAAGCAGAAACTTTGGAAGATTCTCTGAAAGCTGCTTGGAACAAAGTAAACAACATGGAAAATCAGTTAAGCAAGATCCCTGTGAAGCTTAAAGCTTATGAAAACAACCTCCGGGAGCTAATAAAGGATAACAGAAAGAAAATGGAGGAAGTAACGTCCAACATTTGTGCAGCTGCTATCAATATAGGTAAACGAGCCAATGAGGAGACCAAAGCACTAGAGGGTCCCAGCAAAAGGACAAGGCAAAGTTCCAGAAAGAAAGATACACAAAAAGGAGCTTTGCTGGAGGTTACCACCCAGGAAACTGCTTTGAAAGAAAAAGAAGCCATGAACTTGATACTGGAACTGGATGAATAATCTGGTCCTTCTTGTTGGTTAAGAAACTGGTACTAATCTTTGTTCTTCTTTTGTTAGCTTTTGTTTGTTGTACCACCAGACTTCTGTTTCTAGGTTTTGACCGGTTGTATCTCTTATGGTTTCAGGACCATTCAAAACCTATTTTTGCTACCTCACTGTAGTGTTTTTTAGGCATTGCCTGTGGGCTTAGTTGTTCTTATTTTGCTCTCTATTAAAGGGTTTCAGGGCCCCTTCAAAACCTACTTTTACCTCTAATCTAAAACAAAGGGAGTAGTGGATTCATCAATATTATTCACTTTAAGATTAGTGGTAAATCTATAAAAATAATCTTTGAGAGAAATAGATTGATTAAGACCTTTGATGTAAAGGATATTATCATCTAGAGGATTATCTTGAAGAGAATAAGTAGCTGGTATGGGACCTATAGCAAGTTGATCATTTATTATTTTCCCTTTGATATATATTTGAGTGATGATGTAGAGATCAAAATTCCATGAGGACCATCCATTTACAAATTATATCTCTAAGAAGAAATGATTTAGAGAAGAAGTGATGAAGGCGGATAGAATGAATAAAGACATCATTATTTTAGTAAATCATGTAGTGGTGAATATTTTTAGCTACAAAATATATGGTGAGGCAATCACACTCAATTTTGTTATAACATGTCTCATAATCAATGAGGCCTCAGATAATGTATTAGATAGCATACTCTCTTCCTGTATCATCTTGTTAGGCAAGAATTTACCCAACTGAAATAGGTGTTGAAGAAGTATATAGAATCAAAGCTTTATCATTGGAAGGAGGAGGAAGTGTAAGTAGATGAAGCAATGACTCTTTCATATTATCAAAGGCTTTTTGACATGGATATATCCATTTTAAATCATTAACTTTCTTGAGAAGGGAATTGATGTAGTGGAAGTGATAATCCATTTCAAGGATAGGTCATCTAACTACCCCAAGTTTGCCTAAATAAGTAAAAAATTTAGGAATAAAATGAGGAATGGGCATGTTGATGATAACACTAATTTTGGTAGGGTCAACATCAATGCCATAGAGAGAGACTAAGAATCCTAACAACTTTCTAGATGTGACCCCAAAGACACATTTATAAGGATTAGGTCTAATTTTAAATTTAAGGAGACAGTCAAAGATGATAACAAGATCAGAAAGATGATTCTTATGATTTTTGGATTTAGCAATGAGATCATCCACATAGGTTTTGACAATTTTGTGAATGAGATCATGAAATATGTGAGTCATTGCTCATTAGTAGATGTCTCCAGCATTACTAAGACTAAAAGGCATTTTGACATAGAAATAAGTGCACCATTCCATGGTGAAATTTGTCTTATGTTGGTCCTTAGGAGTGATATAAATCTAATTGTATCCTAAGAATCCATCCATAAGAGATAACATTTTGTAAGTAGTTGTAGATGTTAGGTTGTGGAGCTAAAAGCTTCACCAAGATACAAATATGAGGAGGTTGCTGAGGTGCAAAGCAATTGACATTAGTCAATCCAACCAACGTTGGTCATATTTAGAGCACAGGGCTACTGACATCAGTCAGGATCAGCCAACGTCGATCATCTCCAAGCAGATAGGGACCAACATCGGTCACCTATGCAATTCTAAAACTGTCAGTTTCATAGACAGTTTGTTAACAAATCAATTGTTTGCATGTAAAAGGCTAATTTTAGTCTTGAGTTATAGATCTAATTATTGTAATTGGATGTCTAATTATTGTTTGCATGAGATCTATATAATAGACTCATGGGCTATATTGTAAAGTGTGCTAGTTGAGAGAGCAAGGTTAGCTCCTTCAGAGTGAAGAGAGCAAGGTGTGTTCCTCTTAGTTCCATAAAGGTGCTGAGTGTGTATGATCAGGTAGATCTATCGGATAGCAAGATCTGGTAGAAGATCCATCGGGGTACTAGTTTGGAGAATCATAAGGATTTGGTGAGGCAAGGACAAGGGTTCTTCAGGGTGTAGAGAGATCTACATGTGTAAGTAAGGTCAGTTGATCTGCAGGTGTGTGTGTGTGTGTGTGTGTGTGTGGTCTAGGTTTGTAGGTGTTGCAAAACCAAGTTGATATGTAGGTGGTAGCAAGATCAGGGAGATTAGCAACATAACAGGTAACAAGATCAAGGGAGATCTACTTAGAGTATGGTGTGTACTCAGTCATGGAGTACATGGAGTACTTGTGTACTGGTAGTAGTGATACTGACTAGTGATACTGGTAGTAATGATACTAACTGGTTGGAGGTGAACACCAACTCTGTGTTTGAGTTATGTGTTGGGACCGTTATTGAGAGAGTGAACTCTTGAAGGTGAATTACTGTACACTTGGTGTGGGAAGCCTGTAAGGTGTGGAAGAGTATGGCATCTCTTCATTGTAATTTCTTTTTAGAAGAGTATTAATACAATTGGGTATTGTCTCTCATATTCTGTGTTATTTTTTAATTCTAGTTACTTGTTACTTTTGGTTAAATTCTGCATTTAGTTGCTTGTACATGGTAATCAATTGTGCTTCTAGGTCCTATCAAAGTGGTATCGGAGCTAAGGTTGTAGGGAGTAGGTTTGTGTTTGATTATAGGTCACTCTTAGGGGTTTTTGATTGAGTGGGAGTATAGCAATGGTAGAAGAAAGTACACTAAGAATGGAGGAATTCAAAGGCACGAATGGTTAATTATGGTGTTATGGAAAGAAAGAGCAAGTAAAGAAATATTGTTGGTTGGTAGAAGATCAGCATGAAGGAATTGAAGAAGCAGATGTTGTAGGTGTTGTTTCACAGGATGCTCTGGTATGTTCCTTGGATAAAGTAGAATCTTGTTTTATAGATTCTGTTGCCTCTTTCCATGCAACCCCAAATAGAGTATTTTTCCATGTTAAGGTCTATGGAGACTATGGAAAGATTTATTTAGGGGTTGGTGAGCCTTATCAAAGTATTGGCAAAGGGGAAGTGTGGCTAAAATTGTAGATGGCCAACACATGGGTGTTGAAGGATGTCATGCAAGTCCCAGTTCTGAAGATGAGGCTAATTTCTTCAAGAAAGTTGGGTAATGAGAGATGCATAAGAACTCTCACAGTAGATGCACTTGAATTAGCTGGTGGTAAGAAAGCAAGTACTCTTTATCTACTTGCTTGTATTACTGATTCTTCTTCTATTGTGAAGACGTGGCTTTGTAAGCTTGGTCACATGAGCAAGAAGGAGATGCATGTTATTAAGAGGAAGTCAAATGTGTTTGACAGACTTAAGAACTGGAAAGCCTTGGTGTTCATGGAGGAGATGATGGATAGAGATCAGTGGATGGGGTTGGATACTTCTAAGCAGGGTAGTTTGGATAGGTTTTTGATCCAAAGAGAGCTTGCAAGTAGAAATTCATCACTCACAAGAGAACACAGGTACCAACATTAGTCAGGAGGAACTGGCGTCAAATAGATAGGTGCTGATGTTGGTCATGTGTAGACCAGAGCTGGTGGTGTTGGGCAGGGTAAGACTGACATCGATCAGGGAACCATTGTCAGTGACAGGTAGACACCAATGTCAGTTAGGAAAACAGTGTCAGTAGTCAAGATAGTTGCATGGAACTGACGTCAGTTAAATGTAGATTGTGTGGTGACCGAGGTCAGTCACTGGAATGGATTTTGGGCAGATAACAAGCTATCAAAGAGTCTCAAATGCCCGTATGGAGGATTGAAAGGGTAAGTAAGCCTCAAATTCATTATTCCTCTTCTTTATACTCATTGCTCACTACAGAGCAAGAAGGATCTAGGAAATAGTGGGAGCATGGCATGAATGAGGAATTTGATTCCTAGGATGCAGAACCAAATGAGAGATTTGGTAGGGTTGCCAGCTGGTATGAAAGCACTAAAAGATGAATGGATTCATTGGTTAAAGAATAGAGAGAATGGACACATGAGATGGAAGGCTAGGTCATATGGTCTTGAGGAAGCTCTAGGACAGTGGTACAGGTTTGACAGGTGGATGACAAAGCATGGCTTTAGTCAATGTCATTGTAACCGTTGTGGTTCCTTTACTAGGTGGGTGATGATTGCAACATCATCTTATTACTATATGTTATGTGTTTTCTTGATGCAAGGTTACACATATAGGGTTTTTTTTGAGCTAAAGGTAAAGTTAGTTTAGAGGTGTGTCATGAAGAATTTGGAGGAGAAAAATTCTTTGGCATAAGTGTGTTTTTAGAGACATGGAAGATCACAGGTTGATTTTGTCTCCAGATGATTGTGTGAAACTAGTTAGCATGCTGATGGGTTAGACAGTTCTATGAATAGTGTCTTGATTCACATGATGAGGTTAAGTACATGCACACTGAACCTGAGGTTGCCCACGCAGTGGGAGCTGTCAGCAAGTTTGGAGCCAATCTGGGAAAGAAGCAATGGAGGGTAGTTTAGTGGATTCTCAAGTATCTAAGACGGACTAGAAGTAGGTATACATGTGATTTAGGGTCAAGCACTTCTTTTATACATGGGTTTGTAGATGTAGATGTGGTAGGTTACTTGGATGACAGGAGGTGCACCACAGGATTTGTGGTGGTTGGTCTTCAGGATTGATCTTGAAGAGGGATACAAGCCAAGAAATAGATTAGATGATGTATAAGTATAGGTATAGGTGCAGCTATTTATCTCCAAGTGGGAGATTGTTAGGTTGTGGAGCTAAAATCTTCACTAGGATGCAAATAAGATGAGGTTGCTGAGGTGCAGAGAAACTGACATCAATCAGGCCAACTGACGTTGGTCATATTTAGAGCATAGGGCTACCGACATCAGTCAGGATCAGCAGACATTGGTCATCTCTAGGTAGAAAGGGGCCAATGTTAGTCACCTATGTGGTTTTGAAACTATCGATTTCATAGACAGTTTGTTAATGAACTAGTTGTTTGCATGTAAAAGGCTAATTTTAGTCTTGAGCTATGGATCTAATTATTGTAATTGGATGTCTAATTATTGTTTAAATGAGATCTATATAATAGACTCATGGGCTATATTGTAAAGTGTGCTAGTTGAGAGAGCAAGGTTAGCTCCTTCAGAGTGAAGAAAGCAAGGTGTGTTCCTCCTAGTTCCATAGGGGTACTGAGTGTGTATGATGAGGTAGATCTATGGGATAGCAAGATCTGGTAGAAGATCCATCAGGTACTGGTTTGGAGAATCATAAGGACTTGGTGAGGCAAGGACAAGGGTTCTTCAGGGTGTAGAGAGATCTACATGTGTAAGTAAGGTCAGTTGATCTACAGGTGTGTGTGTGTGTGTGGTCTAGGTTTGCAGGTGTTTCAAAACTTAGTTGATCTATAGGTGGTAGCAAGATTAGGGAGATCAACAACACAACAAGTAGCAAGATCAAGGGAAATCTACTTGGAGTACGATGTGTACTCAATCATGGAGTACATGGAGTACTTATGTACTGGTAGTAGTGATACTGACTAGTGGTACTGGCAGTAGTGATACTGACTGGTTGGAGGTGAACACCAACTCTGTGTTTGAGTTGTGTGTTGGGACCATAATTGAGAGAGTGAACTCTTGAAGGTGAATTAATGTAGACTTGGTGTGGAAAGCCTGTAAGGTGTGGAAGAGTGTGGCATCTCTTCATTGTAATTTATTTTTGGAAGAGTATTAATACAATTGGGTATTGTATCTCATATTCTATGTTATTTCTAAATTCTAGTTACTTGTTACTTCTGGTTAAATTTTGCATTTAGTTGCTTGTACATGGCAATCAATTGTGCTTCTGGGTCCTAACAATAGAATCAACAATGCTTCTATTAAAGGTAAAGGGAAGCTATCCTTGGGATAAGCAATATTAAAATTATGAAAATTAATACAAATTTAAATGACATAGTGACCTTCTTCTAAATGGGAACAATGTTGGAAACCCATTTAAAAAATCCACTAGTTTAATAAATTTGGCATCAAGTAATTTGATGATTTCCTTATGACATAAGGTGGAGACTTTAAGTGGAAATTTTGTTTATTTTAAATGCACAGGCTTGGTAGTAGGATAAGTAATGATGTTATGCACCATAATTCTAGGGTTAATTCCAGGCATATCCTCATAGGATCAAGCAAAATCCTAATGATACTTGTCAAAGAATAAGCTAAATTTATCATGTTTAGTAGGTGAGAGCTCATGAGAGATAGTAATTGGTTAAGGACAAGATGGAGCACCATATTTGATTTGAGTGGTTTCTTTAATAATCATGGAATTGACATCTTGAAAGTGGTATGGTACATTAGGTAAGGCATAAAATTGATTTGTTTTAGGGTTAATGCTAGAAATGAAGTTATTAAAGCAATGAGTTTTAGTCTTAACATTTCCATGTTTATGATGTTATTGAGGCATTTCAGGTTCTCAAGCATAAAGTAACTCAAGGATAGCTTCTCACTAGGCAAGGTAGGAAGAGGACCATAATACTTGAGATCTACTTCAAGATCTATAATTTGATTACCATGGTGATCATATTCAGAATGTATCTGATGAATATTAGTTGCCTTGGCATCTAGTGTAATTTTAGGATTATAAGTAACTAGATCAGAAAAGGTTGGAATATCAGTGGATTCAATGATGGAATAAGGATGAAATGTAATGATTATATTGATAGGTGGTAAAGGAGATGCAAGAATTTTTGGGGGTTTGAAAGGTGTAATTTTCTCTACCACCCAAGGAGTATTGATAAGAGGAGAATTGGTAGGAGGCACATGACCCCCAAGATCTAAGGTATGATTCATAGAATTGGTATGAACATCCCAATTAAAAGTATGAATTTGGGCTAAGTTTTTTTGATAATGATGGACATATAGGTCTCTAGATTGATCTTGAGCCATTATATAGTTATCATCGTATGTTGGAGAAATTATACATGTTTGAGAATTAGGGGGATTTTTAGAGGGTAAAATATTGATATTATTGAATGTATGAGGAGACATGATGAGAGGATCCTGAAATAATTTGGCCACTCCAAAATAATTACAAGTGAAGGCATATTTAGGTAAAGAAGGATCCTGAGTATTGCATTGAGGAGAAAATCGATAATCTCATCAATAAGAGGAACAATATGATCCCTAGGTAATAGAGAAGGAGGAAGCCATTACAAAATATAGGGAGTTAACTTGGTAGTATTGAAAGTAAGTTTCAAATCATTGGGCTCATCATCATCAGAATCCATAAGATTAACTTGTAAATTAGGATTTATGTTGATAAACTCAAGTAAAGGAGAACTATTTATCTTAATAATGGTAGGAATATGATATTATGATTTGGGATTGGGAAGATAAATTCTCCATGGGTTGGGATTAGCTTCATGCTAAAACTATTTTCCATTATGTAAGAACTCGATACATTGACTACCAGAAGAAGTAATGGCCCTCATTCGATGAGTCCATGATGACCAAGGAGTGGTTGTGAGATAGGGGTAGGTTAAGGACCATAAGCTTGGATTGAACAATCTTACATACAATGGATAATGGAAGCTAAATGTAAACAAGTGGATTTTGATTAGTCTTATCAAAACCATGATAAATATGATAGGTTTGATTGAGATGATCCTTGTTATAACTAAGTTGTTGGATGAGCCATAAAGATGCCAGATTAATACTAGAACATTCATCAACTATAACTTTATAGATAAGAGTGGTATTAATGGCTACTTTGATGAAAAGTGGTGGATCACTAGCATGAAAGAGAATTTTGTCATTGATCATGTCCTCTTTAAGGAATTCAATAGAGGGCTTGGAAGAGGGACACATAGTTTCAATGGTAGTTATGTTGGTAGGTTGAGATTCAATAGAAGATGGTTGTTTATCTAAGGAGGATGGATCATCAATTTCTTAGAATTGTTGCATAAAGAATTTACGATGATAAGGATAAGTACAAACCAACTCCATAAGTGGAATATTGCAATGCATAGATTTGAGTTTTTCAAGAAAGTTCTAATGAGACTTAGAAGAACTAGCATGAGGTTTAGGAGCTAAATTAGTTTTTAGAGGATTAGATGTGGTTGGAGGATTGAAAGGAGTAGATGATTCCTCTTAGGATTCTAAATAAACATTAGTAATGGTAGTATCTTTAAGAATTTGTTCCTCCAATAATGGATTCTTAGGCTTGGTAATAGGATCTTTATGAGTCAATTTATGATGGTAATTAACCTTAGCAGTATTCACATATTGAGAATTATTGAAATATTAGTCATAATCAGCATCAATATAATAAACATCCTTGGTATTTGGTTAATTATTAGAAGAATATTTTTGGTAATTAGAGGTAGAATCTTTGGAAGCTTGTTATTTTTTAAGTAGTAGTGTATTCTTGATGATGAAGATTGATCATAGCTTCATGATTAAATGAATCACAAAGCATATATGAGATAGAAAATTTAGTGAGCCTTCTACAAGATTCATGAGAATGCTCAATTTTAGCATGGAACCAACAAAATATATTGGGGTCATACCACTTAGGAAGATCATTGGGATAAATTAAAGGTTTTAAGGGTGGTAAAAATTGTGTCATTTATTGAACTGAAAGAGGTGTATGAGAAGGTGAAGGAATATCGATTTTGGTAATTCCTAGTTTGGTTTACAAAGAATTACTAGTGATAGCATTATTTTTATTGGAAAGATATTTTAAGATGTTTAGGATTAGGTTAAAATTGCTTCATAAGAAATTATTGATGTTTAGCTTGATCAAGATCTTCATTAAGTGTTTGGGGAGCAAAGGTTCAAACCTTATATTGAAGAGTGGGAGTCAAATCTATGATAAATAATTTGAATAAGTTATCATTAGTCATGTTATGGTAAACTTTATGAGCTAAATATTTCCATATTTTGATAAATTCATGAGCTAATTTATTGGGAGATTGCTTAGCATTGATGAAGCAACTAAAACAATTTTTAGAAAGATCATTGTGTTGAAACTCTTTAACTAAGGGATTAACCAAATCTTCAAGTTTTCAAATAAAATGTTGGGGAATTTTATTATACCATTATAATACGTCACTAGTGAAGGTTTTCACTAATATTTTAGTAGTGGTGAAGGTATTAATTTGGATCCACTCTTTGTAAAGGTTCCCAAAGGCTTTGAGAAATGAGGCAAGGTCTTTCATCCCATCATATTTAATAGTTAGAGATATGTTACAAATATAAATGGATACAATGAAGAGAGATAAATGTTAAACATGGGATATAATGAGAGGGGGGTGAATTAGTATATCATATATCTTATAAAACTTTAACTTAATCAAACTCCACTTAACCATACATTCAATATATGCAATTAAATAGAAACAATAGCATGCACCACACAAGAGAGAGAGAGAGAGAGAGAGAGAGACCAAATTTTTACCTGAAAACCCAATGTGGGAAAACCATGGAGAAAAATCTCAAGAATAAGAATGAACACCAACTCAAAATAAGAAATTTACAAACACCAACTTTTATGAGCACTAACCCCTTTTTCGAGCACCAACACATCAACTATTTGTGAGCACCAACCACTTACATATATTTGTTAGCACCAACCCACAGGAGTACCAACCCCTCTTGTGTATAAAACACAACTATATCTCAATATTTATTTCTTAAAAAATGATAGAACTCTATAATTTCTATTTTTATTCTCTCATCTTTTCTTATATGAAATAATTACAAACCATGCACTCTCTTACATATAAAAATTGGCTTCTCAAGCTTTTATTTATAGTTTTCCAAATGACCTTTGGCTTTCGCCCTTTGTGACTCTTCACTCCTCATGGAAAATGGCACCAAACTTACATGAGCCTTTGAATCCTTTCATTTTAATAGTCACATGGTGACCCTTTATGAGCAAATTTGTCCTTTCCCCTTTTGTCTTTATCTTGGTGACCTTTCAAATTCCTTAAGGTGAATCTTCATGGAAAAATGTGTCCTTCCGCTTTTGTATTTACTTGGTGACCCTTAAAATTCCTCAAGGTGACCCTTCATGGGAAAATACATCCTTTCCCTCTTTTATATATTCCTCATGAATCTTTGACTTCCTCATGGACCCTCTTTTTGAATTTAAGCAACCAAAAATATATTCATTAATATTAAATAAATATCAACACATTTAGTGAAAATATGAACACTAAAAACACCTTTAGATAATAAATGCTATGGGGCCTTTGTCACCAACAATTCTAGACCTTTGACATCAATGACAATATTTCCAATAATCTCCCCCTTTATCACTATTGGCAACATCAAACTGAAACTACCACATCATAAAACTTGTATTGCACATGCCAACCTACACATACTACCATCTAAAAAGCATACAGTAGCTCCCCCTTATTGTAGCATCCTATACCTATTCTTGTACCTATTTTTTTACCTATTCCTATTTTTCTCCCCCTTTGACATCAATGGTAAAGGGTCTATCTTAGATCTAACACTTAGCTCCCCCTCAACTAATGTTGATCCTCAATGGTAGGAAGTAAAATAAATTACTCCCAACTTCTCTTGTACATACTCAAATGTGTCTTTTGGTAGTGCCTTTGTGAAAATATCTACAATCTATTCTATAGTACTAATATATTCCATTTTAATTTGTTTATCTGCCACCTGCTCTCTCAAAAAGTGATATCTGATAGTAATATGTTTTTTTCTTGAATGCATCACTAGTTTTTTAGAAATATTAATAGCAATTGTGTTGTCACAAAAAATAGAGATAGGTTCATCATTTTTTACCTTGATTTATTCTAAAGTTTTCTTTATCCAAAGAACTTGAGTAAAACACAACACCACTGCAATATATTTTACTTTAGCTATAGAAAGTGATACTAATTTCTATTTCTTGCTTAGCCAAGATACTAAGCTATCACTGAGAAAAAAAGCTCCTCCACTTGTACTCTTTTTATCATCCAAAAAACCTACCAAATATGAATCTATATAAGTAACCAAAGTGAAATCTCTACATGTGGGATACCACAACCCATAATCCAATGTCTCTTTGACATATTTGAATATTCTTTTTACCAATTAAACATGACTCTCCTTCATTACTGACTAATATCTCACAACCATGCCTATTTCATGCATGATGTCTAGCCTTGATGCTATCAAATATAAAAGACTACCAATCCTTACTTACCTATACAAATATTGATCTATAATAGGTGAATCTTCATCCTTACCTTATTTTCTATACCCATTGGTGTGCTAACTGGTACACAATCCTCAAAACCAAAAAAATTCAACATATCCTTGGCATATTTATTTTGAGATATGAAAATTCATTTTTCTGACTAAAGTATTTACAACCTTAATAAAAATGATAATCTTCCAAGCATATACATCTCAAATTATTTGTGCATATTATCAAAAAAATATTTTGTCATCTTTTCAATGTTTCCTCCAAATATTATGTCATCAACATATACCACAACAATCAACTGATGCTCACCTTTTATTTTGATGTAGAGATTATTGTCAACAAAACCTCTTTTAAAACCTTGATCTTATAGGTACTTATCAAGTCTTGCATGCCAAGCTCTAGGAGCTTGTTTTAATCCATATAGTGCTTTATTCAATCTATATACATGGCTATTGTCATTTGAGAGAATAAATTCCTTAGGTTGCTTAATGTAGACCTCCTCTTCTAGATTCCCATTTAGGAAGGAAGACTTGAAAACCTTATAAAACACTTTGAAATTATTAAACACTACATATGTAAGAAACATAGCCTCTATCCTTGCCACTGGTGTGAAATTTTATTTAAAATTTATACCCTCAATTTGAGCATATCCTTTACATACTAACCTTGCTTTATTCCTGGTAACTTTACCATCTTCATTCAACTTATTTTTGTATACCCATTTCATTCCTATCACATTTTTGATCTGTTGGTCTAGGTACTAATTCCCAAGTATCATTATTTTCTATCTAATTTAATTCTTCATATATTGCTTTAACTTGATTCTCATCATGTCTAGCTTCTGGAAAAGTTTTAGGCTGAATTTTGGATAATAAAGAAAAATTAACTTGCTTAGATTCACTTACCATCATCCTTCTGGTACGAACTCCTTCATTTATGTTCCTGATAATGTCACTCTTAATATGATTTCTATGCACATATTTGGATGGGGTCTTGGTGTCCTTTTTTTCCTTCTTCTCATCCTCATCTAATTCTTTAAAAAAAAAAATCTTTAATAATTTTAGGAGTGTCTACTGGATCACTGGCTCTTTGTGCTACATCTTCATCAACCCTGACACTTGCACTTTAAAAAATATTCTTGGTTCTTTTGTTATAACATTTATAAACTTTAATTTTTCTATAATATACAATAAATATACCTTCATCTATTATAGATTAAAACTTACCCAATTTTTCATTAGTTCTCTTTATGAAGCATCTACTACCAAAACCTCTAAAGTAATCAACTATAGCTAGTTTGTCTTTTCATAGCTCATAGGGAGTCTTGTCACTATTGACTCTTAATAATGTTCTATTATAAATATGCACTATTGTACATACTACCTCTTTCCAATAATTATTTGGTATCTTAGATTCATTTAGCATTGTCCTCACCATCTCTTAAAATGTTCTATTTTTCTACTCAACTACTCCAGTTTGTTGTGGAGTTCTAGATACTGAATAATGTTTCTTTATCCCATGGTATTAATAATACTCAATAAACTCATTTGACATGAATTCTCTTCCTTGATTTAAATTTTAGGCACTTAATCTTCAAATCAATTTCATTCTCAACAAAAGCCTTGAATGCTTTGAAGTGATTGAAAGCTTCTAATTTTTTCTTCAAAAACATCACCCAAGTCATACATGTAAAATAATCAAAAAGCAACAAAAGATATATATCACCTTTATTACTTTGAGTTATCATAAGTCCACACAAATTAATGTGAACAAGCTCTAACATCTAAGTGGTTGAGTATTTTTTTTTTGGAACCATCTTCTAACTTGCTTCCCATGTTGACAAGGTTCACAAAGTATGTTGGAGGGCTTTGTAATATTTGGAAGATCTATAACTACTTACTTTTTGCTGATGTTGACAAGATTATAAAAATTTATGTGTCCCATTTTCCTATGCCATATAAAAATTTACTCAACCTGTCAAACAACATTTTTGACCTTTGATATCTGATAACATATACAAATTATTGCCTATCCTATGAGCATCTGCAATCAACACACCTAAATCTTTTCTCCTAATTTCACAACCTTTTACATAGAACTTTAGTGTGTGTCCTTGATCACACATTTGACTTACACTCAATAGATTATGCTTAGGACATTCTACATATAGAACATTTTAAGTCTTAGTTTTACCATTATCCAAACTTAATGTACCTTTTTGGCTATTCTAGCTAGTGGTATTGTCTTTAAATTTCACTATGCCACCATTGATCTTCTATAGAGTTAGGAACTTACTCTTGTCTCATGTCATGTGCCTTGAACATCCACTATCAATGAACATTGACTTTTATTCATTTCTTTCATGCAAAGCTATCTAAACTAGCATAGACTTTTCAAGTTGTTTCTTCTACCACGAACCAATCCAAACTTTATTCTTGATGAATGGAGCCTTGAAACTTTGGTCCTTCTTGACTGAATCAAACATGCTTCTATAATACTAGGCTATGTGTCCTAAAATATTTTACTTATAACATATTATGACCTCTTCACCAAATCCTGATAGAGGAGAAATAGAGTTGTGGCTTTTGCTTGACTCTGCATGAGTTTCCTTCTCCTTATTTTTAATATTGTTAGCTCTTTTCTGACATTCTATTTTCTTATGACCATAACCATTATAATAAAAACAATAACCATAAAAATATAACCTATTCTGATTTGTGTTTCTTTGACTTGATTGTCTTTTGTAGCTCTATTCCTTTCATCCTTCTTTGTTTAAGTTGTCCTTTGTATTCTTAACATCTTCCCTTTTTGTTCCTTCTTTTATAATAGCTTTAGCATAGCTCTTTTTCTTTTCAAATATGATACCTATCTTATCTATTATTGATTTTTTATTGAGTTAGGATCTTTACAATATGAACTCTTATTCTCAAATCCCTTATTGAATTTGCCTTTGAAGTTCTTCTTGTATGTATACTTTACTTCTTCATTATCACCATTATTCTTATGTGGGTACTTAGCTAAAAAATGTCTAATATTAACACATTTAAAACATTTAAATGGAAATTTT
Source organism: Torreya grandis (assembly GCA_037957365.1). Classification (NCBI taxonomy): domain Eukaryota; kingdom Viridiplantae; phylum Streptophyta; class Pinopsida; order Cupressales; family Taxaceae; genus Torreya; species Torreya grandis. The sequence goes on along the minus strand of JARHVA010006111.1, from coordinate 981,642 downwards.
CCTTGATATTTACGTTTGTCCTTTTTTGGCTTGCAAATGAATAGAGTTCTATTTTCATGTTCCTCATTGCTAAAGCTATCATTTGATTCTTGAATTTTAGCCTCATCTTTTTTTGATGTTTTGAAAAAAACTTCCCTCTTTGAGGGTTTATCTTATTTGATTCACATGTCATATGTTTTAAAAATATCATGTAGTTCATCCATTTTTAGCTTGGCTAGATTCTTCATCTCCTCAATTTTTGAAACCTTTGTATCATATCTCATTGGTAGAGATCTCAAAACCTTTTCTACCACTGCTAATTCTTCTAGCTTTTCTCTAAGGCCTTGAATCTAATTAACTATTTGATCAACCCATAAAAGATAAGTTTCTATGTTTTCTTCCTCTTTCATCTTCAAGCTCTCAAACTATCTTCTGAAAGTCTAGAGCTTAGCTTGTTAAACCTTTTCATCACCTTTATAAATATTCTCAAGCTTTACCCAAGACTCATGAGCAGATTTTCATTTCATAACTTTAAAAAATTATTATTAACATAAACCACATAAAATAGAATTTAAATCTTTATCACTATTTTCACTTGCCTTCTTTTATGTCAGAGTAATTACAAGTGTTTGTGGCTCTTCATATTCCTCCACCACTACTTCCCAAATGTCAAATCCAAGGGACATCAAGTAAGTCCTCATCTATATAATCCAAAAGGCATAATTTATCCCATCAAAAAAATGTGCCTTATTTGTATAAAAACCTTTATGTGATCCATCCATCATGCTTTCCCTAATCTACCTTTAAGCTGTTAAACTCTTTTCAAAAGAACCTACTTTGATATTAATTGTTAAGCATGGATATACTGAGAGGGGGAGGTGAATCAATATATCATATATCTTATAAAAATTTTACTTAATCAAATTCCACTTAACCATACATTCAAAATATGCAATAAAATTGAAAAAATAACATGCACCACATAAGAGAGAGAAAGAGACCAGATTTTTATATGGAAACCCAATGTGGCAAAAACCATAGAGAACAATCTCAAGAATAATAATGAGCACCAACCCAAATTACAAAGTTTACAATAACCAACTTTTAGGATCACTAACCTCTCTTTTGAGCACCAACATAGCAACTATTTATGAGCACCAACCCACAAGAGCACCAACCCATAGGAGCACCAACCCCTCTTGTGTATAAAACACAGTTATCTCTCAATGTTGCTTACTCAAAAAATGATAGAACTCTATAGTTTTTCTTTTTATTCTCTCCTCTTTTATTATATAAAATAATTACAAACCATGCACTCTCTTTCATATTACAAATGGCTTCTCAAGCCTTTATTATAGATTTTCAAATGACCTTTGGCATTAGCCCTTTGTGACCCTTCACTCCTCATGGAAAATGGAACCAAAATTGCATGACCCTTCAAATATTTTCATTTGAAAATTCACATGGTGACCCTTCATTAGTAAATGTGTCATTTCCCTTTTTTTCTTTATCTTGGTGACCTTTAAAATTCCTTAAGGTAACTTTTCATGGAAAATGCACCCTTCTTCTTTTGTCTTTACTTGGTGACCCTTCATGGGAAAATGCATCCTTTCCTTCTTTTATCTTTTCCTTGTGACTCTTTGACTTCCTCATGGGCCCTCATTTTGACTTTATGAAACCAAAAATATATTTGTTAATATTAAATAAATATTAACACATTTAGCCAAAATATGAACATTAAAAACATCTTTTGATAATAAATGCTATGGGACCTTTGTTACCAACAATGCTAGACCTTTGACATCAATGACAATATTTCTAACACTAAAGGCTCATTTTGAATAGTTTAAAGCATCTTATTATTTATTATGTAGTGAGTAATAAAATTACTAGAGGCATCCCAAATAGGTGGAGGAATTTAATTAGGATTAGCTTTAGGATGGATAGTTAGAGGTTAATTAGCCACATTGATTAAATGTTGTTGAAGTTGCATCATTTGGATGGTGTTACAATTTTGCATTATGTTCATTTATTAGATAACTTGGGCTAAAATTTGAGTTTTATCAAGAGGTGGGTTGGTATTGGTAGGAGCACTCCCCAAATTGGTGTTAGGGGGAGGATTATTAGAAGAAGGATTATTAGTGAGATTATTAATTAAACTTGTATCAATTACTCCTACATTAGTTTGATTATTTTTAAGATGAGAATTTTTTGGGTAAGGAAAGGATTATATCCATCAACTTCATATTGAGGTGTTATTTTTACCATATTATAGTTCATGGATAAAGGAGGAGAAGAGGTTCCCCAAGAATGATGGTGTTCTTGGGAGGAAAAAAGAGGGAGAAATGAACATCCCATAAAGTATGTAAATGGATTCAAGCTATCCAAAAAGATTGTGATAGGAGACTTTATTATGACTAAAGAGAGATGAAAAAATGCAAAGAAGGAGAAATAGAAAACTAGATTGATAACTATGGAAGGCAAAAAGTAGTACAGGGTCAACTAGATCAACCTAGTATAGAAAAAAGGGTCTACAAAAAGAACAAGGTTGACTAGGTCGATCTAGCACAGTGAACAAAGGTTAGAAAAAGGTACAAGGTCGACTGGGTTGACCTAGTATAGTAGATAGGGAAATTTAAGAAGCCTATAATAGGTTGTGAACTAAAATAAAATAACTTTTTCAATTAATTTAGAAAATAAAAAACTAAAAGGAAACAAATAGTCAATTGGATTAACATTAGCCAATCCAATTAAAGCACACAACATAAAACCTTACATCAACACTAGCTAATACAAGTTTTAAAATACAAAATACAATCAAGAAAAGAGCAAGTAATCAACTTGGAAAGTAAAGAGCTAAATAATTCAATAACCTAAATGTTAATTAGATTATTAAGATATGTTTTCAAATATGATGGGAAGTTGGTTGTAAGTAAGAAACTAGAAGGCAATCTAAGGATGGTTTTAGGTAGTTTGGGTTGAAAGGGATCTATATTGGTAATGATAAAATATTGGTATTTTGGAATACCCCCTCACTTCACACACAATATAGATAAGGGTATCAAGTGCTTAGCCAAAATATATCATTAGCCATATTTTATACTTGACTAGAGTATCAAGTAAACTTTCCCCTTGGCGATGAAATCCAAATAAGTTGTCCTTGGGTAGATAAATGTTAAAATACTTCTTTATATTTTTTTATTTGTCCATGTGTGTATAAAATATAAAATAGTGAAAATAAATGATTAATTGAAAACCACCTAATTAAGCTATGTGATCTATTCTAAGCATGCAGGCAATAAGAAGTAAAAGTGTAAATTAATTACTAGCATATAAGGTTAATTCTAACTTTAAAACAAGGTAAAATGTTATTATAGTCAATAGTCTATGAACAAAATATAGAAAAAGGTCAACAGGGACAAACCTATACTATGGAAGTAAGGTCTAAAAATGAATAGGGTTGATTAAGTCAACCTAATTATCTAGACAACACATTAAACATATAATTGGTTTGGTAGGGTCAATCTAGTTAACTATGTAGGGGTAGTTTTTGATACTATAAACTATAAAGGGAAAAAATAAAAACCTTAAATAAAGAGATAGAGAGATAGAAAGGAACCTTGGTGGATTAGAGATGTAGAGAATGAAGATTGATATTCAAGAACCTTGATGTATGTTTGCAAATTCTACTAACTAGGTCAACTGGGTCGATCAAGCTTTGAAAAAACCTATTGTTGAGAGCCTTAAAATGTATAGGGTCAACAAGGTCAACCTAGTAGTCTAGACTAGTGTTTAAAAAGCCAAAAACCTATACTAGGTTGATAAGGTTGATCTAGTAGCCTATAACTAAAATCATGTACACAAAAGTTGGATATTGGGTTGACAGAATTGATCTAGTATGGAAAATATATAATAAAAATAATGATGAAAGAATGAAAGAAATGAAATAAGGTATTACAAAAGTTAGTTCACATGGGATTCACCAGAATGTATTATGAAGGTGAAGACAAAGTGAAGACAATTCTAATCAAAAAGTGGAAACGTGAAGACAATCCAGCCAGTGGTGGGATAGGATTCACACTAGGTTCACTAGAATGTATGCAACTAAAAATGCATCATGTCTATAAACCAATCCTATCTCAGAGAAGATAGAGCATACCTACACTTTTTATTGAGAATACATTTGTTAAATGGGATCATGACCAATATGGGGATCTGTTAGACCCAATTAAGGGATCACTTGTCATAATACATCATGCTAGGAATAGTTCCAAATCTTTTAGTCTAACACAATCACACAACAACCCTAAAATATTCCTAGGTTTAATGTTCACTCTATATATAATAAACAAGAAAGTAAATATAATCTAGTGCACACCAAATCTTTTGGCACAACATGAGGGATTAGTAAAGTAATCAAAACATGTATAAGAGAATTTTAATTAAAATAAGTATGATTAATACCTTAATACATGGAATATAAAGACTAATATTATTTGAGCCAATAATTATGCTACTTCTATCTACTAAAAAAGAGGAGAACAAAGTTAGAATGTACATACCTAAATGTGAACCCATCAAGATTCAATATCTCCCTTGGCCAAATGGGCTTATCAAGAGGTTTTTGTCATTTCTAAGGATAATTAAGAAAGTCTAAAGTATCCAACACCTATCCACAAGACTAGATTCTCCAAGTAGAATCCCTAAACTAAGACTCCTTAAGTAGAATGGTAGAACAATAGATTATAAATAAGTACAAGTGAATAATAAATATTGATTGCATATTTATATAATGAAAAAATGATCTTGTATGTATATGTGGATCTCACCCAAAATCCTTTCAAATATGTTGGTTGTATAGGGTCAACTTAGTCGACCGTATATGTTTTTAGGAGGTAAATCACTAGATCCTAAGTTAGACCAGATAAAGGCTGATGAAACATCAAGTGAAAAATACCCTAAATAATATATGGTCAACCCAATCAACCCTATATAATAATCAGAGGTTGAAAACTATATAAGGTCAACCCAATCAATCTAGTATAGTCAATTGGTGAAAGGGGATCAAGGTGAGGAAAAGAGGGATGAAAAGAGGAAAAAGACTAGAAGAGTGTGTAAAGGAGGAGTAATATTTTAGGGAATGATTTTAAGATCTATTTTGATTGGTAATAATGTGGAAATAAGGGACAACAATCCTATGAAGCACCAAAGGTCTACCCATCCCTTTTCCAGTGTACCATTTAAGGTGTGCATTCAGAGAGATTGAGTCTCAATGGGTTCTTGCAATATGTAAAGCATGAATATTTGATAAAAGTTAAAAATATTATGTGTATACACACCTATCCAATAGGGTACCCATAAAATTTAGGTGTGTCCATATTACATCAAATTTTTAAGGCTTGAATTATCTTCCAAAGGGTGTAAATTTGATGCATAACAGTTTTGGCATGACTGGTGTGACTAAGGTCCAAAGTTATGGAAGAATTTTTGGTGTTCTTCTTCTATGTATCAAAATTTAGAGGCATTTAACACAATTCAATTGTGACTCCATGCATGATCAGCTAGTTATAGTACCTTATATACTTATTTTGAAAAGTATTTGATAAGATCTTGTGTTTCATTTGACTCATAAAGTTGGGATGTTACATATGAAAAGAAATTATATTTTATACCTTCTTATAAGCCTCAAAATAACTCATACCAGCCCTATGAACCATATCAACCTAATTTTTATTCCTATAAGCCTAGTTATGAGTCATATCAGAACTATGTTTTTCCTCAATTGTCCTCATATGATTCCTACTACATACCTGAACAACCTTACCAATACTTGTAGTATTCAAACTCCTCCTTTCCTAATTTAATGCAATCTCAAAATTATGTATCCTTTACCATATCCTTATTGGCACTCAAGCCATATCTTTTAAAATCAGAAGAGGTGATGATAAAATCAGATAGAGAACTTGATGTGATCCCTTATAATCTCATATAGAAGATGAGGAAGTTAGTTCAACTGTTGATGGTTAAGTGGATTTTAGTTGGAGAGGAAACCCAATATATTATCAATGATTATTTTCATGAAATTATAAATTTTATACAATGGTGGATAGATAGATTAGAGAGGTGGTAAAATCAAGAGACCCAATCCAAACAACCTCAACCATCATCTCCTATCCCTAGTCCACCTCCATTGATTCTAAGTCTTTCTCAATCTACACCTATCCTTCCTTAATAAATCAAGATATATTCATATTTGAGGCCTTCTTGGACTTAGATTCCTAATTATACCATCCCAAATATTTTGGAAGAATCTAAACCTATACAAGTCTCTCCTTGACCTCCTCAAGAGTCCTCTTGTATTCCATATCATTTTTATTATTCTATTTATCCTCATGAAACCATTAACTATCCTCAATAAGATCCTATAAGAGATCTAATCCAATCCTCAAAATAGCCTACTAGCTTTAAAATTATAAATTAGAACCAAGTAATGAAGTCTTAGGGAAAACAATAGGAAGAGAACCAAGACCAAGAAATTGATGTCAAGGGAAAAAACCTTGTGCCTACTCCATCCCCATTCTTCATTCATAAAGAGCCTCAAGATACTCTATCTTGGAGGTTTATCCAAAAATATTTTCAACATAAAAAAGATGCCTTAGTTGATAAGATTTGAGATAAGGTTTTAATTATTGAATAACCTCAAGAAGGCTATGTGAAAGGTGAGGTGTTTGTTGAAGAAAATGAAATGTCTATAGCCCATTTCAACATGATTTCCCTTCAATATTTCCTTCAAGAATATCCCATTTCTAGGACCCCAAATTGTAAGAGTACTCCCTCCATCCCCAAGCCCATTCATGATCCATCCACAATACCTCATACTCCCTCTCCAACTCATGAACTTTCCCATCACCCTCCCACCACATCCCTTATTAAATAGGAACATGTCCTATGTGAGGTAAGTGAAGAGGATAAAGCTATAGTTTTAGTTGAATAAGATAATGTAAATGAGTTTGAGGAAGAGATATTCATTGGTACCCCACTTGGAGAAGAAAAAGGCATTTTAGTTTTCAAGGATGATGTTCTTGGAGATAGTCTTAATAGTGTGTTTAAAGAAGAAGATCCATTTCCATCTAACTTTGTTAAGGTTACAATTGGTATTGAGGTTGAAAGCTCTCTAAGAAATAAAATTGAGGTCTTGAATGATCTTGACATGGTTCTAAATGGGTAAAATGTTAAACTTGAAGAAGCTACCTTGAAACCACAACATGACTACATAGAAGGACTTCAAATTATTGATGGCCCTATGGTTCTTGAGGAAAAATAAGAAGGTACTATTATAGCTGATCTTATTCATATTGATCAAAGAGAAGAGGATAAAGATGATTTCAAATAGTATATTGAACTCCTTCAAGAGATTTAAGGCCTTTCCAAGGGTATATTTCCTATTGAAGATCATGCTCATAAGGAGATTAAACAAGATATGTTAATTAAGGACAATTATGAAACTTAGATTAAGCATGCAAAGTTCCTTGAAGAGCTTGATGAGTTTATAGTAGATGGTAATAAGTATGATGTCATTAAATATGCCATGAAGGTCAAAAAAGCATGCTTATATGAAGCACAATTAGATGAAGTTTTAGCTAAGGAGCATCATGAGAAAGATACTAAAGTACAAGAAGAATTCATCTTCATAGGTGACTAGTTTGTTGCCATGTCTTCACCTGAGAACATGATAAGAGGATTAGCAAGAAAGGAGAAGATGAATTCAACATGATAAAGGTTTAAGAGGAAACTTGTTTCATTCCATTATTAATCTCATGTAGTAAGAGATATCATAAGATTCCCCTTTGACCCAAGAGGAAGAATAAAATTTTAGGATCATTATATATATTATTTTGTTTTCTTGTTTATTGTGTTCCCTAAGTGTTTAGCTAGCACATGCGTGAGTTTAATTGCTTTTCTTTGTGTGTGTTATTTTTGTTTTATGTGTTTTGGAGGTCAAATTAGATTGTCTTATCATGGTCCAAGTCTATTCAGGTCTAAAACCATGTGTTTTTATTGTATTATCATGGTCAAGGTCTATTTAGGTCTAAAATTAAGTGTAAACAACTCCATTTCCCAATGGAAGGATAGGTCTATGGGTCCATTTAGCATTGTAGGAATGTTACCCCCATGAATCATTAATTTGTTGACCAATTTTAACCCCCAAGGTTTTAAAGTGTCAACACTTATAGGTTAAATTTTTTGTTCATCTCTTGATAACCTAGTTCAAGGCCTTTTCATGCCTTATATAGCTCTCTAAAAGTCTTCATAACACCTTAGTAACATTGTTTAAGGTAAGTTTGGAGAAATTAAGGTAATGTATTATTTTAGTCATATAGTGGTCTAGCCAAGTCATGAAGTCATGAAACTTGGTCAAGTGGTGTAATAAGTCCTTAGGTGTCCTTTATGGTCATTTCATGCCTTAATCAACTTATAAAATCATTTAATGTTGATTTGTAAATTTTAATGTTGATTTTTAGACTTTAAGGTAAGATTAATTTAGAAACATGGTGATTTTTGGATAATTTCCATGTATATCAAAGTTAAATAATTGATAAATACATATAAGACACCTTATAATGATATTTGAATAGCTACGTAACTACCACACCTCTTGTCAAATCAGATAAAAGTTAGAATCTTGAGTTTTAATACCAAAGAAAGGAGTTCAAAGACTTGTACTGACTTATTGAGATAACTTACAATTAAAAATGGTTTTAGAACATCCTTTCATCTTCCACAAGTCATATCCAATCTTGGCATCATGTTTTAAGTCCAAAAATTGTAGAAAACTTTCTCTCTCCCATATCTCTCCCTTCACAAGCTCATGAAAGTTATTTTTAGATGCATAGTACAATCTTTATAGGTGGATTTGGGCGATAATATTTTATCTTATTTTTTGTAATCCTATGGTCTTCCAATTTATGGCATTGGTAATTTTATTAAGATCCTTAACTTTATGACTAATCACTAGTGAGTTAAGGTGTTTTTTAGGCTTAAATCCCCATAGGCTAAGTTTTGTACAACTCTAATGGAAGTGTGAACTCATTGGCTACATGAAATAAATTTTAATGAGTCCTTATAGTTATGTAAATTCCTCATACACCTTCATCCACTAGGTTGGCATGTGTGGGATGTTTTTTGATAAGGAAAGCTAGTCTCTTACATAGTCTGCAAGATGACTATCATGACCTTTATTTGATTTAGGTTTGAAATGTTTTGAAGGGTGAAATAAAGGTATTTATTCATGTTTTTTCTCTCCCAAATGTAAGTACAACTTCATCAACCACCCTCCATTATAGTCCCAACATCATTCCTTATAATTAATTCATTATAAACCTCATTTGATGACTATGTGAAGACTGTTGTATAAGGATGTTTGTAAAAAAAATATTTAGCATTGTTAAATAGAATTTATAGGATATGAATCATATATAATTCATTAAATATTTATGGATATTGACTTCAAAGTCTAAAAAGGTTAAGACAAAGCTCATAAATGATCAAAAGCAAACCTATAGGTCCTCATTTTAGACACAATATTCCAAATAAGAATTAAAAAATAGGAAAATTTACTTAAATATAATCATAGGATAAAATACAAGATATTATAAACACTTAAACCCCTTTCAAGTGCATAAATGGTCAAGGAGATAGGGTCTACAGCCTTGATAGATACACACATGCTTGTGTACAAAAATGGGAGAGTAGGGGTCTAAGAATATCTTGAAATGACTAAGGAACCTTGTGAAGAGATGAGAATTAATTCCAAATGAGATTGGTTACTATTTAAGTTCCATAACAGAGTTCAATATTTACTTCCAAGATGTAATGCCTAAATTATCTTCAAATTGACACTTATAGCCACTAGAAAATTGGTAGTCTAAAGTAAGAGTGTTCTTGGAGAAGATATGAAGTTTAGAAAACTTTAAAAGAGTTGGAAACCCTAAATAGGGTTTTATTAATATTTAATTAATTGTAACAAGGATCTAACCCTAAGACATGCCTAAACTCTCTTCAAAATGACACTTACGGTCAGACTTAGGAAAAGTGAGAAGTATTGTAGGATGTAAAGTCACAGTGACTTGAGAGTAATAATGAAGTGATTTCAAACTCCAAATTATATGATATATCCATGGATTCTCAATAATTTGAAATGGACTCCTAAATTAATAATTACACTTAGATTCCTCCTAATAGACACTTACAGGTTGCAATATGAGAAAGTTAGTTTCAAGGTTTGAGAGAAGGTAGAGTGCACTTGAAGAGCATTAGAGCGCATCTCAGATAGGTAGATAGTGTAGTAGGTCATTGGAAGGTTTAATAAACCTAAAAGGAGTAGAGTAAATTACCAAATAGGTTTCTTCAAAATATACATATACACAGCTCACAAACCTACAAGTTTGCTAGAGAAATCTATTTAGCTTCAAGTTGAAGAGAGTAGGTAGAGACTATAGACAATAATATAGGAGTTTGGAAAAAGACATAGATAGTGCATTGGTCATATGAATATCAAAATAAGTTATTCCCAATTATATTGGTCAAAATGGAGCCATAAACACTGCTCATCTAGTCACACATAGGCCTACCTAAGTACTTGAGAAGTAGTTTGTTTATTTTGAGGGTTTAAAGGTATATGTGAATCACTTTAGATAATCCATAGTGGTAATATAATTCCATCAGACCCCTCAAACTCATAAAATAAGTGAAAAATGTTGAGGTATGTTTCTATTATTGGTCTTGAGGAATTGATGTTAAAGTCAAAGATATGTGTCAAGGTCAAGAGTTGAGGCCATGCTTAGTGGAGTGGTATAGAAGTCTTATGAAATGACTAGAGAAAAAATTTTAAGTAATATTTTTTTCTCTATTGAGATAAAATTTGAAGACAACTTGGAAATTATTCTATGGTTGATGGCATGTCAAAGACAAGATCATGATGCAAGGTAAGCTATTGTTTAGTACTAGATGTCTTGAGAAGCCCAGTCTTGTCCTTTAAGAAGGTGTATACATAGAGCATAGTTAATATTGGTGATTTGTGTCAATAAAGGAATGAGAGAGTTTATAAAGCTTTTTAAACATTTGAAATAGGCAAAGAATCCTTCAAAGGATTTATAAGGTTAGTCTTTGAGAGTAGTCCTTGCATTAAGAGACCTAATGAAAAGGCATAGGCATGGCAGCATAATGAGTTGAGCAATATGAGACTTGTGTGAAGAAGGTTGGTAGTGTGTGATCATGGTGTGAGTTTTAATGATTTTATAATGATTTTTTTATAATATTACAAAATTTATCATGGTGTGTTCAAAGTCTAAGTATGACTAGTATTTTAACGCTTATTGTACCAAAGAGACCTAGTGTGACCTAATGAGAGGTTAAGATAGTTTACCAAGGTGCCAGATATCTTGAGAGCATTGAAACACATGTTATATATTTTTTTAAGTTTTTTGAACAAGTTTTAGGTCATAAACTAAAGGAAAAAACATTAAAATTGGTGTTGAGGTCTTTTATGTGAAAAGAATGAGATTTTACAAACCTGAGAAAGACTTTCTTATGTTTGTTGGCATGTGAAACATTGTCATGATATCTTGAGTAGTTAATGGAAGTTTGGGAAGGTTCCTATCTTGAATTTCCTAGCATTGGTTTTGAATTTGAGGGGTAATCCTTTATGAATGATTGTTAAGAAAGGAAATGAGTCAAAACCCTCCTAAAACCCTCATAATGACCTAATAGGAAATATATTATTGGTTATGGATCAGAATGGTTTTTTTTTATCTAATTTTATGATTTTAAAATGTAAATTACTTTTCTAGGTTTATCCATGTGGATTTTATTTGTTAGAAGAGTGAGTGGAACCTACAAAAAACCCCTTATTTATTAAAATTTTGATGTAGTAGGTAGGGTTGACCAAGTCAAAGCATGCAAATGGATGGAGGAAGATGTTTGATACTTTTATTTTGTTCCTATGTAATATTATGATCATTTTTCATACCTGAAATGTGCTAAAGTGGTCATGTAAGTTGGTATATTTTTAAAGGGCTTAATGAGCAAGACAGTGAGAAAATTAGGCAGTAGTGAGAAAGAGATTAGGGATTAGTTGTAGAGGATTAGAGATGTATAAAAATGCATGGGGTAATTTTTCAATACCGATATCTTGTATCCCCTTTGTTTATAATTTTTTTTATGCACACAAATAAGCTAAAATTTGTTCTTAAACTAACCTATCTAACAAAATGAAGTTTGTGTAGGGTAAAGATGTGAGATTATTTTGTAAGACTAATATTGATATTAAACATTTTAATATATATTTTACAAGATATTATGATGATTATTAATTATCATTTAAACCCATTTTAATATCATAAAATTTTTCCCATAAGTTTTTTAATACTTGATCTTTATGACTGTATTTTTGGAGCTATATGTAGTTTTTTGTGTACGAGTGAAAATGTTATTCTTGAGTATTTTTTCATAGATTTGATGAATATAATATAAATTAAGTTTTTATTAAGGTATCATAGGTTTATTTTAACACATTTTTATTCATGATACAATCCCATGAAGGTGTGAAAAGTCTAAAGCTTTTGACTGGGTTTTTAAGGCCTTGTACAGTTCTAAGTGAGAATGTTTAGTTGATCAATTTGAGGCATTTTATCTTATTTGGTGAATTAAAATGAATATTATTTTTAACCTGATTGAATTTATATTCTATCCATTTTATTTTATTTTTGTTTTATGTGTAAACTTTTAGTGTATGCATCATATTTGCAAGATAGACTTTCTAGTAGTGAAAAGGCCTACTGGCTAGTAGACCTAATTGTGTTGTTCAAGGAGTGAAATGAGATAAATTATGTTGGGGACATAATTTGATATTATAAAATGTATATTTTAATATTTTATTAAGTTTTTAATCTATTTTTATAGGTTCAATGTGTTCCGAGGAGGCCTAATTGAAACATGTACTTAGAGAAGGCCTAATTACATTAGGTCTCTATTAGACCTAACAGTGGTTTTGTCCCTTAATGGAAATGACTAAAATATGTAATGGGTGTTTCACTTTTGAAAAAAAAAATTATCTATTAAAATGGTTATCCAACTATGGATAGTTTATTATCTAACTAAGATGGGTAAGAGCAAGAATAAGGTATAAAGAGAAGGTCTAATAGACCTAATTTAACTAGTTAGAATATTGAGGACATCAGTGAATGATATAGAGTTTTAAAATTATGTAAAATAATTTAATATCATTATATATATGTGATTAATATTTAATTAATATATAAATATTTATTTATATGTGATGATCAAGGTTATATGATCTAATTCTACCAAGGAAAGGGCTCATTGAGTGAGAATACCTAATAGGCTATTTGTGAGAGATAGAAGGTGAGAATAGCAAAATAATGACAACATATTTAGTTGAGTGAGAAAAAAGTTTCCAAGTTTGATCATAAATTAAAGGTATTTTATTTGGTTCTAAGTTACCTAAGGGGTTTGGTGCCTCCTTATAATTTGGTGCTTGTTAAAGCACTAGTGAGGGGTTAGTGTTCCTTATGGGGTTGTTACCTCACTAAAAGTTTGATTGATTTATTATAGGACCATATTAAAAGATGTTAATATGTGGGTTTTATCTCCAATATTTTTTCCCACATATATAATGTGTTCTTATGTTATTTATTTTCATATATGTTTATGTATGCATTGGTTAATGTATGTATGTGAATGAATGCTTCATGGATGTTAAGTGAAATTAAAGAATTATTTTAAGAAAACTAATTCACCCCCCCCACACCCTATAATTATCTATAATTATAACATTTGGTATCATATCATGTCCTTTTAAATAAGTCTAATAGCCTAAAGGAGATCCTAAACAAGCGAAGATGGATAGTCAAGCACAAGGTTATTTTTTTACAAGTAAGGCTCTATTATTTAATAGATCTAATTATAATTTTTGGAGTGTCAATATGAGGAAATATTTTATGTATCAAGGTATATATGTTTCTAAATCATTATTAGATGGATATAATACACCCTCTATTCCTTCTATAAATGTAATTGGCAAGAAGGCTAGTGACAATAATTCAAAATCAATGAATGGCATCATGTGTAGCCTATTAGAGGAAAAATTGTGAAGGTGATGAAGTACATGTCTGCTAAAGAAATGTGGGACAATTTTAAAATTATTCATGAGGTAGACTCCAAGTTCAATTAGGCTAAGTTGAAAACCCATAGAAGATAATATGGAACCCTAAAAATAAATGAAGATGAGACCATTGCAGCCTACTTGTTGAGGGTTGATGAAGTGGTCAAAATCATAATAGGCCTAGGTGAATAATTGAAAGAGTCTACTATTATTCGAAAGTTTTTGAGATCTCTAACTCCCAAATTTGATTCTAAGGTGTCTTTTATTAAAGAGATGCAAGATCTAGACAAGCTAGAGATGGATGGACTTCATGGCACCCTAATAACCTATGAGATGAGGATAAGTGAAGGAAGACCTAAAAATAATTAAACTACATTTAAGGTATAAAATAAGCCAAAGGATAATAAGACACAAGGTAATAAAGTCAAAAATAATTATGAATCTGATATTTATGATGATGAGTTGATATTTATGTTTGAAATAAAGTTGAAGATAGGTTTAGGTAAATATAATGACAAGTTGCCCTTTAAATGCTTCAATTATGGAGATATTATACACTTTTCCAATAATAACCCTCATAATCATAAGGTAAAGTATGATTATATAAGGTCTTATAGGTCTAATAAGAGCAAGAAAATCTTCAAAAGGTATGATGAAAAGAAGTTTTTTAAGAACAAAAGAATTATCTATACTACAGAAGATTGTAGATCATTTGATGAGAGAGAGAAGTGATTTTGAGAGTGACCATGAAGGTGATGAACCTGATGTTTGAGAAATAAATCTATTCAAATCAAGAAGAATACATATGGATTGGAGGTGATGTCAGAGATTTAGATGAAGAAGAAGATGAGGTGGACTTGGAGGCTAAGTTGATGAATATCTTATAAGGATTAAAGATACTAAAGAAGAAAAATATGGTGATGAAATCTCTTGTCAAATATATGAGGATCAAATCAACTTTTTTGAAGCTAGACTAAGCAACAACTTCAAGGAACAAGAGGAAATAATCAAATAGGTGGAGACTCAACTTGAGATTGTGACTAAAATCCTAAAGGCTAAAGAAGAAGAATGTGCAAGGTATGCAACTATTGTAGACTCTTTAAGAACTACATTAGATTAGGCATCAAGTAAGATGAATTATTTTGTGAAGTTTAAAAAAGGACCAATGATCTAGATAACATCTTGAGTAGTCAAAAGATTGATAATGATAAAATAGGCCTTGATTTCAATGGAGACCAAAATAAGAACACTAATATGATCAATAAGGCCAATGATCAATCAAAGAATAAGGGTTATATAAGATTAAATGCTAATACTATCAGACAACCTAATATTATAAGGCATGCTAACCCTTTCAATGGTTATTATTATTCATGTAACCAATTTGTTCATAGAGTAAGGCATTGTGTAAGGCCCTCTAAGAATGAATATGAATGAAACTATGAGGAGAGTCATTAGTCAAAAATTATGAGTCATAATATGTTTCCATCAAAAGGAATAGTGTGTTTTAACTGTCAAAAGGTTGTACATATTACAAAATATTATAATCATAGTTTCTCAAGATAAAACAATAAAGTTAAGGTTCTTAGAGTACAAGAAAGAAGACAAGATGGTGAGTGAAAACCTAAGGTAGCTAAGGTTGATGACCAGTTTGCAAGTCTAAATGGACTATTTTAGACAGTGGATCATAGTTAAGATTCAAAAGAGTGTCAAGAATTCTCTCTATCAACTCATGTTAATGATGAAATCAAGACCAATAGACCAAACCAAAATGTTATTCAAAGGAGGATTGAGGAAGTCAAGCCAAAAGGACTATTCAAGCCTAAGAGGATCATGAAGTTTAATCTAGTAAGGACATGGAGATTTGGGAATCTCATAATTTTATGTTTTTTTAGTTCCTTAGAGTAGAGGTCACTCTATTAGGCTTCATGGAGGCACTCAGCTAGTAAGCAAGAATCATGAAGGATGATTGGTCTTAGGGGGAGTTTTTGTGTTCTTTATTGACATTTAGATCCAAGTTTTAGTCAATATTATATTTTAAGTGTGATCATAAGAGATAGGTTACAAAAAAAAAATTATGATGACTTGATAAAACCAAGTCATAGTCTTGATAATGTATGAAAATATCATAGAGGTAAGGGAAGCCAATCATGCTTCAAGAGTGGATATGTAAGCCTGATTTATGTTAATATTGTTTAAAAAGAAAATTTGTGTTATTATAGGTCCAAGGATTAGATAGTTTCCAAGAATATGACCCTTTGTCATTAATGTCAAAATGGGAGAAATTTCTAATTTGGGAGAAAGGACTATTTGAATAAGATCCAATTTAGAGAGTTGTGAATGATCAAATTTGTGTAAATGTTTGCCATCAAAAAAGGGGGAGATTACTAAGGTATGTTTATATTATTGGTATTTATTCATTTATGTTGTCATTAATGTTAAATTCAAAGATAGATGTTAAGGTCAATATTTGAGGCCATGTTTAGTGGAGTAGTAAATAATTCTTATGATATAAAAAGAGAAAATTTGAAATCTTTTATTTCTATATTGAAAGATAATTTAAAGTAAACCTATAAATACTTTGAGGTTTATGGCATGTCAAAGACAATATCATGATGCAAGGTAAGCTACTGTTTAGTACTAGATGTCTTGATAAGCCTAATTTTATCTTATAAGAAGGTGTATGCATAAAGCATACTGAATCTTGGTGATTTGTGTTAGTACAGGCATGAGAGAGTGTATAAAGTTGTGTAAACATGTGAAATAAGCAAATAATCCTTCATGGGAGTTCCAAGGTCAATATTTGAGTTTAGTCCTTGCATTAAGAGACCTAATGAGAAGGCATAGGCTTGGCAACATAATGAATTGATCAATATGAGATACTTGTGTGAATAAGTTTTGTAGTGTGTGGACATGGTGTGAGGTTTAATTACATGATAATTAGTTTTTTATAAAATTACAATAGGTATCAAGGTGTATTCAAAGTCTAAGTATGACTAGCAGTTCAAGGCCTATTATGATAAAGATACCTAATGTGACCTAATGAGAGGTCAAGATCATTTCACAAGGTTATAAATATCTTGAGAGAATTGACATAAGTTTTATAGGTTGTTTTAAATTTTTCTACCAAGTTTGAGGTCATGGCCTCAAGGAAAAATCATGAAAATTGGTTTTGAGATCTTCTATATACACAGAATAAGGTTTACAGACCCAAGAAGGATTTCCTTATGCTCATTGGCATGTGAAACATTTTCATGAGATCCTAAGTATTTGGAATTGAGGGTAAATCCTTTATTAATGATTGCTAAGAAGGGAAACCAGTCAAAACCCTCATAATGACATGATAGGAAAGATATTATTGATTATGGCTCAAAATGGGATTTTTTATCTATTTTTACATTTTTAACATGTAAATTATTCTTCCAATTTTATCCAGGTGGTTTTTATTTTTTAGAAGAATGAGTATAAGCTATAAGAAACCCCTTATTTCTTATAATTTTGATGTAATAGGTAGGGTTGACCAAGTTAAATCATGAAAATAGATGGAAGATGATGCGTGATACTTTTATTTTATGCCCATGTAATTTTATAATTAGGTTGTAGACTTAAAATGTGTTAAACTAGTCATGGAAGTTTTCTTATCACTAAAAGGGCCTAATGAGCAAGTTAGTAAGAAAACTAGGTAGTAGTGAGAAAGAGGGATTGGTTATAGAGGATTAGGGATGGATAAAAATTTATGGGGTCATTATTCAATACCTATGTCTCATATACCCTATATTTATAATTTTTGGTGATGCACACAAATAAGCTAAAAGTTGCTCTTAAACTAACCAATCTAACATAGTGAAGTCTATGTAGGGTGAAGATATGAAATTGTTCTATAAGACCAATATTGATATTAAAAATAATATTATATCTTGTCCAATATATTATAATTATTATTAAAGATCATTTAAACCCATTATAATATCATAATATTTCTCCCACAGGTATTCTAAGACTTGATCTTCATGACTATGTTTTTGGAGCTATAGGTAGTTTTCTATGTATGAGTGAGAATGTTGGTCCTGAGTATTTTTACATTGATTTGATGAATTCAATACACATGAAGTTGTTTTTTAGGTCTTATGGGTTAATTTTAACACATTTTTATGTATGTTAAACTCCCATTAAGGTGTGAAATTCAAAGGCTTTTGACTGGGTTCGTAAGGCTTGTGTATAGTTCTAAATGAGCATGTTTAGTTGATCAATTTGAGAAATTTTATCCTATTTGGTGAATTAAAATGAAAATGATATTGAAATTAAGGTAATTTATATTATATCCATGTTATTTTATTTTTTTGTGATTTTGAAAAGTTGAGTGTATGCATTAGAGTTACAAGATAGATTTTTTAGCAGTGAAAAGGCCTAATGGTCAATAGACCTAATTGTGTGGTTCAAGGAGTGAAATGAGCTAAGTAGTGTTAGGGACATAAGGTGAGATTATCATTGGTATATTTGAATCATGTATGAAATGTTTCATCCATTTTGGGAGTCTCAACTTGTTCTAAGGAGGCATAAGTGAAATGTGTGCTTAGAGAAGGCCTAATTACATTAGGTCTCTATTAGGCCTAATAGTGGTTTTGGCCCTTAAGGATAATGATCGACCTATGTAATGGGTGTTTCATTTCTAAAACATGTTTTTTTATCCATTCCAAGGGTGATACAAGTATGGAGAGGTTATAATCTGACCAATATGGGTGAGAGCAAGAGTCAAGTATAAGAAAAGATCTAATAGGCCTAATTTAACTAGTTAGAATATTGAGGACATGCACGAATACCATTCATATATAATCATGTCTCGTTAGGTGATGAGCAAGGTCATATGATATAATTATACCATGGTAATGGATATTTGAATGAGAAATTGTAATAGGTTATTTGTGAGAGATAAAAGAGTGAAAAGAGCAAAAGAAGGAGGTCATATTAAGTTGAGTGAGCAACAGGTGTCCAAGGGTAATCAGATATCTAAGGTATCTAAGTTGGTGTTGAGTTACCTAAGGGGGTTGGTGCCTCTTTGAAATTTTATGACTTCTAAATTACTAGTTAAGTTAGTGATTGAGTAGTGAGGAGTTGGTGCTTCACTAAAAGTTTGATTCATTATTTATAGGACTGTAGTCTAATATTTGCATCAATGGGTTTTATCCTCCAAGAGGGTTTCCCACATATATCTTGTGTTTTTATATTTTTTGTTTTCATAGATGCTTATGTATGCATTGGTTAATTTATGTATGTGAATGAATGCTTCATGGATGTTAAGAAAAATTGAAAAAATATTTTAAGGAAACTAATTCACCCCCCTCTCAGTATCTATAATTCTAATAAAACAAACTTGGAAACCCTTAATTAGGCTAAAGAATCTTAAAATCAAGCATAAGTAAACCTATATGGGAATCCATATGAGATGTGGTAAGTTGGAGTTAAATTTAGAGGTTTGAAGACCATAAATTGATGATGAGAATTATGGAAAAGCATCCCATGAAGTCTTAGATCCTTGACATTGGAGGAAATGGAAAAAACATAGTCAACTAGGGTAATTTGAGCTAGTTGACTTGAGAACCCTAGGCATTGACTAAAGAAAGTGAAAGAGACCTAATAGAGAAATAAAGGGTTAGATAACCATGGGGACAAGTCAATAAGGTTTTCTTAACCTTCCTAAAGCATTCATATGCATAACCAAAGTTAGAAAACCCACCTAAAGGACTCAACTCTTCTAGACATTACAAAATGTTATCTACTAAGTTAAGGGTCTCCTAAACTTACTCATATCTCACATGTTAAGATGCATGTTGTAAAAAGGAGTTTTTTGGTGTTATATGGGTTCATAAAATTCTATCTTTAGGAATTTGTTCTTAATTAAGTGTATTTTAATGTGTGAACCATTGTTAAGACCCAAAGACACCTTCAAGTTGCCAAAGAGACCAGTTCTAACCCATAGAGATAGAAGATAGTTTTAATTCCTCCAAATGGATTGGATGAACTTCCAAATGACCTGAATCATGTTCAAAACTCTCCTAAACAACATCTCATGCCTTTGTTTTATACTCCCAAATATGGAACTACATAGAATAGACCAAAAAGGATTATTTTAAGCTACTTGGGAGGTCTGTACAAGGTATCAAATTTTCAAATTTGACATGATAATATTAATTAGATCATCAAAATAAATCACATATTTATTTAAGTTTTGTCATTTGTGTGAAGCTTTTGGAGTCAAATTTCAATCTCTAGGTAGGGAGGCCTAATTGAAACCTTTTTAGGAGAGAGAAATAGCAGAAGAGGACACTTTCATTTACTCTCAAGACCTAAAACTTAGCATGGAGATGTAAAGCCATACTAGGACCTAGAATATTCCTTTATTTTCTCATTATCATTTGTAAAAATATCTACATAATGAGGTTTACATTATTTTATGGCTATAAGGAATGAGGCCTAATTAGAGATTTTGGTGGAGAATGAGTTCTTGGGGATGGTTTGAGAACTCTAAATGAGTAATTTTAGGTATTATATGAGTTTAATAGACCATCCATAGAAAAAAGATGAATTGAAGAATATAGATTCAATTTTTGACACTTGTAAGCAAGATTAGCCTAGTGAAGTGATGAGACTATTAGAAACCTAGAAAGATAATGAAGTCATGTGTCAAAGATAACCTAAAGAGATTAGTTGAGAGGTGTCAAGATAAGATAAAATTTGTAACTCAACATGATCTGACCATCAATAATGCCACTTGTCACCCCACAACACAAGCCAAGCAAAAGGTAGTTTTAGAGAGCTAAGTAATGTGTCAATCAAGCATTCTAACTCTTATGCCACTTGGAGTAAGGGATAATATTCATAGGAGCTACACATGGTATTTAGTAACTATTGAGATAGTTTCATAACTCATCTCTTATTTGTAACTCATGACACACTTGTCATTTCTCTCTTTCATATGCCCTTCTCTCCTTCTTTCTCACATTTCTCTATATATTGAGCCTTAATTGGCTAATATTGTATCCTCCACATAGGTATGGAAAAGCCCTACCTATTTTCAAGCCTTTGGATAATTATAAACTTATGTTTATCCCCTTTCATTGACTAGTTTCAATGTGTATGCATGATTAGTTGATCTTTCTAAGTGATGCTTTTTATTCCTTAGCATGTTTTTCATTTTCTTACATTCATGTTTAGTTTAAAATCCTTTTTTTAGGTTTCTTAAAGTGTCTAATTTAGGTGTATGGGTTTAGTGAATTATAATTTCAATACTTTCATGTCATGACCTCTTGACTAGTCTTCCTAGATCAAGCAATATTCACAACCTTCATGAAAAGTATTGATGTAGAAATTCATATTTGGGGAAGTGTTTGTTCCAATTTATCCTCATATTTAAAGTGTCTTTGTAGTTATTTTTAGTGTTCAGGTATATTTGGTGCATCACCTCTATTATAATAGGTTTTATATCTCTTTTCCTTTCAAGTGAGTATAGTAGTTTGTGATCCTAAGTGATTGATCAAAAGGAGCTAACATTTTAACATAGAGTTTCACCTCTCAAATAGGGTACCCACAACCTTGATGTGTCTCCATGTTAAATCATTTTTTAAGGCTTGAACTACCTTCTAAAGGCTTAAATTTTGATGCATAATAGGTAGGTCATACTCAAGATCAAGATATGGCTCAAGCATTAAATCAGTAGAGCATACTCAAGTAGGTAAAGTGGTTAAGGATACTCAAGTGGATAAAGTAAGATAAGATAAATAAGATGTGTGTGTGTGTGTGTGTGTGTGTGTGTGTGTGTGTGTGTGTGTGTGTGTGTGTGTGTGTGTGTGTGTGTGTGTGTGTGTGTGTGTGTGTGTGTGTGTGTGTGTGTGTGTGTGTGTGTGTGTGTGTGTGTGTGTGTGTGTGTGTGTGTGTGTGTGTGTGTGTGTGTGTGTTTCTTGATTTTCAATCATCCATTGATAAGACTCCATCTCCTTTATTCCTTGATCTAATAATTCCCCCATTACTAATTTTTTATCATGATATTTCCCTTCTCTTTACAAGATATAGATCAAGTATTCAATTAGGTATCAATTATTCAAAATATGTATTGAGTAAACTAGATATGTTCAAGATTAGATATAGGTATTAAAGATCAAGATATATCTCAAGTATTTAATTAGATAGGGCATAATCAAGTAGGTAACTCAAGTATGTAGGGAATACTCAAATAGGTAGGTAAATAAGGATAGGTAGGTAGGGCATACAAAATTTGGTTTAAATTAAGTAGGGAATAATCAAGTACATGAAATAGTAATAGATCAAACTACCACATATAAAAATGACTACAAATAAGATATAATAAGATTTTATTTGAGCCTTAGTTGAGTGAAAGAGGATTTTTTATTTATCAATTGAGATTTATTTGGAGTAATGACTGACAAGGATTTATATAAAAAAGATTTCCTTATTTGAGTGAAAGAAGTTTTTATTTGAGCCTTTTTTCAGTGATTAAAATTTGGACTTGGAATAGAATCCAATCAGGTACAAGTAAAAATCCACTACACCCACCATCAAGGTATTAGAGGGAGTAAGGATGAGGATGGATAAGAAGGGAGTCACTAGAGATGATGAGGGATGATGAAGGATGATGAGGGAGTAGTTAGTGATATTGAGGGATAATGAGGGTTAATAAGGGAGTGATTAGGGATAATGAGGGATGAGGAGAGAGTGATTAGGTATGATGAGGCATGATGAGGGAGTGATTAGGGTTGGTGAAGGAGTGGTTAGGGATGATGAGGTCTAATGAGGAAATAATTAAGAATAATGAGATATCAGGAGGGATGATGAGGGAGTGATTATGGATGATGAGGGATGATGGTAGAGTGATTAAAAGAAGATGAAGAATGATAATTAAGTGACTAGGGATGATGAGGTATAATAAGGGAATAATTTGTTGAACATTATCATTGATTAAGAGGGAGATTATTGAGCATTATCATTGTGTTGAGATTTGGTATTTAATGTTGTCATTGATGTCAAAGGTTGTTTTAAAGGTGCATGGTTATTTCATTTATGTCAATATAATATAATTCATGTATAAGGTACTTTTGAAGATGCATGATCTATGTGTATGATGATTTATGTTTCCATCATAGTCGGTGTTGTTGTTGTATAAAAGTAGTGATGTGAGAGTTATGTTCAAAGAATGTTTTGATGTCAGCTTGAGTGACATCACTGAGGATTATCATGAGTAAGTATAGGTTAATATTTCAAGATTAAATAATATTATAATTCCTTATCTATACCTTATGATATTATGTGTGTAGGTATCATGATGAAATGAGTGAGCTTTGAAGAAGAAACTGTATGCTTGGAAGATATGTATAATCATTTCTAAAGAAGCTAAAAATACACTATGAAGATGAGAATTCTCTAAAGAATACTTGATAGTGTTTGATCATGAGAGAGTTAATAATATGTTGTACATGATGTGTTTAGGGCCTTAAAAATTATTATAAGGTCAGCTCTGACTATATGTGTATGCATCTTTGAAGATACTACAAATATCCTTAGTAGAGCTTTGAAGATCTATAGGAAGATCTGAAGATGCTTTATTGAATTTCAAAATATGTATGAGTGTATAATGTTTCTTTATCATACACAAAAGGCATTGGAATATAGGAAAGTTTCAAGGTGAAGCCTATAGGGTGGCTAAAAGGTCAAATTCAAAGACTAATGAGATTTGTAGGTCAAGGATTAAAAAGTAAAAGAGAGATGGTGGCTAGATGATGTATAATGATATGTTTCCAATATATGTACTAGTAGGTTAACATTTACATAGGTGATTCAAGTTGTATTTATCATGTGCATGAAGTTTTAGGTCATGGTTTACAAGAAAGGCTTGAAAAGTGTTTAAAGGTTTCTCAAGTGCACAAAATAAAAAGTTGTCTACTCAAGAAGCTTTTTATAGTGATCTTTGATACATGCAACATCTGAATAAGAATATAATATATTCATGGTATATTTTAAGGGTTATATCTAATATTTCCAAGCATTAGTTTTTGGAAAGAGGACTTAAGTTTTATGAATGATCGTTAAGACTAAATGTTGGTCTAAACCCTTAAGGAACCCTAATGATGACCTGATGTTGAATATATTATTATAAAAATATCATAATGGTTTAGTATGATCAACTAAGTGATATTATTTTTTATTTAAATCTCTTAGGAATCTCCAAGTGTGATTGGTTTATCAAGTGAGTGAGCAAACCCTCCAAGCAAGTGCTTATTTTTTAGAGAATTATTATAGCAGATAGAGTTGATTAAGTCAAAGTTACTAAAAAGATGGAGGAAAATTTTTGAGACTTGTATTTTTCTTCCATTAAATATTATATACAAGTTATACATATCAAGTGTGCAGAGTTGGTGATCCAAATTGTCTAATTGCTAACAGACCAAGTGGTACAAATAGTAAGAAAATCATGTAGAAGTAAGAAGATGGTTCTTGATGTGTTTTCAAGTAAGAGTGATTCATTGAAGTGCATGATGATGTAATTTATAATTTGAGTAATCCATCCATTATTTTTATAATCTTGGAAGTCAGTGTAAGAGGTTGGAACATTAAATCCAAAATTGCTTATCTGACTCAGTAGAGTCTATGAGAGATAATATTAACAAATTGGTCTGTAAGAAAAATATTTTCCATTAGATATTGTAATTTATTTGATGCATGTTTCTCTAAGGATGATATAAGTTTTTTTTCATGCATTTAAATTTTTTTAGTATTTTCAATCATGTGTCATAAGTTCATGTTCCTTGACTATGTTTTGAAGTCAATTGGCAGTTCTAAGTGAGCATCTTGTAGAGAAGAGTTTGACCTTGTATACTTTGAGCTGAATAATTTGATGAATTTGGTGATCACCATAAGGTCATGAGGTTTTTAAATATGTTAATTGTTTCCATGGTTATTTTAAAAAATTAAGTATATGCCTCAATTGTTCAAGATAGAGTTTTTGTATATGCACAAACCTTTATGAACAGTGTTTTGAGAAAGGGTTCAAGTGGTGGTTATAACTAAAAGGTGTTATAGACATAAATTAAATTTTGATAAGGTATATTTTATTTTAATATTATGTTTTCCTATCATGTTATGTGTTTCAATATTCTTCAAGAAAGATCAAAGGGTAATGTGTTGTTAAGAACACCTATTAGGTCTTCATTAAGCCTAAAAGAACAGTAAGGGATAATTGAGCTATGGCTAACCTAATGTATTGATTTATCCATGATTAAGGGATTTTATTTTATATTACAGGAGATATTATGTGGTTTACCTAAAATATAAGAATTTTTAGATGACTAAGAAGGATATGATCAAGTGACTTGTATAAAACCATGGCAGTTTAGTCATATTTTGGGTACTTCGAGAGTGAGAGAAAAAGAGGATAAATGAATGATATATATCATTGGTGAGTATAAGGAGGTCATGAAAACCATAATTTTAGTGTCATGAATATCTAAAAGAGTTATTCATATGAGGATCTAATCAAGCCATGAAGAGGAATAGTTGAGCAAAGAGGGCTAGAAGCTAATTTAAGAGGGATAGAAGTGAGTAAAGAGTTCAAGGAGAAGATAATAATATATTTTATAATCAATAAATTATTATAAATATGAAAAAATAATCATGTGGTTGAGTTGGATTTTATTCATCAAGGGGGTTTTTACCTCCTTGCAAGTGGGTGCTTATCAAAGCCTAGCTAAGTTGGTGTTCAGCTAGTTGGAGTTAGTGTTCTATGTGAAATGGGTGATTCACTAAAGATTGATGTTTGTCTTATAGGATTTTACTCCATTTGATTCATCATTGTGTTTTATTCTCTTTAAGGTTTTTCCATGTATATGTTGTGTTTATGTGTTTCATGCTCTTATGTTTTGATGATTATGCTTGCTAAGATGAACATGATTGTTAGAATGGTTCATATATGATTAAGTAGAATTATATGAAAATTTTTGAATACTAATTCACCCCCTCTTAGTGATATTATTTCCAATATAATTATAAATCATGAGATATTAGGAGAGATGTTGAGGGAGTGATTATGGATGATGAGGGATGACGAGAAATAAATTAGGGATGATGAGAGATGATGAGGGATAATGAGGGATGATGGAATTACTAGTGATGATGAGAAATGATGAAGGTTGATGAGGGAATAATTAAGGATTAGTAGGGATAATTAAAAATTGATTAAGGATAATAATCGATGATGAGGGAGTGATTATCTATGATGAGGGACAATAACAGAGGATGATAAAGTGACTAGGGACAATTAAGGATTTATTATGGATGATGAGGGATGATTAGGGTTGATGAAAGAGTGATTAGGGATGATGAATGACAATAGGGGATAATGATTGTGTGACTAGGGAAGATGAGGTTTTATGAGCAAGTGATTAGGGATTATGAGTGATGATGAGATTCAATGAAGGAGTGATTAGGGATGATGAGGGATGATGAGGGATGACAAGGGAAAATGAGGGAGTGATTAGAGATTATTATGGATGATAAGGCTCAATGAGGTGTGATTAAGGACAATTAAAATTGATGTGGTAATGATTAGTGATAATTAAGAATGATAGGGGATGATGAGGGATGATGAGGGAGTGCCTAGGGATGATTAAGGATGATGAATGTTAATGAGGAAATTATTAGGGATGATGAGGGGTGATGGAGTGATTAAATATGATGAGGGATAATGAGGGAGTTATTGGGGATGATAAGGGGTGATTAGTGTTGATGAGGGTGTGATTAAGGATTATGAGGGATGATGAGGGTCAATGAGGGAGTGATTATGGATTATGAGGGATAATGAAAATGATGAGGGAGTGATTAAATATGATTAGGGATGATGAGATTCTATGAGAGTGTGATTAGGGATAATGAATTACATTAATGTAGTGATTAGTGATGATGATGGATGATGAGGGAGTGAATAAGGATGATTAAGGTTAATAATGGAATGGTTAGGGATGATGAGGGATGATGACTGAGTGATTAGGAAAGATGAGGGACAATGAGGGGTGATGGAGTGACTAGGGATGAAGAGGGATTATGATGACCAACTATAGTGTCATTAGGGATGATTATGGATGATTAAGGTCAATAAGAGAGGGATGAATAATGATGATAAATGATGAAAGAGTGATTACAATGATTAATGATGATTTATGTACTTGACCTCCCTCTCTCCATATGGTTTAGGGAGAGGGAGATAGTGATATGAATGATTTTGATATGATATTGAGAAAATAGAGATTAAAATCCCTCACCTCCACCCCAAATAGTAGTGGTAGTGGTAGTGGTAGTGTTAGTGGTAGTGTCTTATGTGAGTTTGGACTACTAAAAGATGACTATCTTATATCTGAGTCTAGAATAAAGAAGTGAGGTCATGCATGTATGAGATTATAATTTAAGAATTCATGAATTGACCCATTTATCTGATATTTATTTTAGAGTGAATGATATATTTTAATGATGACTCTTAAATAGTGTTTTAATTTCTTATATTTTGAATAGAGTGTACTAGGGTGATTAACTACATTCATGTTCGATATGAATGACTATATCATAACTATAGGTATATGTCATGTATGAGTGATTTCATACCTACATATAGTACTAGGTATGTGGTGTATGTCATGTATGGTTGAATTTATCATGACTATAGGTTACATATTATAGGCCAGTCACTTATGCTTATCGATAAACCCATAGATCAAAAATCCCATAGATTATGTAGGAATTCAGTCTAAATCCACCTTCAATCCTTTTAGATAAACATCCCTAGTCACTCATTTTTATATATAGGTGAGAATTAACCCTCTCCTTTTAATATATTCCTTGGTCAATTCCCCATATCCTTTTTCTATATAGGTTATAATTCCCCCTCTCCTAATTTTCAAGCATCCCTTGATAATGCCCCCTCTCTTTTATCCCTTGATTCGATAATTCCCCCTCTACTAATTTTCAAGCATGATAATCCCAATCACATTTCAAGATGTGGCTTGAGTATTAAATCAAGTATTAAATTAGGTATCATGTATTCAAGATATGGCTTGGGTAAGATAGATATAGTCAGGATTAGATACAATTATTCAAGATCAAGATATGGCCCAAGTATTCAATCAAGTAGGTCATACTCAAGTAGTATAGAATACTCAAATAGGTATAGAAATAATTATAGGTAGGTATTTAATACTCAATTAGGTATGGAATAATAAAATATAATAAGGTAATTAGGGCATAGGTAAGATCAAAATATGGCTCATGTATTCAATCAGGTAGGGCATATTCAAGTATGTAAAGTAGGTAGGACATAATCAATGATGTGTGTGTGTGTGTGTGTGTGTGTGTGTGTGTGTGTGTGTGTGTGTATATTTATATATATATATATATATATATATATATATATATATATATATATATATATATATATATATATATGTATATATATGTATGTATATGTATATTTATATGTATATATATATGTATATTTATATATATATATATGTATGTATGTATATATATGTATATATATGTTTATATATGTATGTATGTATGTATATATATGTATATATATGTATGTATGTATATGTGTGTGTGTGTATGTATGTATGTATATATGTATATATATGTATATATGTATATATATGTATATATGTATATATATATATATGTATGTATATATGTATTTATATGTATATATATACATACATACATACATATATATATGTATGTATGTATGTATGTATGTACATACATACATACATACATACATATATACACACACACATATATGTATGTATGTATTCATGTATGTATGTATGTGTACATACATACATATGTGTGTGTGTGTTAAACTATTATTTTTAATTATTAATTGATTTATACACATCATATCGCATTATGGACTATATACATATTATTACAAATGATGTATGTATGTATGTATGTACATACATACATATATGTATGTATGTATGTATGTATATGTATGTATATATGTATATATATATACATATATATAAATATATACATACATACATACATACATATATAGATATATATACACACGCACACACACATACACACATATATATATACATACATACATATCTATATATGTGTGTGTGTGTATCTATATATATATGTATATATATGTGTGTGTGTGTGTGTGTGTGTATATATATGTGTATATATATATATGTGTGTGTATGTATGTATGTATATATGTATATATATACATATATACATACATATATATATACATATATATATATATATATACTGTATATATATATATATATATATGTATATATATACACATATACATACATACATATGTATGTATGCATGCATGCATACATACATATGTATGTATGTATATGTGTATATATATACATATATATATACATATATATACACATATATATACATATATATATAGATACATATATACATACATACATATATATATACATATATACATACATGTGTGTTTGTGTCTGTGTGTGTCTGTGTGTTAAACTATTATTTTTAATTATTAATTGATTTATACACATCATATCGCATTATGGACTATATACATATTATTAAAAATGGCTTTATAATTTTTTTACCATTAATCAAAAGTTTATAAAACTTATACCTCACCAGTCTACACATCATTGGTTATACTTTTAAAAAAAAGATTTTTATGAATTTAAGTTTAAAAAGTTGTGTCTGTACACTTGTAGTTCCAATTTTATAGCTATCTTGACTTGTAAAATTATTTACTAAATATATATTTATTAAAAAAATAATAAAAAATATCCTAACCAATCTTTGACATTTCATCTATCCATATATGAAATTTCATATAATAATTCATTCGTTTACTAAAAAAAAGTGTGTTTGTACACATGTAGTCTCCTTATCTTTTCAATAAAAAGTGTCAATCCATTTTCATAAATGCATCAATATTACACTTTTATCTTGTGTATAAAAAAATTATATATTTACAAACTACATTCATAATTCCACAATTCATATTCTTACTTTATTGTCAAATTCTTTTTCCAAGTGTCACTAAAACTCTCTCCAAATTTAACTATTGTTACTTTTAGAAAAAAAAAGTCTCATTATCCCCCCCTTTTTATCTCTCATTATCTTTAATCTACAGCCCCCCCATTATATATATGAGTAAGCTTTCCCAAACTGATTATAGAGAGGGTGGACATGGGGATGCTCTAGCTAACATATATGCCTGACCACACCATTGTAGATCTTATGGTGTTATATGCATTGAACCTTCATATGAGGAGGAGGATGTGATGTAACCCAATTATGGTGGTGTTTCCATAGGTATAGATGATATGGTTATGATTGATGAGTCTTTGACACATATATTTGGTTTAGACACCTCGACTTCACCTTTGCATGCATCTTATATATTTAACATGTTGCAAAAAATAGAATAAAAATAATAATATTTAACATGATAAATTTTAAATATATCTATATTTAAAAGGTAATATTTAATTTACATATAAATTTAAATTATATATATGTAATTTTTTATGTTGCAATAGCAGACAGTCCCATCCTTTTCATAGATAGATTATGGACTATTTAGTATTGCATACATTGTTATTACCCAACAAATGTATACATATATGGATGTGATATTTTATTAATGGTATGGTTAATTTACATGTATTTACTTGTGTGTGTGTGTGTGCGTGCGTGTGTGTGTGTGTGTGTGTGTGTGTGTGTGTGTGTGTGTGTGTGTGTTCATGTGTGTTCTCAGCTAACAATAATATTTTGTTTCCTTAGTTGATGAAAATAGTGGAGACTAATCCATCTATATGGGTGGTATCAAACATAATCATTGCTTGTATGATTTCATCTACAAAGAAATTAACTGGGGTACAATAACTTGTAATGTTGATTTGTAAATATAGATTTTTTTTAATAATTTTACTTGTTACTTAAGATAATAAAACTAATGTAAATTTATTATCTATGTAGTGGTGTCCAATGATGTATGCTACTCCTATTGAAAATATTAACAAGGGTGATGTGGTACAAAATGATTTTGTTTTTAAATGTAGATATTATTTTTTAATTATTTAAGCAGTTTGTTAAAAAATTTGTGTGTGTGCAGGGTTCAACCCCTTATATTATTATGAGCAATCACTAACTCTTGGTGTTTCTCCCTTTCACACTCTTGTGCATGAGGCTTAACCTACCATTGACCATGTTGAGCATCAAAATAAAATTTATCATGATGACAAGGTTTTGGTAAGTTCATGTTTAAATTAAGAAAATTATCATTTTAAAATTAACTTCAAAACTTGGTTGCATGTCTAGTATGTAAATTTAATAATAATATGTTTATATGAATAGGTTTAATTATAGGAAAATAATGAGTGTGAAAGGACCTTTAGTCAAATCTTCGAGGAATATAATGGGTTTTATGGATCTCCATTTATGAGCAAGGCATCTGAGGGAGAACCTTCTACGAGTAAGGCAAAGAGAGGGAGGCTTTTTTATGATTAGGATATGTCTTAAATTATATTTTATTATATGCATATATGGAAATGTATGCCTTTTTGACATTATATGCCTATATGGCATTGATCTGACATTGCATTATGTTCATATTTTGTATGCTTTTATGACTTTATATATATATATATATATATATATATATATATATATATATATATATATATATATAATTTTTACCTTATTATAATTATTTTATACATATTATTTTTTTAATTGATAGGTAAATATTAGGTTTTAAAAGAACCTAAAACCATAGTTTAACATGAAATAAAACCAATCAAATTAGACAAAATAAAATAGGCCATACCATCCTAATATGTAACAACCCCACTGGGTCTTACCAAAATAGAATTAAAAAAAAATTAAAATTAATTACACATATTCATCCAATAGATTTCACCACAAGAAATATAACTAAGTGATATTTAAATAAATGTATTATTTTAGTTAACCCCATAAGCTTTATAGCTTATGTGTGTGTGTGTGTGTGTGTGTGTGTGTGTGTGTGTGTGTGTGTGTGTGTGTGTGTGTGTGTGTGTGTGTGTGTGTGTGTATGATCACCATGAAAGTGATATATCTAATCATATACAATGTTGAATAAAAAACAAAGACTGCATTTATTCCATTAAAGTAATTATATAATTTTAGCCATGGTTGATACAACATTATAGCTATTATTGCAGATGTACAAATTAATAAATAGTATAATTTTAGAAATAAATAATGTCTCAATAAATAATAATACAATGATATAAAATACCATGGAGCATGAGTTCTCCACAAACTCAAGATCTATCTATAATCTCAAGTGTAGTCTCTAGTATAGTACTATTGTGGGGAGGGAGAAAATCATCCAAGTTATTTTCCACACCAACCATAGACCAATCCTCCAAAATATCTCCCAACAAGGAAATGGCCCTCCCTTCATGGATGGGTAGATAATGATGGAGTGGGAATCCAAAGTAACAAACTAGAAACCATGTGCTATAAGATAACTAATACATGATGTATACCATAAATAAATCCATTCTAACATGATATCGTACAAACATGTAAACTATATCAAACACATGAAATGATAATATTTAACTATAAACATTACTTTGACCAAAGTTTTCAAATATTTAATGATTTCTAGGATCAGTCAATTTCATACACACCACTCAATTAGATTACTCCTCTTCTTGAATTAATGATATTAATTAAGCCAATGGAATCCATCCACTACTTATTTAATGTCATAAATGTGATATTTGGTTAATTATATAATAATATAAAAACTAATAGATTCAATCAAAATATTTCTTATTAGAAGATAATATATATGTTAAGTATGGAAATATCAAATACATACATTTAGTCCATCAAATGTAATGCAATTAATATAATAATCATCTTATTTATTATATAATAATAAGCAGCCCTCAATATAAACTTATCATCTGGGTAAGAATTACATATAGACTACAAGTTACCCAATATCAATATGTAACTTATAATGTTATTTCATCCATGAAACATAAAATTAATCAAATTTTAAGAACATCATACTAAAATAATGTTGAAATAAGTTCATTTTAACATGTAAGATTAAAATTTTAAGTATTCAATCTCAAATATTTTTCTACATAAATGTTTTCCTCAATAGTCATACACACTCAGAATTCAACCAAGATAATCAAAATACACCCATATACATTTGTCATACCAGGCTATATTTTTAATTATTTTACTGAGTACAAATATATATATATATATATATATATATATATATATATATATATAAACTAAGTCCCAATCTAAATGTATAGTTTGTATATAAATATTAAGTGTACACTCAACTGTGTATGTTAAATGAATAAATAATATAAACATTTTATTGTATATGCATTGTAAATACATTATAATCTATATGGAATTAGTTTTTTTCCACAATCCCCATGAGTATTGTGTATATAAGCAAATCCATGTACTTAGATTATCTAGGCAATAATTCACTTGTTTATTTCAACTTAAGATAATTAGAATGTTACAGTATTGAACTTAAAAAACAATCTTCATAGAATTATTTAAAATCACATCCAATACTTAATACATAAATGTATATTTTTTTATACTAATCAACTTAATATTTTTTCTCACATGTTATCATAATACCAAACAATTCCAAATTTAATGCTTCAACTAAATAAATTCAGAATATTGCTCAAATATCAATTCAAACTTAGCCAAAACAAGTTTTACCAATTCTATTGATTCAAGAGGCATAATCAATAATTTTATAAATCAATTTGATACCTTTAAATTTACCATTCACAAAGTAATCTTAGTTTATACATGCATTTCCCCAAATATTAGCAAGCAAGTTTACACAGTCATCTAATTAAACTCAGACCTTTGTTCTACATAGTATGCTTCAAATTGACTATATATTTTATTTCTAAGTCATTATATATATATATATATATATATATATATATATATATATGTATGTATGTATATTAGATTGATATCTATATCCAAATGTGAATATTCACCAATTATGTATCTTTAACATACTCAGCCATATGTTTGACTTAGTCTATGGGTTTAATATTTATATATGTAGAGGATCTAAAATTTGTACATAATAGAACCATCATCTACAAAAAATTAATAACTCATAACCAAAATCCTCAGTCATATTAAATAAATTTCTCTTACACACACACACACACACACACACACACACACACACACACACACACACACACACACACACACACACACACACAATTGAGGTGTGGAGTTAAAGCTTCACCAATGAGCGAATGCAAAGGTCACTGTATTACACAGTCACCGACATCGGTTAGGGATCGACTGGAGTCTGTCAATGTCGGTTATGGATCAGCTGACATCGGTCATGTGTAGACTAACAGGGACCGATATCGGTCACCTGTGCATCCAGAAAGTCTATTTTCATGTGAAAATGGATTGTTTGCATGATTAGTTTAGCTGTTATTTGTAAGTACACATTTATATTTATGGCAAGACTATTTTGAACCCTTGATTAGGAGGTGTATCTAATGGTTGAGAATTCATAGCTCATGATCCCTAATCTTATATAATAGGGATAGATCTTTATAGCTTGTAATAAGGTGTAAAAGACAATTCAAGTAGCTGAATTGTGTTTGTAATTATGAGAGAGAACTCTTGAGGGAAAG
Source organism: Torreya grandis (assembly GCA_037957365.1). Classification (NCBI taxonomy): domain Eukaryota; kingdom Viridiplantae; phylum Streptophyta; class Pinopsida; order Cupressales; family Taxaceae; genus Torreya; species Torreya grandis. The sequence goes on along the minus strand of JARHVA010006111.1, from coordinate 946,674 downwards.
AGATCTGTACATCTGAGAGGTGTGGAAGAAAGAGAGATTTCTTCAATTCTATTTCTTTCTGAGAAGAGTTTAATACAAGTTTTCATTATTTCTTTTATCTCATGTTTTTTGTTGATTCTAGTTTCTAGTTACTTATTACTTTTGATTAATTCTATGTTTAGTTGCTTGCACAACAGTAATCAATTGTTCTTGTTTAGATCCTAACAAGTGGTATCAGAGTAGGTTCACCAAGTGGTATCAGAGCTTGGGTTGACTAACAGGTGGTTCAGATCTGTTTAGTGTGTTTTGATTACAGGTCACTCATAGGGGTTTCTGTTTGAGTGGGAGTAAAACAATGGGAGAAGAAAGTAAACTAAGAATGGAGAAGTTTAATGGAAATAACTATCAATTATGGAGGATGCAGATAGAAGATTATCTATATCATAAAGATCTATACTTATCGTTGGGTGGAGTTTCAAGCAAGCCCACAGATATGCAAGATGAAGAATGGAATGTTTTTGATAGAAAGGCTCTGGGATCCATAAGGTTGAGTCTGGCATCTTCTGTGATTTCCAACTTGTCATAGGCAAAGTCAAAAGTAGAGTTAATGGATACTTTAGCAAATTTATATGAAAATCCCTTAGCTTCAAATAAGGTATATCTTATGAAGCAATTATATAATTTGCATATGCAGGAAGGTGGATCTGTATCTACTCATCTAAATGATTTCCATGTAATAGTAAATCAGTTAAATTCAGTCAAAATAGTGTTTGATGATAAAATTATGGCTCTCTTAATATTATGCTCTTTACCAAAAAGTTGGCATAGTTTGGTAATGGCAGTTAGTAATACTGCATCTGCTATAAATATCTTGAAAGTAGATGATGTTGTTAGTGTAATCTTGAATGAAAAAATTCATAGGAAAAGCACAGAGGAGACATTAGGTAATGCTTTAAGTATTGAAAGTAGGGGAAGGCAAAAAGAGAGGAGCAAGTAAGGGAGATCAAGGTCTAAGTCAAAGATTAGCAATATATCCAAATCCAGAAATAGAAAAAGAAAGATAACCTCCTGGAATTGTGGAAAGAAAGGGCATGCAAAGAAATATTGTTGGTTGAAGGTTAGAGAAGAAAATCAGCATGGAGGTAATGAAGAAGCAAAAGTTGTAGGTATTGTTGCACAAGATGCTTTTACACTTTCTTTGGATAATAGATTAGAATCTTGGGTTGTAGATTCTAGTGCTTCTTTCCATGCTACCCCAAATAGAGAATTTTTCAATGATTATGTCCAGGGAGATTTTGGAAAAGTTTATTTAGGGGATGATGAGCCTTGTAAAATTGTTGGCAAAGGAAAAGTGTAGTTGAAATTGTAGAATGGCAACACATGGGTGTTGAAAGATGTCATGCATGTCACAGTGCTGAAGCAGAATCTAATTTTTGTAAGAAAGTTGGGTGATAAGGGTTGCACAGTAACTCTCACAACTGAATCTTGGAAGGTTACCAAGGGTGCACTTGTAATAGCCAAAGGTAAGAGAGTAGGTACTCTCTATTTATGTAATTATATTACTAATTATTCTCCTTTTGTATTATCTACTTTAGATGTAGATGCAAAGTTGTGGCACTGTAGGCTCAGCCACATGAGTGAGAAGGGAATGAAAATTTTTAAGTCAAAAGGTAAGCTTTCAGATTTGAAAAGCAGAGATCTAGATTTTTGTGAGCATTGTGTTTTTGGAAAATAGAATAGAGTAAGGTTTGTTAAAACTAGGTCAATAAAGAGGAAGCACAAGTTGGAGCTTGTTCACACAGACGTGTGGGGACCAGCTCAGGTAGCTTCTATTAGAGGATCATAGTATTATGTTACTTTCATCGATGATGCTACAAGAAAGGTATGGATTTATTGCATAAGTAAGAAATCTGATGTTTTTGACACATCTAGGAATTGGAAAGCTTTGGTTGAGAATGAAATAGGTTTGAGATTGAAGTGCCTTAGATCTAACAATGGTGGTGAGTACTACAGCAATAAGTTTAGAAGTTACTATTCTATGTATGGAATACGCAGGGAAAGGATGGTTCGAAGGACACCTCAACAAAATGGAGTTGTTAAAAGGATGAACAGAATAATAATGGAGCATGCACAGAGTATGAGGTTGCATGTTAGTTTGCCCTTACAATTTTGGGTAGAAGTTGTAGACACTATAGTTTACCTGATCAATAGAGGACCCTCTACTACTCTAGATGGTGGAATTCTAGAAGAGGCTTGGATAGGTAAAAAGGTAGATCTTTCATTTCTTAGAGTTTTTGGTTTTGAAGCTTTTGTACATGTTGATAAAGAAAATAGAAAGAAGCTAGATGCTAAGTCTATGAGGTGCACTTTTATTGGTTATGGCTCTAGAGATTTTGGATTTCAGTTGTGGAATCTAAGAACTAACAAAATAATTAGAAGCCATGATATTATTTTCAATCAGAAGGTGATGTACAATGATCAGCTCAAGAAGCTAAATAATTCTAAGCAGGGCAGTGGAGATTTGGATGAGATTGTGATCCAAAATGAGCTCGTAGGAAATCACTTCAAAAAAACACAGACACTGACGTCGGTCAAGCTGGAACTAATGTCATTCATATAGGTCAAACAAGAACTGATGTTGGTCAGATGGTGACTGATGTCAGTCAGACAAGAACTGACATTGGTCGAGTGGAACCAATGTTAGTTAGGTACAAGCCTAGAGATGACTGAGATCGATCACTGACAGAGAATTTGGGTAGGCAGCAAGTAGTGAATGAGTCTCAGACACCCATCAGGAGGTCAAAAAGGGTAAGTAAACATCCAATTTGATATTCTCCTTCATTATTTTACTTTTTGCTCATTGATAATGGAGAACTAGAGAGTTTTGATGAAGCAATGTAGGTAGAAACCCAAAAATAGTGGGAGCTTGGCATGAATGAGGAGATTGATTCCTTGAAAGAGAACCAAATGTGGGATTTGGTTGAGTTGCCAGCGGGTAAGAGAACACTGAAAAACAAATGGATATATAGATTAAAGGAAGGTGAGAATGGACAGATGAGACACAAGGCTAGGTTGGTAGTAAAGGGATTTGCACAGAAATTAGGTATTGATTTTGGTGAAATTTTTTCTCCTATAGTAAAAATGACTTCTATTCAGACTGTGTTGTCTTTAGTTGCTATTAAGTATTTGCATCTTGAGCAACTTGATGTTAAGATAGCATTTCTTCATGGAGATTTGGATGAAGAAATATATATGGATCAGCTGGAGGGTTTTGAGGTCAAAGGTAAGGAGAAACTTGTGTGCAGGTTGAAGAAAAGCTTAATGGTCTTAAGCAAGCTCCTAGACAATGGTATTTGAGGTTTGACAGGTTTATGACTGAGCATGGTTTCAGTAGATGTCAATCTGACCATTGTGTTTATTTTAAGAGATTGGATAATGGTAGATATATTATCCTATTGCTGTATGTAGATGACATGCTTGTTGCAGGTTCACACATGCAGGATATTTCTGAGCTTAAGGTAAAATTAGCTCACACATTTGCCATGAAGGATTTGGGAGCAGTAAAGAAAATCCTTGGCATGAGTATTAAGAGAGACAAGAAAAATCACAGGTTGATTTTGTCTCAAGAGGATTATGTGAGCAAGGTGTTGGAGAGGTTTAATATGCAGGATGCAAAACTAGTGGGTACACTTATGGCTGGACACTTCAAGCTGAGCAAAGATCAGTGTCCTATTTCACATGATGAGGTAGAGTACATGAGTAGAGTTTCATATGCTTCCATAGTTGAGAGCTTAATGTATGTAATGGTATCTACTAGGCTTGATATTGCCCAAGTAGTGGGAGTTGTTAGTAAGTTTATGGCCAATCTAGAGAAGGAACACTAGAAAGCAGTTTAGTGGATTCTCAAATATCTAAGAGGGACCAGTAGTAGGCATTTGTACTATGGTGGGTCAAATACTTCTCTACATGGATATGTAGATGCAAATATGGCAGGTGACTTGGATGGTAGAAGAAGCACCATAGGTTATGTTTTCACTATTGGTGGAATGACGGTTAGCTAGATTTCAAAGCTGTAGAAGGTTGTTGCCTTGTCTACTACAGAGGCAAAATACATTGCAGTCATGGAGGCTAGCAAAGAAATGATATGGATGACACGGTTCATGGAAGAGTTAGGAAAGGAGCAAGAGAGTTACAGATTATACAGTGATAGTCAAAGTGCAATTCATTTGGCTAAGAACTTAGCCTTTCATTCAAGAACCAAACATATACAGCTTAGGTACCACTTCATTAGACAGGTATTGGAGGATGGTGAGTTAAAGCTGGAAAAGATCCATACAGATAAGAACCCTGCTGATATGTTAACCAAGCCAATAACAAAGGAGAAGTTGAATCTTCATTCAACTTTTGTTGGTCTTCAAGATTGAGCTTGAAGATGAAGAAGCTAGAAGATGTTGCTATACAGGTACAGGTACAACTGTTTATCTCTAAGTGGGAGATTGTTGAGGTGTGGAGCTAAAAGCTTCACCAATGAGTGAATGCAAAGGTCACTGTATTACACAGTCACTGATGTCGGTTAGGGATCGACTGGAGGCTACCAATGTTGGTTATGGATCAATTGACGTCGGTCATGTGCAGACTGACAAGGACCGACGTCGGTCACTTGTGCGTCCAAAAAGTCTATTTTCATGTGAGAACGGATTATTTGCATGATTATTTTAGCTATTAGTTGTAAGTCTGCATTTCTATTTATGGTAGGACTATTTTTAACCCTTGATTAGGAGGTGTATCTAATGGTTGAAAATGCATAGCTCATGATCCCTAATCTTATATAATAGGGATAGATCTTCATAGCTTGTAATAAGGTGTAACAGACAATTCAAGTAACTGAATTGTGTTTGTAATTGTGAGAGAGAACTCTTGAGGGAAAGAGATCTATACATCTGAGAGGTGTGGAAGAAAGAGAGATTTCTTCAATTGTATTTCCTTTTGAGAAGAGTTTAATACAAGTTTTCATTGTTTCTTGTATCTCATGTTCTTTGTTGATTCTAGTTTCTAGTTACTTATTACTTCTAATTAATTCCATGTTTAGTTGCTTGCACAACAGTAATCAATTGTTCTTGTTTAGATCCTCACACACACACACACACACACTCATATGTATATATACTCTAGGTCACTAAAGTCTTGTATGGTGTATATACATACCCATGTATATGTATATATCTTATCATTGTGATATATGCATAACTAAAATAACCTAATTCATTTTATTTTCCAAATGACTTATACTCACAATTGAATCCATAAAAGGGTTTGTATTATTTATTAAGTGTGTGTATACATTCTAATAACAATAAATACTATTATATATATATATATATATCTTCAAGTTTTATTCGACCCTAAACACATAAAATTATTCCTTAAGGTAGAGCAGTTTAAAAACTATAATTTTTAGTCATGAATAAACTTCAACCTTGTAGATAAATTTTAATAATTAAAATCCCCAACATTATTTAGAATAGGATTCCCTAAAAATAAACATAATCATAGTCTTTATTTTCATACTAAATTCGATAGTATTTAATCCTTTATTTCCTTAGCTAGAGATAAATTCCAATTAAAGATAACACGCAAAAATCAATTCCACTCAACTCAAAATTATTTTAAAGACAAAATTTCTACACAATCCTAGTTGTTTAGGCTTTTAGGGTTTTCAGGATATATGTTTGGTTATGTGGATGTTCGAACCATCCACAGGGCCAAACCTTTATCCACATATTATTTCAAAAAAATGAAACTACATATAACCCCTATAAAAACATATACATAATTTATCCCCATTTCATCTAGAAAATTAAATACATCACTAACCTAGTTATTTTCACCAATATTCATTATTGACCTTCAATAATAACTCAAACCTCTTCTCCCTTCTTCTCTCTACCATCCATTATTTTTGTGCCATTGTGTTCATGCCCTCGAAGGCCTCTCTCCACTTCATTTTATTCTCTTCCATCATCCTTGATATTCCCAAAAATTCTCATCCATCATTATGGCTTAGTCTATGCATACAACCAAAGAGTGAATTGAACTAACAGTCCACCTTCTTTTCCTCATGCTAAAGAACCCAAAAATATAAATAATGGTTTTTTTTAAGTGTCTATTTACTCAAGTCAAATATTTATTAGAAACCCTATTAATCTTAAATGTTCCATCATTAACAAATAAAATAATAACCCAATGAAATCATACATTATCATTGACTTGTCTAATTTACCATGCCTCAACTTAACAAAATCCATCCACTAACAAATATTATAACTCAAATAAAACACCTAAATGCTAAAAATAATATGTTTATTGTTTACATTAATTTATCATAGGGTTATTTCAAATTCCTTTGACTATCCTTTATGTCTAATGATAGTTTAATCAAACAATGATATTTACCTACTATCATTTAAACAATTTAAATTTTATATATATTTCTTATTTAATGCCACTACTAAAGAAAAGGGATAATATCAGTGTTATCTAAGAATTTCATTGACTTTGATAACTCTCTCTAACATTATAGTCATTATAGATAATTTGATCTTTGTTAATTGTCATAAGCCCATTGTTTAATCATAATGACCTTACCTATTCATTTAAACAATATATCCATTTTTTGCTAACATGAATATTATTATAATGTTCTAAGCATTAATAATTACCTAAAAATAGATCAAGTAAAGTATTAGAATCCATTGAATACCTATAACAATGAATCCTAAACAAACATGGTTAATGAAACACTTAGCTATATCCAAAATAGAGGTAAGTCACAATAGGATAAGTATAGAATTACTCATACATTAAATCAATAACATCAACAACCTTCAATGCTATAACATAATCATATTATTGAAATCAACAAGATTATCAAATAGAGATAAGATCATAGTAGACATATATAATAGAAATAAACATATTACAACTATCAAACTCAAATAATAAACATTAAAACATAATAATCTATTGTGGTGTGTGCATGGGTTCTTATCTTTCCTCTTTTTCATCCCCCAATGCCTCCATCTACACCACCCTCTTAAATGATTCCCTCATTTAGTCACACTCTAATGGATGGATTTTTCCTACATCTACCTCACAACAAGGAAGGTAGTTAGCCTAAAACATAAATATATCTATAAAATATTATTGTATAATTTAATAAACATAATCATCAAGTATAAAATATGAAAGTACAACTAACCCATAGCTAATAAATCATGTAAATTAAACAACATATAATTTTTCCATAATTAACATATGAAATAAAGATTAATCAAATAGTAGTTAATCAACTAACAACCATAATAATCCATAGATAAAAAAGGTTATTAATATTAGAGAGAAATAGGGATGTGACATAATAGATGTTAAACATCGACAAAATTATAGTAAAAAATAGGACCCAAAAAAAAAGACTAAAAACTAAAACACCTATATATTTCTTCATAAGGAGCCTCTTTCTTGTTGCCTCCAATCTTCTTCTTTATGATATTGGTCATGCTTATGGTTTGAGTATCATGACCTTCTACCAAGTTTGTTGTTTTCTCTACCAATCCTTTTCCTTCTTTTCTCTTGATTTTTCTTTCTTGGAATTGGAACTACCTAAGGTGATAGTGAAAATGTCCTTTCCTTTCCTCTTATGGGTTTCCACTGACCTCAATTTGCTTCCTTATAAAATCTTTAGGTTACCCATAACTTCCCTCATTATGTGCACTTATTTCTTTAGGTTGTTCCATTATTCCATCAATGGGACTAGTTGTCTACCCATTTTTTACAAATTTTCATGAAATTTTGCTAGTTTTTTATTAAACCCCTCTAGAAAGTGTGTTGTGTCACTATCTTTTTCCCTCTTTTATAATTATTCTGCTTTCATTTCATATATTTTTAAATTGGGTTTTTCGATACCCTAATAAAACTCAATACTTTTGCTTACCTTCTTTCCTGCACTCTTTAGGGGAGGAGAGTCATCAGACTTCCATTTTGCATTCTTCCCAACCACCTAGGGGTGATGAAATGGTTAGAGGGAAGGAGAAGATTTATCCTTATTATCATCATCCAAGTTATCATGAGCCTTCCTAGAGCTCTTCCACTTGATACTATCCCCAAGATTAATATAAATGTTCCTCATAGGTGCCCCTCTTTTGCTAAAGAAAAAAATCAGCCCTTGGTGGATTAAATTAGAAGAGGGTTTGTCTTTGAATGATAGATAGAAACATAAGAAGTTATTATGGTGGGATTCTAAGAAGACATTTTAAATTATTTAACAAGAAATGATTCAAGAGTATATGTGTAAACTTTCCTTTTAGGGTCAGATAATGCATTACCTAAAGGCGTATATCAGGCCATTACCTCAAAAGGTCATCCCTAGAAAATCCCATTTTATCAGTTTGAAACAAAAAATATATCTCAAAAAATTCCTACATAAGTTTTTGCTTTCACCTTTTATCTTTTAAGGCCTTGGTTCCTTCAAAATGCATTCTAGTGATATCCCCAACTAGTTCTTCTATGACATCCACCTTAATACCACTAAATATAACTTGATGTTGTTTCCAGCCCATAACAAAATCCCTTTCTAATAGTTCATCATGACCTTTGATTTAGAGCATAAATTTAGTAAGTCCTCCTTTTTTCAACTTTCTCTAGACTTTGTGGTTTAAATACAATTGTGTGTAATAAATGGGTTCACAATGATCCCTATCTCCCCCCATGAATTTGTTCTTCCATAGGATTGATAGCTAAAAGTTGTAAAGAGATGAATATTAGTTCAAGCTTATTTTGTTTTGTTTTATCAAACTAAAATTATTGATAAGCTTTTTGAAATGACCTACTTTATCCCTAAATTTTAATTTAATGTCATAATCATGAAACTTTATGTGACTTAAGCTTTGTTTAGGCATGATTACCCTCTACACGTGTGTCTCCACTACTAAATTGAAAGGCTTGAAAATTTAAATCATTAGTGATAAGGGGAGAGATATGGGGGTATTATAGGGTCTTATCCAGATGGATGAATCTAGGATAAAAACTCTCATGTTTTCAAGTGCACCAACAACTGTGTTACCCTCCTAATAAATGTGGGTGATTGATCACTCATTCATAGATCAAAGGATACTAATGGAATCAACAATGATTTAACTGATAGTGTGGGAAGGGTTCACCTTGATCAAAAGGGTATTTATTATGTTAAGTGAATCCCTTTTGATTTTTGATTTGGTGATGTTGAACTAGATTACCAACTAGATGCCCCATAGGTCAGTTTTAACCTCAGCTATGTAGTTGGATTGAACTCCAATTAGACTTACATAGGTAGAGATAGTAGCCTCTAACTCATCCCTGATGACACTACCACCACATGATTTTCCAAGATTACCCTTGGATGCACCATTGAATTTTATCTTCATCCAACCTAAGGGAGGTATTCCCATTTCATGAGGCTCCTAGCCAGATTAGTCTTGGTGGGAGGGGGTATGAGGTTTCACTTATTATGATAACTTGTTCTACCTTAATGGTGCCCAAATTATCATTAGGTACCACCACTAGATAATTATCAGTAATAGTGTATTATAACCTATGGAAGGATCTCAAAGGGTTACAACTTTTTTAATCAAAGATAAGGTCATTCTTGGTAGATCAAATTTGCTAGAAAAAGTGGGGTAGGGATAAATACCAAAGGAAAACTAAGGAGGGGATATTATAGGGGGTTTTAATTGGTGATGAGATAAATAATGGAGTTGTGCTTGACCCAAAACATGTTTAAGAGCCAAAATATGAGGTTCTAAACTAAATACCCAAAAGGGAAATCACAAAAAATATGGGTCATGGATTTCGGTGCTAATTTATAGAGAACACACATATTGGGGATGGTCATCCTAAATTTATCCAAGTTATCAATAGTAATAATTTTATTATAGGCTATAATATAGAAAAAAAATATTAACCTTAGGGGTAAGGTGTTTAGTCTAGAGGTTTCTCTTGTAAGCCTAGTCCTCCTTCTAAACTAGGTTAACTAGGAAACCCAACTTCACTAGATACTCCCCATTGTCTTCCAGTGGCTAGAGGAGTGAATATTCATTAGTGAACACCACAATATGTATTTTATAGAGTTGAGAATTGAGATTATTAATTTCTAAGGGAAATTTTATCGTGTCTATCCTAGTAGATAAGGACTTCCACTTTGTTTTTCCTTCTGAGGTTGTTTTGTAATCCTTAACCTTGTGTCCTATGGAGAATTTTAAGGACTCCCTTAAGAAGTTATATGGGTAGATGAAGCTAGAGGAGAGAGTGTGAGACATGAATCCCCCTAGAATTCATCCTTTTTACCATTGTTGACCTACCATCTACTTCCCCTCTTAAGCAGGGTTTTTAAACTTAAGATGGCTTTCTAAAAGGCAAAACCATATGAGGGGAAATCTTGTCAAATAAATTTATCTTCCTCCCTACCCTAAAGGTACTTAGCTTTGATAATCTCAGTCCAATGTTTATCTTCTTTCAAAACTTTCCACCCAAATTTTATAGTAAAGACTTGATTCATGTTTTTTAATCTTCTTATCCCAAGTCTTCCAAGGGCCTTGGGAAGGCAGATTTTTTCCTATACAACTAGTGGGAAGATAAATATATCTTTCATACCCCTCTATAGGATTTTTTTTTGAATTTTCTTAAATCTCTCTACAATTTTTTTGGGGATCTATAATAGGGTCATGAAGTAGACAAGAATAATTTATAAGGAGCTTTTGAGGAGTTGAAGCTTGCCCACCTGTAAGAGGAGGATTCCTTTCTAACCTACCAGCTTTTTCTAGATACCTTCTACCAAAGGATTATAGAATTTCATTTTCATCTTGCTATCAAAAAATGGCATGCTATGATAAGTTGAGGGAAGGTTGTTGATTTTGCATCCCAAGATGCCCTCCAGTCATTTTGAAGGGGAGGTAGGGTATTTAGGAAATATGAAAAGATCTTATTGAAATTGATGCATTATCCTAATGTTCATTCATAGTTTATGAGAATGGATTTGAGGGATTTTAATTGTTATACTAAAGCCTCTCTCAGAAAGAAGGTGTCATCCACAAAATACTCATGGGTGACTAGGATAGTGTTTTATTTAACCTTTATCCCATTGATTAAGATTTGTTCTCTAGTTGATTGTAAACTTATGCCCAAGGTTTCAACCATAAGAATGAATATATAAGGGGAGAGGGGTCACTTATCTAATTCCCTAATTGTCCAATAAGAAATATTTAGGAACTCCATTAACTAGGATAGAGTACGTGGGGGTGGATATGCAGTTATGGATCAAACCCCAAATATTTACTTTGAATCCAAAGCTATTTATAACCTTGCCCAAAAAATTCTAGGAAACCCTATCATAGGATTTATTCATATCAATTTTGAGGAACACACCTACCCCAATTGATTTGGCCACCAAATTTATGGTTTTATGAAAAATTATGATGCCATCAGTGATCTATCTACTTACCATATAGGAACCTTATTGTTCTACAATGACTCATTCAATAATGGGTTAGAAATGAGTGACCAATGTTTTTGTGTAGATTTTGTAAATCAAAGGCTTATGGGTATAAAATCATTTAGTTGATTTTCTCTAGGTTTCTTAGGGATAAGGACCAAAAAAGTGTTATCCAGCTCCTTTAGGAAGTTTTTTCCCTAAAAAATTCATAAACATTTGCCTTCACCTCAAGGTGGATAATGTTCTATAAATTTTCGAATAAAAGAAGGGGAAACCACTCTAGTCCAGGGGCCTTATTTCCTTCTATTTATAAGACCACCTATCTAGCATCCTCTAGGGATGGGGGGTTTTTAGATCTCTTGATTATACACCTAGGATATGGAAGATATAAGGTTATGTAAAAAACTATCCTTTATCTAAAGGTTAGCAGATCTAGTTTCCTTTAACAGACTTTTGAAGTGGTGAATGATTTGTTCATTGATAATTTCTTCATCTTTACTTTTAGTTCCATCCTCTAGGAGGAGTTTAGTGATTCTATTAGAATTTTTATTTTTGGATGCCATTTGGTGGAATAATTTTGTGTTCATATCCCCTTCCTTCATCTAGATGCATCTAGATTTCTACTTCTAGAATGATTCCTCTTTGAGCTCCAGGTTATGGTAAGAACTTAGGGTATTCTTCTTAGTAATGGCCAGGTTTTCATCAGAACCATGTATTTCCATTTTTTCCTTTGGGATGAAAATATCATCTAGTAAGCCATTCTTTTAGATGAATATATTCCCAAAGACTTTTTTACTCCACACTCTGAGTTTTTCTTTGATAAACTTAAATTTTCTTGCTAGTATGAAAACATCTATATCGACAAACAATTCCCTCCACCATTCCTTGATAGATTTTTAGATTTTTGGATGATGAATCCACATTCTCTCAAATTTTAAGGGTATATTTTTGGCTTTGGAAATTATATCTCCTTTGAAGATAATTTTGTTTTGGTATGACCCAATTCTTGGCAGAAAGGAAAGAGAGTTAGAGAAGTGTAAGTCCCAGTTAAGAGAGACCAATAATATAATTAATCTTACTTAGATAATATCCTTCCCCATTATTTTGTTAGTCCAGGTGAAAGAGTTTCCTTTGAGGTTGAAATCCACTAGTCTGGCACTGATGATGAAGTCATATAAATCATACATACTTTCAATGAAGTCTAAAATTTTGTCTTTATTTTAACTTGAATTTTAATTATCATTATTATTATTTCACTAATATTTTGAAACTCTATTCATATCTATACACTTAAATTTTAATAATTTGTATACATTAAATTTCCCATCATCCTTATTTGACATAGTAATAGGATATTTCTTAGTTGGGTTCATATTATATCTTTTAATTTGATTAAAGGTTTGTATCTAAATTGATTGCTATCAACATTTAAATAATTTATAACCCTATTAATATTTATTGGAGATTCATAAATATTATATATTTTCCTTATGTATGACACATTTTTTTGGTGACATTACAAGTTCATTAACACTATTAGCATGACCTATCAATTGCATAATTTTATTTTTATTATCAATCATAAGAGACTTAAGATTTACATCTATGGAAATGGCCAAATTCTCATTTATGTGATCAAGTCATAATTGGAAATCTACAATTCCAATGATTCATGGCTAAAAATTTGCATCACCACCATGTTATGGGTCTAATAACATATAGTACCATGTTCTTGGCCTCTAATCATTCCCTCTTAGTAGATATAATACCCCTTTCATCCTTGAGAATGCCCTTCCCTATACAAAAAATTATATTTTTTTTGGTGGTCATTAGACATGCATAAAATGAAAATTTAAATAGTTTACACCAAGAAAAATAAAATTCATGTATGTTTCTAAGTCCTCTAATTTCACCCTATATCATGGTGAATGAACATATGAATGATTCTATGGTAGATGGTATATTGATCAATGCTAAAATGATATTTTTATATAGTCAATATATAAGTTCTTCTCCTCCAACAAAATTTTCCACTTTTATGACCAATAAAATTTTCCACTTTTATGACCACCTCTTGAAAATCCATCACTTACACACATCAAGCTAGGAAAATCACATGTGTTCCTAGGGACACAACCATTAAGTCCACTTGGATATGCATTTTTTTAACTTCTCTAACACAAACACTAATAATAAATGTTTTCAACATTCAAGTCATAATTAGATATTTCCACCTTCAGTGCTTTGTTGATGAAAACTAGAATATCTAGCACATCAGGGGTAGTGAATAACATTTATGACAATCAACAATTTTCCTTAAATCATATCTAGTCAAGATATAAACTACATATTATATCCTCAAGAATATCCTTCCCTATATTAAAAAATGCAATATTTTAAGCAAACTTTAGAGGCACATAAAATAAATGTTTAAATTTGTTTACACAAACCAAAAAAACATTTGCATGCATTTAAAATCCTTTTACCTACACCTGAGAGAATGTATATTTAACATAAGAGATGAATATATGGTAGACCATATACTAATTAGTGTTGAAATGTTGTTTTATGTAGTCAAGAGACAAGTTCTTATCCTCCAATTGACATTTCTACTATGAGGACCTCCCCTTAAAAATCCATCACTTATAACACATCATGATAAGAAAATTACATATGTCATTAGAACCATGACTTCATAATTCACTTGGATACACATTTTTGTAGCTGCTCTAACACATAGAAACACTATCAATTAATGTTGTCAATGTTAGAGCCATAGTTAGAGATCTCCACCTATGGTGATTCATGGCTAAAATTTGGCATCACAACCATGTTGGGGGTGGTGAAAATGTCTATGACCATATTTTTGGCCTTTGGTCACACATAGTCAAGACACAAAGTACCTATTTTAGCCTCAAGAAAACCTTTCCCTATATGGAAAAATAACTTTTCTAGGTGAGCTTTAGACACATAAAATTAAAAAAAAATAATTCATTTACATGAACCAAAATAACATTCACATTTATATTTAATCCCTCTATGTTTAGCCTATAGAATGGTGATTTAACATAAAATATGAATCTATAGTAGACCATATACTGATCAATGTTGAAATGTTATTTTTATGTATTCAAGATACAAATCCTTATCCTCTAACTAAATTTTCTACTTCTAGAACCTCACCTTTCAAATCCATAAATTTCAACATAGAGATAGTCAAATTATATATGTTCTAAGGATCATGACCTTAGAAACCACCCAATAAGGAGATGGAGTGCCCATTTTAACCTTAAAAGACTATGTATAATCACCTAAAAATGGTATTTGAGTGTTAAGAGTGCTAATTGAGACTACCTATCCCTATCTTAGCCTAAAACTATATTAGAACCTATTTAAACACTTACCCAGCCTTCATGTGGGCCACAAGCATCCCTAGTATCCCTAAAGTAGTCTAAAAGCCTCATTCTTGCATCCTAGCTCTTCATGTCTAGTGTTTTACCACCTAGATGCTATCACCATAATAGGGATAATATCACGACATGGTGATAGTTTCCTAAAAGTATATTTATTTTCCTTTCCCTCTTAGTTTTACAAATAGATATATTTTCAAATCTAAAACCTCCTAGGGTCATCCTAGACCACTTTTAGCACTGTCACAAGCACTAGAATAGTATAAATACATGGATTTTAGCCCTCTAACCACTAGATGGAAATAAAATTAAAAATAAATATGAAAACTTAGAACAAGTTGTGCACAATTAAGGTTATCAATCCCTATTCTACCCTACTTCTAAATACTACCATCTATAGCAATCCTAAACTTAGATTACCTAGATTTCTAATCTCAAACATATTTAAAGCACTCAATTCAACTATCATATTAAATTCACTTAAAATTATACCAAAACTTAGGTGGGGAGATATACATCAATATTTATCCCTCTTTAAAGTATTTTTATGTAGGCAACTCTCATCACAATGGGATGTTGAAGATGTCCAACCTACCCCACTAACAACACATTTTTTAGCTTGTATCAATCAGATGCCCTAACAAGATGGAGGATTAGTGTTTTCTCATAAAATTAGTCAAAATAGGTAATATACATGGTTTCAAAACTTATGCATGTAGGAACAAACCTCATATATCAAAACATAGTGCATCCATAAGCTCACGATAGTCCTACATAGAGGACACTACCACCAAAATAGGGACACTAACACCACATATCCAAACATGGTGATATTATCCAACTAGGGAGCTAGTATCAAAGAGGGGTTATAACACTGAGATCTTATTTTTGACACTTAAAATAATGTATACCTCAGTTTTTAGCTTCTAGATCATCTATCTCAATCATTTTCTAGATAATTTCTTATTTGTATTATTTATTATTATTTTCAAAAAGGTCCAAGTTATTTAATTTTGTAACAAATTAGTGGTTGTATTTATTTCATATTATTACCTTGATTTAGTATACTCAATTTTTTAACAAACATATGATTTGCATACATTAAGTCCTAAAAGGTTAAAATATTATTCAAACCCTAACCTTACACACTACTAGGATTTGTATCCTTGTTTTTCCTATTTTCATTAGCTATTTTAATCTTTTCATATTTCATACATTTTATTTTAGTATCCTTATTTCACTTTGTTTACTATATGCCATATAAAATATCTATCTCTTTTACATTAAGAAGAAGTGTTAGGCTAGGTGGAAATCCTATTGAACATATTCATATTCCTTTTAATCAAGATTATACCATGGATAAGGGACCATTTGTAAACCCTGTCATTGATCCTTCACACCTTAATTATGTATATTTCAATGATAATGCATCCAAATATGAACAATATAATCAAGACCAAATGATACACAAGGTGGGAATTGGGACACTCTCCCTCCACTTAATAATGAAAACCTAATTGTCAATAAGGATGATATTCTACAGAGATTCAGAGATAAAATTTGGGAACATAACCTTGATCATTATTTTATTATTTTTGGGAAACTAGGGTTTAGTTATTAAATAATAAAGGGTCTATATTAAGGGGTAAAATTTAATTAAATACAGTAAAATATAGATTTTATATCAATTTGATCAAATCAATTACATAGGGAAAGAAGTAACTTATCTGGAAATAGATTGAGATGGTTGTTTCAAAGCTTGAAAGCTACCATGCAAGATTGGGAAGATGTCAAGAACCTGGATCTAACTTTTATTCATTGAAAGGATATGATCATCAAAAATAAGACACTTTAGGTTCTGGTGTTATTGTCCTCTTTTATTGCTATTGTCCAAACTACTCATAGAGACCAAATTTTTTTAAGTTATTTGCATTATTCCTATGTGATCCTACCTATGAAATTTTGAGTGTTGAATGTTGACAAAGATCATTATAGATCTTATTTAATCTTCAAACCCTAGGTACATCTACACACATAAAAAAATAAACACATCAAAATCAAAAGGGAGAAAAAATGGGTTAGGGAAAGTATGATCACATGATCTATAACCCCTATTGTCCTTATTTATGGCTACATTAACCCTCAAGCTAGGGTCTCCAATCAAATTTAGTTATTCCTTAGGGAACATACATATTAAATATACATAGTAAATTTAAGAATGAACATTCACCTAAACCCTTCTTTGATCAAGCATACAAATATATGTGTGATGTATAATGCTAAGATCTACTATTGAGTGATTTTTTAATTATTTGTTGTGCCAAAGTAGTAAGTGCTAGATATAAAAGCCTTGTGAATTCCTTTATATAAGAGACTATTTATTTTGAATTTTGGATATTTATTCACATTATCCAACATCAAAAGGATAAACAAAACATAAGGGAGGGGAAAAAAGAGTTTAGGACCTCTTGAGTGAATATAAATGACCGTTAGGACTCAAAATTAAAAATGATAGGAGAACTAAAAATGGTACACCCTAAGGTCCAATACTATAGTCCAATCCTAGTGCTTCTATCCTACAAGCTTGGGACTTGGGGGAATAAGATTAGCATGGGAAACACTACCTAGCTAAGGTGGAATGAATATTCAAAAGGTTTTGGATGACTAGTTATGGAAAAAAAAGGTGACTCAAGTAAGAAACAAGACCAAGATAAGTAAAACAAAAGATATGGCTAATGTGAACAAGGCTCATGTTCTCTAGTTGGAGTATCTTATGAATAAGATTATGAAAAGACATGATATGTGTGGTTACGTGACCAATTTATGGTATATACATTTGCCCCCCTTTTATTCTAGTAATGAAATTAAATTAAATACTATAGTAAAAGAAAGAAGAATAAAATGTGTACCTAAACCTAACTACATGGAGGTGAATGTGTTGTGAAGGATACTGCTCACTTCTTGGCTAGGGAAGTGGATGGAGAGATGAATAGTGCCCAAAGAGAGAAGGAATCCATGGAGTGGATACCCCCTATACTAAATTTGAATGTGGAATCCATGTATCATGGAGGAGGGTAATTATTTCCCCCTATGTTGAATCTAACTAAAGATGAGGAATGCTTGGAGGCCCAAAACTAATGTCTATCCTTTGTCCCACATAAACTCATGTAATCTAGAATGTGTATAAAATATGTATCCTTTGAAGATAAAAATATATCATGACCCCACTCTAAATATTTGAACTAGAACTAATAAATACTTGAAGGCCCAAAACTAAAGTATGTCCTTTATCTTGCATAAACTTATGCAGTCTGGGTCTAAGTAATATAATGGACTAACCATTGTAGATGACCATGCATTCCAACTTGGTGATAAACTAGGTATAGCTAAGTGTAACTTAAAACTCTGGTCAATGTGTAAAAAGAGAATGGCATGTCTTGCCATTCCATCTATATAATCTTGAGTGATGAAGAACATGAACATTTGTGTCATGCCCCAAAATTTGGTATGTGAGTGATGCATCTTTATAATCTAGTAATCTATATAACCATATGTGATATGGCATATCTTACCATGCCTTATGTGCAAAATTAGAGACCTAAAACATGGTGCTCTGTACTATGTCTATAGTCTACTATCTGATTATGTAATTGTGTGATGTTCTATGAAGCTATATGTGTGAGATGTGTAGCATGTACATGCCCCCAAATCTGGTATCTAAATTTATATCTATATCAAAATCAATATAAATCCATATAATTTAAACCACTATATCTAAATAGCCTATGTATAAACTAAAGGTAATTTAATGTCCTAAGTAATGTTGAGTGAACCACATAATCTGAGTCACTATATATCTCGACTAATCTGAGCAAAATCTGATAATCTGACTATTGGATGTGTAAGAACCATGGTACACCACTTATGAGAGTGGGTGGGTATGTTGGGTAAAAGTAGAAATAGGAATAGTACGAATGATCCCCCCTTTAGGGAGAGGCATGAAATTTGTGATAAATGAGATCAAGCCAAAAGTGATGACTAGTGGCATAATAATAGAAATAAGTTTTGTATGTTGTGAATGGATTGAGAGGATTGTTTGATTGATTAGATTGAGTTGTTGAAAGTAGAACAAATTTTGATTAGTGATGACCAAGGTGTGTGTTCTAGATATAATAAAAATATATAAATTCTCATGTCATAGCAGGTAGATGAGGTAGTAAGAGAGCAAAGTTTGAGTGATATTGAAGGTATCATTATCATGATTTTATGGAAGAAAAGGGTTTGAAATATAGATCTATAGGGTTTAAGCTATGGGCAAAATGGTATTTTACTTTGATTGAAAAAGTTGGCTAATATAAGAAATTGGATTGATTCTTGATTAATATGTGCATTGACTAGGTTGAGATTTTGAGCTCTAGAGTGAGAGAGATGTTGAGGAGATGAGTGCCTATCATAACCCAGTTTGAGTAGTTACCAACCCAGGTTTAGGATGTTGGTGATGTGACCTTAGTAAGTAAACTAAATTCTTTGTTTTTGTCTATATTTAGGCATTTTTTGGTGCTTTTAATCTCTTTGAAGTAGCCTAGAAAAAAATAATTCTAGTTCTGGTGCTCCTATATAGGGTTCAAAACTCTTATCTAAGTTTTAGTATTACTATCCAATTTACAATGCTCTTTTTTAGCATTGTTGTCCTGATCCAATGATATTTCCCTAGAGGCATAATGTTTTGATAATTTTTCTTTGTTTTTTACTATTTCTCTATCTTGTCTTTGGATTTGACACTATTGATTGATATATGTGATATTTTTGGTGTTTTTGTAGGGAAAGACATGGATGAGAGAGTTTCATAGGGGCTAGGTAATGGAGACATTGAAGTTTTTACCATTGTTTATTGATGAGAGATCTATCATGGATAGGGAAGGGTTAGGTCATGTGTGTAACCTAGGTATAGTGTAATGGAATCGATATCTGATTATCACCTTATGTGAGAGGTAGAATGTAGATACATGTAATTTATTTATTTTTATAGAGGAGATTACTATGACTCTAGAGGATGTGTATCACTTATTTCATTTACCGATTAGTGGGTAGAGAGTGATGATACAAGATGATATGGGTGTTGATGCCATTGATCATGCATCCTTGTATTTTGCTAGTGTGCCCTTAGGTATACATCTAAGAGGGAGTGATAGTGATGTACTATTGTCAATTATTATGTAGTCTAGTGTTTTGCACTTACAAAAGTGGTTGGCTATTTTTTTGGCATTATTTATTACTATGGATGGGAGTGGAGTGTCTATTTCATACATGATGCATAGGATTATGTGTAGTGTGGACATATATGGAATTTTATTCTTATGAGGGAGGACTATGATATCCCACCTATACAAAGATCTTTATAGGTTTACATAAGAGTCATTTAGTGGTGGATTGGGCATAGAAATCTTATTACATTATTGGGCCTATGAGCACATAAAAGTTATGTGGCTAATTGGATTGTTGAGGGAAAAGTGGGCATCTCCATATCCATTTGGAGAGTAGAAGATGAGTAAATTATCTATTTGATCCCTTGGGATGGATCATTATAAGTGGGTGCTAAACAAATTGGTGGTTGGTGACATCATATGGAGGCCTTATAGAGGATTTCCTAGGTGGGCTAAGGATGGAGTGTAGTTGTAATATATGAGGGTTAGTTATTGGATACATGACCATTGGGTTGGAGTATATGAGTACTTTTAGTATGTGTGCATGAATAAATATCTTAGAGTACCACAAGATGTGCCCCCAATAGCATGGGTATAGGTGAGGAGTGTGCAAGCATTTGTGAGGGTAGGAGCTCATGCAAAATCTATTGAGGCTAAGCTTGTACCATTGCCTTTAGATGTGAGGGATGTGGCCATAGATATTCTATATGTGGATGATGTTTGGATGTATGGATGAATATAATATGTGGTGGGTTAGGTATCAATGGGCTCCACTATATCCTATTGAGGTAGGGGATACTCTCAAATATGAGGATCATAAACTGATCTAGATGATGGGAGGTAAGTAGTGATTACATTTGAATTGTGTACAAATTTGTGCTTTTAGTTTGATTTAAAATTATATAGATAATGTAATGTCATACTTTATGTGTAGGTGGAGTGGGATGTATGCAGGATGAGGCATAAGCTAGGGTGGGAAGTGGATATGATGATTAGTGGGAGACCATCATTGAGTTGACACTCTAAGAGATCACACATCATGTACTTGATGATGTGGTGGGGGAGGGATTGACAGAGTGAGTAATGGTCATGGCCAATATTCATTCTCATCTATTTGATAGGTTTGCTATAGCAATAGTTACATATGTTAGGATAATGGGAAAGAGAGATGAGATAAGATCTAAGCTCAATAGCATAGGATGCCTCCTCTTAATTTTAGATCTATTATCATGAAGATCATGGATGAGTATACATATTTTATAGGTGATATGCAAACTTGCATGAGGAGCATGGTTAGCTACTAGAGTGAGAGAGTCATCGCAAGAGGCATGTGGTAGCTTGAGGAGGTGTGGGGCCATCAAGTGTTATGGTGGATTATAGGACTAGAAAATGTGGGGAGAGTGAGATTGAGAGTGAGGGCTTAATGCCCATTCATGATTGACTATATTTGATACATTGTATATGTTTTGAAAAATTATTATTTATATGGATATTGGTTTGAATTTGACTCATGTGTATTATGTTATGGAATCTAGAGTATATTGGTATATTTATTGCAAATGGTTGATTATAAATAGTTGATTTTCCATTGATGTTGAGGTTGCGTAAGTTTGGTAAAAGGGTATTTAGGATATGATTTGATTATTTTTGATAAGTGTGATGTTATTTATGATTTTGAATCATATTTGAGTAAAAAAAATTGTTCTTTTGTAATTTGTAAATTTATTTGGTAAAGTGAGTTGGTTTAATATTGGTAAAATAGGATATTGGTAAGATCATGATTTTGATAATTTGGTTTGGCTAGGGATGGTTATTTGGAACTAGGAATGTTAGTTATTAGTATAAGGGTATGTAAGATATCACTCTATGCATATCAATTTATACTCAATTTCCTAAGAGTGGCATGAGAATACAAAGGCTAGCCCTTTGACTCCATCATCACGTGTTAATTGATGTTTAGACTATGTATCCAATCCCTTTGAGTAGGTGGCTCAAGAATACAAAGGATAGCTAGTCCTTTGTCTCTATTGTTTCCCAATAAATAAAAATATGAACTAATACTAGTATGAGTGTGTGTCATATCACTTTGAGCCATATCACTATCTAAACCCTGATGGCCAAATGAATAAGTTTCCATATTGATCATGCTAAATGAGAACATGCCCTGTATCTAATATTATTTATGGTTCATTAATTATAGCTATATGTGGAGACTCTATAAGATGTAATCTCAATAGATGCACAACTTTAATTTTGTGTTATGAAAGAGGCTCATCTATCCATAATTGTAGTGGATTGCTACATGAAATAACACCTTGTGGCCTCTATTGTGATGCATATGACTGAACAATAGATTGAGATGTAATTATAACCTATGATGGGGGCTCATCTAATCTCAATCATAGTGGTTTTTTACATGAGATAGGTCCCTAAAAGCTTGATTATAGTGAATATTTATTTGGAGTCATACTCTATAATATGGTTTCATCTAATCTTAAATGTGGTAGGTTGTTATGTGAGATAAGACCCTGACAACTTAGTTTTAGTGAATTTCTATTTAGAATAGTACTCTATAATGTGGTTTTATCTAATCTTAACTATAGCAAGTTGTTACATGAGATAGGACCCTAAAAGCTTGGTTGTAGTGAATACGTATCTAGAGTGATACTCTATAATGTGGGTTTATCTAATCTTAATTGTAATGGGTTGCTACATGAGATAGGACCCTAAAATATCTAATGTGGTGCCTATTACTATGTTGGATATGTATATGAAAATTCACTATGTACTCCTTATACTATACTACTATATGTAGGCTTCTCTCACTGTATGTGTCTCTAAACCCTTTGAGTAGGTGGGATAGGACATCTCTTATGAGGCTTTATCCTAGAAACCACATTACTCTCATGATGAGTAACTAATGATTCTTATGAAATAATATCCTAGGATGACTTAGTTGTGGAAAAATTAGGTCTATGGTTCCATCATGGAGGAGATCTTAGTACCCTCAGTGTGAATGCTATGATGTCATTATCAACACATATATAAATTCAATCCCTACGCCCATAACAATCATTATCTCTATGTTCATGAATATGATGATAGTTACAAAAGGGCTGATGTGGCTGTCTATGTAAGAGATGTGGATCTCATCGATGAGTATAAGGTAATGTGATTAACCTCCTATCTATTAGTGTTGATAATATGACATATGGGTTATCCTAATCTAAATCAAACTATAGTGGTGCCTTTTTTCTATTCTCTATAGTGCATATTATAGGTGGTTCTTTAGAAATTGGCTCTCTATTCTTAACTAGTTACTTTTCTAGCTATGGCCTCCTATCTTGTTTTGGACATGGTGTATGTTTTATGCTAGGATCTATGGATGGAGGTAATGTTATGAAAAATAGAGTAATCTGATCAATTGAATCTAACTCAATCAATCCCAATTTCTTCACCAATGTTAGAAATGTATAACATAAGTACCTAAAAGAGGACTCTATTTGATATAATATATGCTCTAAGAGAGGTTGCTGAATCCCCTTAATAAAGATATGTTTAACCTCAAAAAATTTGGGTTTATAGATCAATCTTAACATGTGAGTCTTGAATCATAAGATATAATCACTCACTGGCTCTGAAGTCTTCGAATGAAATGTGGTAAGTTTATCATATGTAACATGAGGGCCCATGTTTTATATGTAGTATCTGATAAATGCCTCCTCTAATTCATCATATGTATGCAAGGAACCAATAGAGAGTAGGTGAAAGAACCAATTTTATGCCTTAACCACTAATGTTTATTGGAAAAATTTCAATAGGATCAAAGGACTCGCATGAGATAGAAAAGCGTTCCAAAAATCTTGAAGGTGTAAAAATGGATATCTAGTTCCATGAAATTGAGGAAATGATGGTATTTGTAAATGCTTAGGAAATGAATATTTGAAAAATCTTTTTGGAATAGGGTTACCATGTAAGTCGTTAGCATCTATCCAAGATTTATAAGCCTTGATTTTTAAGGTAAGGATATGTACTTGGTGTTTTAATTCACCAACTACATGCATCAAATAAATAATCTCTTGGGATGGTATATTAGTATATTGAAGTGGTTCATTTAAATTTTGAATTTGATCATTTATTTTAGACATGGGAATGTTACATTTAATTATTGGATCATAGAGAGGGGGTGTGCTCACTTGAACCTTTGGAGGAATGGTAACTTGGACCTTAATAAAGGGATGTGGGCTACCATTATCTTTAGGTGAAGATTTATAAATAGGTGTTACTATAATAGGGGGTGGCTTGGGAGATTCATTGGTGTCTTTATTATTTAGTGGATCACATTCTAATCGAGTAGAGGATGTGATGTTATCATTAACATATGCATCATTTGAAATATAATTATAAGCAACATTTTGTAGTGCATTATGTTTGAGAGAAGGAGTGAGGTAAAATTTAAAATCATGAAATGCATTTTATTCTTCACTATGTGCATAATAGTCATCATTATTCCATGCATTATCACAATTAGAGTTTTTTTCATATTCACTCTCATTTTCATATTCATTTACATGTTCACTATCATATTCATTATCACTTCCATCATCACTAGGGAGAGGGGTAACATAAGATCTTAATTCTTTTCTAATATGCAATAAATTAGGAATATTATGTACATCTATGCTATCCTTGAATGGAGTGCATGCATTAATTTTATTTGCAATATGAGAAGTAAGAGTCAGAGAGTTATAATTTAAACATTATTTTTCCATTTTTTGAGATGACAAAGTCAAATTAA
The DNA here is from genome assembly GCA_037957365.1 of Torreya grandis. Classification (NCBI taxonomy): domain Eukaryota; kingdom Viridiplantae; phylum Streptophyta; class Pinopsida; order Cupressales; family Taxaceae; genus Torreya; species Torreya grandis. The sequence continues at coordinate 921,762 of JARHVA010006111.1, read as the reverse complement.
GAACACGAGATTGATAATTTGAACTATTCATTGGAATTTTTATTCTATTGTGTTTATATTATTGTAATTTGAACATAGAAGTAGCGAGAGAGAGAGAGAGAGAGAGAGAGAGAGAGAGAGAGAGAGAGAGAGAGAGAGAGAGATTAGATTCAAATGAAAGTAAATTATCACCTATGAGAGATTCACTTGGAAATGCATGACTAATTTGTTCATTTGGTGTATTATTCATAGGAAAATGAGGTGAAAATTACATTTCCCATTTATCAAAATTATTTCCTTTAGAAGAGGGAAGAAAAGAGATAGGTTTGAGAGAAGAAGATGCATCTAATTTTTCTTCACTATCACTTTCATGTGCATCATCATATTTCTCATTAAAATAATATTAATTATATTCATTTTAAATGAAATCATTTTCTACATTTTTATCTAATGTTCAATATTCCAAATTTGTCCATTCATTGTCATAATTATGAGAAAAATTTAGAAATTTATCATAGGATAAGGGGGAAGAATTGCCTTAGTGACCATTTTATTACTTTCACAAAAGAGAATATGGAAAGATACTATTAAGAAAATAAATGAAAAAATAATTACCAACATAGATATTTTGCAGATATTTTTGACTCCAAACAATTTGTAAAAAATTCCAAAAATTTTATCTAAAAATTGTAAGGGAGAAAGGCTTGGGATTTGAGGACCTAGTTAGGAAATCTAGGATTTTAGGTTGGGGTTTTAGAATTTTTGACAATTATTTCAATAATTAAATTTTTAAAATAAATTTAAATAAAAAAAATTCACAAAAATTTATACAAAAATCAGAAATTTGAAATTGAATTTTTGCATAAAATTTTGAAGGAAAAACCCTAAGGGTACCTAGGGTTTGAAATTTGTTCAAAATAAGTTGGGTTCACCAAAATTTTTATTATTATTGGGAAACTAGGGTTTAGTTACTAAATAATAAAGGGTCTATATTAAGGTTTAAAATCTAATCAAATACAATAAAATATATATTTTATATCAATTTGATCAATTCAATTACAAAGGGAAAGAAGTAACTTATCTAGAAAAATAGACTAAGATGACTATTCCATAGCCTTAAAATTGTTGTGTAAGCCTAGGAATATGTCAGGAACCTAGATATAAATTTCATTTGGTGAAAGGATATGAATACCAAAAATAGGACACTTTGGGGTTCGACACTATTGTCTTCTTCTACTATTGTCTAAACTACTCATAGCGACCTAATTTTTTTGGGTTCTTTGTGTTATTCCTATGTGATCCTACCTATGAAATATTGAGTGATGAATATTGATAGAGCTCATTATATAGAAAAAAATTAATCTTCAAACTCTAGGTCTATCTAAACACATGAAACAAAAAACACATTAAAAGTAAAATGGGGAAAATTGGGTTAGGGGAAGTATGATCACACAATCTAGAATCCCTATTATCATGATTGCTACCTACATTAACTCTCAAACTAGGGTCTCAGATCAAATGTAGTTCTCCCTTAGGGAACATGCATAATCAACATGCACGGTAGATACAAGAATGAACTTTTACCTAGGCCATTCCTTGATCAAGCATGCAAATCTATGTGTGATATAGAATGTTGAGCTATACTATTGATTGATTTTTTAATTATTTACTATACCAAAGTAGTAAGTGCTAGATATAAAATTCCTTGTGAAGTCTTTCATATAGGAGACTCTTTATTTTGAATTTGGGAGCTTTATTCACATTATCAAACATCAAAAGGATAAATAAAACTTAAGGGATGGACTAAGAAGAGTTTAGAACTTCTTGAGTGAAGAGAAATGACCATTAGGACTCAAAATTCAAAATGACAAGAGTGCTAAAAATAGGACACCCTAGGGTCTCACACTATATTCTAATCCCAACACTCCTATCCTATAATCTTAAGACCTAAAGGAATAGGATTGGCACAAGAAACACTACTTGGCTAAGGTGTAATGACTAGTCAAAAGGTTAAAGGTGACTATTTATGGATTACAAGGTGACTCAAGTAAGAAACAAGAGCAAGATAAGTAAAACAAAAGATATGGCTAATGTGAACAAGGCTCATATTTTCCAGTCAAAGTCTCATGTGAATGAGATTGTGAAAGACATGATATGTGTGGTTATTTGACCAATTTAAGATTTATATATTCATGCACATATTTTACAAGACATAATGTAAATAAATAATAAATCAAATGATGATCAATCTTCTACTCCCCCAAATAACAACATTGTTACACCTACATTGGTGCCAACTCATCTAAAAAAACAACCAATTTTAACTCAACAACCTTCAATGATAGTTACACCTCTTATGGTTAGTTCCTCCACTCCATATGTAAAATCCCTTATGTTAGAGGTTCATACTCTATAGGCTAAGGTGTTACATCTTGAGTAAGGAGCCACTAGGCCATCACATGCCTTAGATTCTGATGTTCTTTTGCATACCCATTTTTCACATCACATAGAAGTAAATATTTCTCCATCTATATTTGTGACACCTAAGCTTAAATTTTATAATGGTAAGGGTGACATAGAGCACCATATCTAATATTTTCACAAAGAGTGTTTGGACTATGTGTCCAGTGATTGGCTCCTCGCTAATTTGTTTCCAAGTAGCATAAAAAGTTACACCTTATAGTGGGTTTATGATCTACCAAATCAGTTTATCACCACACTAAATTCATTGGTAGATATGTTTTTATAAAAATTATCAATAAACATCAGTGATAATATTTCATATGCGTAGGTTGCATAATTAAAAAAAATCAAATGAGCCTATTATAGAATACATCTTACAATATAAGAATATATTAGCCAAATTGACAAGCCCCATGGTAGATAAAGATCTCTAGGATATATTCAAATAGAGTCTTATACAAACATTACATGAAGTTATCTTATTTAATAAGTTTCCAACTTTCATAGATTTATGCCACACAGTGAAAGAAAGATAAGTCAAGCTTATCTCCATGGGAAAACTAAAATATACAAGTGGATCAAAATCAATAGATAAGATTTATAGTAATCATCCATACAAGTTGATAGCCACTAAAAATAAGAGTGATATATATGCCATAGTTAATGTATTTTCAGAGCAATCTCCTCACATGGTTTTATCAACTCTTCCATGCAAAGTTTTCACCAACCTTTCAGAATTGCTAGCACATGTTTTATAAAAACTTTTAGAATGCAATTCCATATCCCTCCCTCCCATTAAATAGGTTGATAAAACACAACCTATTCCAAATAACTATGATTCTAATGCATTTTTGGAATATCATTGGGCAATAGGTCATACAACAAATAAATACATCAATTTGAAATATAAGATACAATATTTGATAGAGGCTAACATTATTGATATGGGCACACCCAAAGAGGCACCCAAAGTAAAAAAAATAAAAGATAATTAATTAAAAATATTCTTAGATCAATTTCTTAAGCATAAAAAAATAAAGTAAGGGCACCTCAAGTGTTCACTACATGTATTAGGAATATCCACCACTAGCATTATATCACACTCCTTCAAAAGAGGCACACCCATTACATAATATATTTGGTGTGTATCATACTAAAATTCTATCTAGACCACTCATCACCTTATTATATTAGGATATTATTGACCATGCTTCATATTTATATGCACTCTTTATATGAGCCTACATTAATCATCATCCCATTCAGGGTGTTATGGTTAACAACAGGTCATGTATTAGCATGTGCATAATCACACTTCTACAATATTTAGGGTATTCAAACTAGGATATATCTTCTAAAAACATAGTTATCAATGGTTTTAGTGTCCATGCTTAGAGCTCCATCAAGGATATTTTACTTCTACTATGTTGATGCATGTAATGTGATCCCTATGTCACTAGGGAACAAGGGGAAAGTAACAAACTCAATTTTGAGTCCTAGAAGACTTGGGGCTTGAGTTTTTAAGACAATTACTACTGTAAATAGAAAAAATAGTAGATATGTGGTCACCACTTATAATTTTTTAATTAGACCCTATTGTAGGGATAGTAGATGTTATGCAATGACACTACTTCTTACTGATCTTTGTGAATTTCTTTCAATATTTGCTAATTATTTCCCAAAATATAAACAAACAATTGATATTTATAGCATGATCTAAGCTAAAGTGATTCATAAGTGGATTCAAGAGTAAGTAGAGTAAGGCAAAAAAGATAATTTGCTTAAGATGATCAGAGACATCAGTGCTTTTAACTTTTAAGGCAAGACACATAAACTAGCATCTACCAACCCTAGTATAATTTTCAAAGCTAAATAAATGTAGTTGAATCTTTAAAGGAAAGTAAATGCATGTAAATAAAATTATATATTACATAAAAATTTCTCACTCACAGTAAATTACATAGCATATTTAGTTGTGAATTAGAAGAAAATAGAGCAAGTATACTATCACATTAGTCAGCCTAGTGTCAAACTCAAGCAAACAAATGCATATATGGAATGGAATTTCCAAATTAGCTTACAAAAAAAAAACTATTAGTCATCTAAAATAATGAGGAATAACAACTATATAAATAAACAATTAAGTACCTTAGACAAACCTATGAATTCATTGGCTCTTTTATATTAATTCTTGCAATAATTGTTTCTACTTTACAAATGAGGGGGAAACCCCTATTTATAGGATCCAAAAATCCTAAGACAAGTTTATGTGGACCCATAAAAGGCACACAAATACATCCAAGTGGCTAAAATGTTACATATAGAAGAATATTCTACATTTGAAATTATAAAATGAAATAGAATATTCTCTGAGGCCTTGGAGGTGGCTCTTGTGATGCTTATTATTGTCTTTTTTCTTCTCGACTTCCTCCTTAGTCCATATCTCTACACATGCCAGATAATCTTGGTATATTTGAGCAAATTCTAAGATCATGGGTCAAAACAATTTAGGTATCTCCTAAATGATCTTTTAATGTTCTACAAGTATTGGTCTAAGTGCCTCTTTAATTTCCTCTACCTTTTCTAGCTTTTGATTGGCAAATGCCACTATGTTAATCACCTCAATAACAATATTTTCACTTGCTATGTCATGTTGGAATTTGGACATAAATACTTTCATCTAATCTCTAAAGTCTTGATCATATATGAAGGAGAATTAGAATTGGTCACCCTAGTATCCATGGCATCCTTTAATAGCAAGGCTATCTTAAACTTAATATTCTCCAAGGATGTAGCCACATCCTTAACTTGATCAAGCCACCTCTTCAAAATCCTACTCCTATTCATGATGATTTTATGTGTAGGGATAATTTACTCAATTGGAAACACTTTAAGGATAGGTGACTTGTTATTTATGGCAACTCTAGCTAAGTTGGCTAACTTGGCATCATAAAGTGCAAGTTTCTAGTCAAGTTTAATGACCACTTTGGACTACAAGATCCCATCTTCATATCTCTTTTTCATGAATTTATAAAGGTTTAAAACATTAATAATAGAATTTATTATTGAAATTAAAGTGCCCTATAGCATAGCGGGTAATGTTTTCTCCTTTAAACTTTTTAATTCTTGTTGTATCCCCTTCATCAAGGCAATTATAGATTCTACCTGAGTTTGCAATGTGGACATAGGGTCCTCTACATATTCTTGTACCTCTCTAGGTAAATTCTTCCTTTTCCTTATAAATTTGAAGAGTGACTCTTCACTCTCATGGATCATAGTTGAGATTGATTTTGGATTCTCAATTTGCCCTCTAACCATCATTTTCAAGGTTATAATGTCAACATCAAACCTCATGCCAATTTGGGAGGTAGAGTGGACTTTTTAGGGATTCTCCTACCTTGTTGGTTGATTGATGTCCCTAACCTAATTTGGGGTAGTATTAGATTTTGGTTGTGCTAGAGGTGTCTATAATGGAGGTGTTTGGGTTGATGAAGAATCCAAGGCTATGGTAGGGATGAACAAATTTGTTGGGTCTAATTGCCCCAGTGGATCAAATAAATACTTGGTCAGGTCCATGACAAGAATGAATGAAGTTAGCTTTGATGGCACACTCACTTTAGTAGTTGTGGTGATATTGAGTGGCTTATATAAGGGGAACATCTTTGAGATGAGCTTTAAGGTATTTGTAGGCATAGGGAAACTAATAGAAAGTGAGGCACTTACTATGGTTACCTATGAAAAAGCCATATGCACAGTGGCATGAGCAATAAAATGTGGAAAGTTAAAGCCAAAGGAGATATGAGCTTGGCTTATGTGAGTGTTGTTAAGGATTGAGTGGTGGTGGTAGTTATAGGATTTATAATGCTAAAGTTAATGGATAAGTAATGGTAGGTGGAGCAAACATGGAAGAGGAAGTGGGAGAATAAATAGAAGAAATTGTAATTAGGGAAGGGAAAAATGTAAAATTACTTACATCAAGAGCCCAAGATGTGTTTGAAGACTCTATAATTACTTGTGGAAGTGGGATTTCTCCCTTTATTGTAGTTTTGGGAGACTTCTTTCTCTTATAGGCCTTCTCTATATTCTTTCCTGCTAGTGCCTATAGTTTTTCCATTAAAGGCTCAATACCTTATTGAAACTCTTAAACATTGATAACATTAAGATTAGGCTAGATTATACTCTCTAAGGCAGCTCCCATAGTATATGCAAAGATAAATGTATACCTTTGGGAGAGGTTATGTTGGCTAGTAGCTTCTCCTTCTCAAATATTAGAGGCATGCCTTATTCACCTAAAGTGTCCTATAGCGAAGGTCCACAAGATTTTTTCCTAATGAGAGGAACATTTTCTTCTTATTCCTCTTTCTATCTCTTCTCATAATCTACATCGAACATGCTTCCATGAGTTGGTGGAAGTTGAGGTTTTATTATATCTTCTTTCTTATTCTCTCTATCTAACCTCATTTCTAGCTTGATGTTCTTTCTTAAAGCATTTCTAATGACTACTTCATCATTCATGGAATATAGGTATATACATTCATGCACATCTTCTTGGTGCTTATATTCTATAGCCACATCCCTTTTGAATTTGAATAGTTGTTTTGCAATGACATTATTTGGGTCCCAAGATTAGAAGTCATCTTTGGGTAATAAGTATGAGTCATTATGACTTATAGCCACCACAATATCCTACCACTTCATTATCTTAGTCCTCCCCAACTTGTAAGGAGTCTTGTGGGGGACTATCTTCTTTTCATTCTTGAAGACACCATCAACTCTATGGAGAGGGTAGTAGGCCATCTCCTTTTCTACTAGTTTCATTGGTACATATCTTGGTAACCTAAGGGGAGCCACCATCTCCCCTTCCACCCTAATGACCATGCAATTTGGTTATATCCAATATCTTCCCATTTCCTTTATGTTTGTCTAACCTCTAAGGGAACTCTTTCCATTTCACATTCTATGATGAACTTTTAAATAACTGGGTAAAAATATTTTGCAATCACATTGATACTGCACCTAAAGTAGTGAATGTGTATTGTTATTATAGAAAAGTTCACTAGGGTATATTTTGTGCTTAGTCATGCACTTAAATATAAAACTAATATATTTATATACTTCGTGGAGCTAGGCATAAGCATAGTATGGTCTGTCACACAACATTTAATCATGTTATGGTGTTGGCATCATTTTCACATAAGGAACAAGCCTTGTGTGTTCACCTGAAGCATTATAGTAAAGGACCAAACCCATGTTGGGTTAGTTGTAACATGTCATAACTTGGGGTTCAAGGGGACTTAGTCATTGGCTAGAGGGTTTTAGGTAGACTTCCATTACTAGGTATTTAGGGGAAGGTCACTAGGCACTAACATTCTCAAGGACATAGGTCTTAAATTGCAAGTATATTTATGGCTAAACCAAGATCTTAAAGGTAAAATCTATTGATTAATGGGTTAAGGGTCATTCAGTTACTTATACAAGTCATAAGGATGGCTTATGTTCAAATACTCATCCTTAGGGTATAACTTAGGCATAGGTCTTAGGACCTTGGTGTAATCTCATTCCAACACTTTATCTATTGAGGTAGACCAAAGCCAGTAGATGGCACAGGGATGCCAATAGTGACTAGGATTAAACCTCCATATCATGATACTCTCGAGTAAATAACTATAGCATTGTTATTATATAACTAAGACATAATATAACAAAATTATATCTATACTTCAAGAATAAACACATCATTTCATCAACCACATTCTTCATTACTACACAGTTCATTATACAAAGTTCAAGTATAAAACAAAATCTATATTATTTCCTAACATTACTCATGCCCAAGAGCTCACAAATGAACTTGGGCTATACATTCATGATACTTAATCTATTATGTGTAAAATATTAATGCATAGGCTAGCTCTCTATTTTTCTAGAGCGTCACTGCTTTTATCTCCTTCCCTAATCTTCAAATGTGAATCTTCTTTTATAGGTGATTGGGAGTCTCCTACTAGGTTAGATGGGTGTATGATAAGTGATCAGCTATCATGAGTCTGTTGGCTCCACTATGTTGCCCAAGTTATATGAGTGCATGTCATATGTTGAGCTATCACTTGGGGGTTATTTTCTCACCTACCCCACTCTCCAACATCTATGTTTCTTATGACACCGTGTACAATTCCTAGCAGAGATATCCCCTAAAAGTTGATATCACACTACTTGCTAGTTGGTGTGGGATCCTTAGGGACTCCTCAAGTTGGCACCAAAATGTATAAAAATGAGAGAAACCAATCCAAAGTTTACCTCACACCAAGATAAATCTATTTTTCATGGTCTATGTAATTTTCATAAAAGGGGGCCCAACATTACCCCGTACAAAATTGCTAGTCTTCCCCAAACTAGACTTTTAGCACCTTTGGTGTGCAAAAATTGAGCACACCCTGCTCTAAGTCTACCTTAAATTTTTCAAAACCTTAGATATCACCCTTAATTTCATAAAAAACACCATCTACTTCTATGGATGTAGCCTAAATATTAATCACACCCATTCTTTCCATCTCTTTCCTAAAGTCTTCAAGTCATTATTTTGCATGCTTCACCTTGCCATCCAAGATCTCCCCCTACTCATTGGCCTTAGTTTGAAAGGCACAAAATACTGTGTCTAAGTCTTGACCTTGAGTCTTTAATTAAGTGCTAAGGGAGTTGACCTTGGCCATTATTAGCATGTGTTTAGTCTTGGTTTCCATGAAGGAGTGTTGGAATAAAGTGTCCTCCTCCTTTGCCTTCTTGAGGCATGCATTGATGACTATTGCCTAGTTAGTAAAGTTAAAAAATATTACATCTACTTCTTCGATGCCCTCCTCAAGTTTGGTGAAGAGGTCTTTGACCATGTCCATTTTTTAATTCAACTCTTTCCTTAGGGCCTCATAAGGGTCCTCTTGGTCCTCAAGCTCCAACCTCATCCTAGGGAGCATCTACTCTACAAGAACACAGACCAAGTCAAATTCACTCTTCTTTGAGGTATCCATCTCATCTAGGAGGGATGGCTCCACCTCTTTTATGCACTCCACAAGTTATTGTAGCTTGACATGGTTGACTTGAGCTCCTTTTTAGCTTTTTTTGTTATTTTCTTCTAGCTATATAAATGATCATTAATGGTTTTCTTGCATTCTAAAGTGAAGGCCATATCTATCAAGGCATTTGTTGAGTGCATGGGGTTCATGTTGTGAGGATTGAGGAGTTAGTAATCATGCCCTTCTTCTAGCTTCATGGCATTCTAAATTCCCTTTGTTAAAACCTCAAATTTGGGCTCATTAATATATCAATCTAGTGCTCAAGAAACTAGGTGGCACATCAGGGTTGTGGTAGTTTTCAAAGGCATGCACTCTATCAGGTATAAGTTCTCATTCTCCTTAAGCTCATGTTGTGCCCTTTCTCTATTTCCTAGTGCAAACTCCTCATCCTCTCCTAGACTTTCCTCCTCACTTGTGCTAATACTCAAGCTAGTGTTTTCTTCTATGACTTTTTATTCTCATTTTTCCTATTCTTCTTATTTTTCTTCTTCCTAGGGTTCTTTATCAAAATTCTCCCCCATGTCCACTTCTCCTCTTTCTTCAATGCTCAACTTGTTGTCGTGTTCTTCTTGTAGGGGTTCTTCTATGGACTTTTCCCCTTCATCCATTTTTTTCTAGTAGTGGCTCTATGGTGCAAACTTGTGTTGTACCATCTCTCTCTTCTCTTAGCCATAATGAGGTTTTAGCCTCCTTCTCCATTTGCTTCTCCAAGGCACTAGTATCATATTCTTTATCTCTAGGCACCCCTTCAAAACTAGGTCACACCTATTATGCAGCCTCTTCTACTATACTGGTGGGGGATCTTGGCATCTTTTCTATAATTTTCCCTTTACTTGGTCATGTGCTTATAGAAACCTTCTTCTCCTCTCTCTCTCTCTCTCTTTCAACATCCTATCCCTTTCTACCTAGGCCACTTCTTCCTTCCTTTCCTTTTTCATGGACTTCTCTTCTTTGGCCTTTCTTTTTGCCTCTTCCTTCTTGGCCCTTTCCTTCTCAGCCTTCTTTTATGTAGCTTTCACTGTACATTTATTTTCTCACTCTCTTATTTCTTCAGCCTCTAGATGATTGATTTTAGCATAGGACATACCCTTGAATTTCATCTCCTCATGCCTTTGATGTAATTTTAGCACCACATCAATATGCAATTGTTTAAGGCCCATGTCCTTCTACTAGAGCTATAGTTCCTCTTCCATTAGTGCACCTAATTGGGTCACCTCATCAATCTCATTAACCTTTTCTCCTTCCTAGATTCCTTCTTCCATCATCACCTATCATTCCTCCTCTTTCTTTACTCTTTATCCTCTAACATCTCAATTACTTCCTTTAGCATCCTTGCCTTAGTCATTTCTTATTTTTACTCATGTAGCTCCTAAACCTTTTATATTTTAGCTTCACTAAAGTTGAGTTTCCTCAATCTCCTTATTTGCTTCTTTAGATCAATCTGAGTTGATGGGGAGGGAGTTCCTTCACTTGACAAGGACTCAACATCCTCAGGCACAGTATAAGTGCCCATCACACCTTATTCTTCCTATAACTCCTATTTTTTTCCTTCCTCCTCTATGTTAGAGAGGATTGTCTTTTCCACTATAATCTGAACCTTCCCCTTCCTTTTCTTTGTGTTGGGGTAGGTCTTCAACACAAACTTGATGTACTTCTTAGAAGAGCTTGAAGAAGATTCCTCCTTCTCCAAGTCAATTTTGAGATTCAAGTATTCCTCTATTTCTTCCAAATTTTCCCCTCTTTTTCTAGGGAGACTTTTTCTTCTTGATAGGTACAGGGGTTATTTCACATCCAAACAATACTAGGGGGTCTTCTTTTTGCTTAACACTTGACCTAGCACTAAAATCCTTCCTCCTTGGCTTCATCTCATAGTAAAGACTATGGATGAAGCTAAGGATGTTCACCTCTTAAATTGGATTGATGTATATTTGATCCAAGGTATCTTCTTCATCATTTATCACTCTTCTATCTATGTGAGGAAACTTGCACCTCAAATTTCTTCTTTTTGCATCCAGTTCCTTAATTGGAATGTCAATTTGCTACACATTCAAGATCCTATGTAGTGCATCCCTAAATTATTATTATAATAAGGTTAAGGGGAGATTCAACCATCTTGACCTATTTCTATCCTTTATACTAAGCGCATGACACAGTAGTTTTGTATTATGGTAAAGACTATCATCCTAAACATACTTTGGGGGATCCAGGGATGCACCACTCCAATCAAAAGGCTTTGATTTACTACTCACACCAATGCATTATGCAAGTCTTGTACTTGGGGTTGAAGGTGGTGGGGCAAGTGTAATCCTTATACTTTTGTGCTATGGATTCATGGTGTTCTAAAAACACCCAAAAATGGTCTTCAATTCCATCTAGGATCCTAATCTTCTCCATCATGATCAAGATGAGGATGGAACCCCACCTAAAGGTCCCCTTGGTACTATGGCATTCTAGTACATTCTTGATCAACTCTTCCATAATGAACTATGTGATATTAAACTGTATTCTCTATGCCATATGATATGCAATGCAGAGGTATGCCTTAGACACATCTATCCATTAGCTACCTAGGCATAACTTGGAGCTCACAAGGTGCATTACTACCCTCATCCCAGAGTCCTCACACTTATTAATGGGGAACATGAAACCCCCCTTGTATTAGTTGAGGAGTTTTACAATGTGATCCACTTCCTCGACATCATCCATCATTTGATGGATGTCTTGTTTGGCATCTAGTAGCCTAGTTATCCTCTTGATTAACTATGGTAAGACCTTCATGTTCCACCTTAAAAAATAGAAGTGGTCCTCATGGATGTGCAAGAGTAATAACTAGATGAGTTCCTCTAAATTTCCCAAGTAGGGAAACTCATAGAGCTGAGTTATGCTTGTAACCCTCAACTTGTCTTGAATCAAGACATCACAAAATGCATCACCCTATACCATCTTGTAACCTATGTCTATTATCCAATCCTACACCAAGTCCTATAAATAACTTGATTTTTGATGGTTATACTCCTTTAATTGGTAGTTATGCATGAAAGAATGCCAACTTTCCCCTACATGAGCCTCCAGTGGATACTACATATATTGATAAGATAGCTTGGTAAATGCTTCGATATCAATATCTATGATGCTAACTACCTCAACTAGTTACACCTTAGTTTTGGTGGCCATCACTTCCTCTATAATTATAACCTACTTAGGTTCCTATTACACCTCAATAAAGCTTACGACCTTTTTCTTCTTCACCATCCTAAAGCATCCTGTGTTGAACCTAGGGAGGTGTGGCTTGTTAAAGCCTTGAATGATGGAAGCCTTAAATGATGGTTAGTGCTTTTGCAGTCATGGGATCTTCAAGTATGCTCTTGGATTTGAGCTTCACTGGCCATTAATGGTAGCCTAGGTGATAGATACTCATTCTAACTCTATTTTTTGCACAATTCTTTCTTTTCAACCTTTCACATTGGCTTCCCTGTGAATGCACTCCTTCTCAATGTGCTTCCTTTCACCCTTGGTTCCCAAATTAGTTAAATTATCACTATGATGGATTTCTTTCTCTTTAGATCTTTGGTTCATGCTTAGGATTTTTCTAAGTCTGAGTTAGCTTAAGCTTTTTAACCTAGGCAAGTTAGTCTCTTGCTAATTTATAGCCTTCTCTTCTCAACCACCATTATTAATGAAAGTTTAATGATGTAGGCACTTCAATTTCTTAAAAAACACAAAAATATATGAAATATTTGAAAATGTCTTGTCTTGTATGATTAAATGCATATCTTTGTGTTATCACTACCTCATTGAATGATCTTAATGGCCTTCTTGGTGAAGTGATCTATGGTTTAGATGGTCACTTTTCACTCCTTTCTAGATGGATGTCAATTATCTTAGATGTTCTCCTACATGTTTATCCTTTGGCATGACCTTCACCTTCCTTGTGGTAACTTGGGTATACCACCTCACATACACATGATTTAGCCTCCTTGGTTCTAATGTCTTCTAGTTGTGCTCCTATTTTAAGCATACTTCTTTATCTTGGTCAATTTCTTATGTATCATCTTACCTTGGCATGTCCTACCCCATATAAATCCCTTGTGTTATCCCTCTGGTACTTTACATTTCTTCAAGTTCTCTTGCACACTATTATATTGTGTGCTTTTAATTTGCCTTGCACTCAACTAGGTTGAGCATCTTCACTTTTTGCCTTGCACTCAACTATGTTGAGCATCTTCACTTGCCTCCTAGGTCTCTAGAACCAGATCAATTGATGTGCCTTTTAGAAATTCTAGTGTAAATGTAACGCTAGATTGATTCATTCTTAGGCCTTCACATGCCCTTCATTATTTATTCTATACATACATATATATATATATATATATATATCCTACTTTTTATTGCACCTAGAAATTTTTGCATGCCCAGTACTTAGATGTCTGGCCTCATATGCTTATGGGCACAAGTGTTCAACTCACCCAATGATCTGTAAACTAAACTGATAAACTCAAAGTAAAGTTTTAAAACTATAGATTCTAAATTTCTCAAAATTAATAAATTCTCAAAATACTCAAAAGAACTTGCAAAATGTTTGGCAAATAATATTCTCGATTGTTAAGTTGGATTGGAATTGTCAAAAGACTTGTTACTTCCATTCACCAATAAAATTGGTTTTTGTTTTAAATCAAATGTCGTAAATTGTCAATTTTTAAAAAATTGCATGTATTTTTGATTAATTTAAAAATTAGAAAAACTAAATTTAAAACATGTAATAAATGACAAATTACCACATGAAATTGATAACAGAGTTTAGCATCTCTTGCCTACGTCTCTAGGTCCACCCAATAGTGAGGACCGTTTCTATTAAATTTGTCAAACAAATGGCTTAAAAATTATTTGGAAACACTACACAACTTCCCTCAAGCTTGATCTCAATCCAAGAACTCCACCTCACTGATATACTCAAGCTTAGCCACATGAAAATTCTTCCTCTGTGTTCAACCCCTTCTGAATGTGCTTTGGTATTTCATTCAAACTATTGGTATATATAAATAATAATAAAAATATTCTCTTTCAATTACAAAAATTAACTGAAAGGCTTAAATTTTATGTGTATAGGTTGTAAATTAGATTAAAATCCACTTACTAAAGCCATCTTCAAGCTTAAATTAGCTCTCGGCCTCTTAATAAAAAAAACACAGTCCTGCGAAGCTTTAAATTCAAATACAAGTTCATGCCTTATATATCACTTCCAAACCTATAGAATGGTAGGTCAAGACTTATCCCTTTTACATGAGAAGTCATGAATTCAAGTCTCTTACCTCCCTTTTAGGTCACTTAGCTTATCATTTTAATCCCACATTGACCAAATCAAAATGGCTTTGAATCTTTAAAAAAGTTGACATCCTCCTTCAATATAGCTGACACCCCCTTTTGGTGGGCTCAAGGTACCAAGTTTAGCATACAAATTATTTCAAGTTCCACATTTAGTGTTGGTTGTTGGGTGTTTCACTAATCTTAGCATATACACTAAGTTCTTTGCCCTCTTCTCACGTTCCTCAAGGTAGATGGATGTGGCATTCATTTATCATGGTTTCTAGTGTGTGGCTTATATCTTGAGATATAACTAAGTAACATGACTTAGCATGCATTTCTCACATTCTACGTGGAAATGTGTGTGTTCTCCCATGTGGCATATGGGGAATATTACAAAGCTTTAAAAACACTTATTTCAAATAAAATGTATTATCTGTACACATTGTCAAAGAAAAATCACCCAAATTTTTGGACACCCATTGAATTCCACATGTCACCACCTGATTGGACCACTTGTCATGTCCACATTGTGACATGTCATTTTGTGACACCACATTTTTACTTGTCACATCATAAATTTAGTGGCCTATAACTTTTGCATACGGTGTCCATTTTGCAAACCACAAAAAGCATCAGAAATCTCTCAACGAGCTCTATGCTATGAAATTTGTTTTGTCACAACTTGGAAACTTTTTTTGAACTAAACTCTAGATCACACCTCCCTACAAAAGAGGCTTTTGGTCTCCAAAAGTTTACTATCACGTAAAATCTTATAATTGGTCTACTGCATCACATCACATAGAACTCAATCATAGAAAGAGATAAACATTGGCAAAATAAATGATTCACAACTTAACTAAAAGTGCTTATACATGGCATGAGTAAAGGAATCTGTAACTACCAATAATCTGACCACAACATATCAAACTGCCTGCCCAAATGTCACATCCTATAAAGTGGTGAATTGCCAAAAATTGAAACAACTCCTAATGTAATTACAAGACAATTTTATAATGCCAACAACATACAATTAATGTTGTAGGCATGTTGCAATGCATTGCCCTGAATGGGACTTACAATGCTAAGAAAAATTCAAACAACCAAAAGTGTATGTTGCCTATCATCTAAACATGCCCAAAGGGTCTTAAAAAAATGCATCTAAACATCTCTGTGCTAAAATAGATACATTCAAAATATCAGTCTAACTATCAAATGTTGTAATGAAATAACTCACAACATCACTCTACTATATCCCCAACTGTTTCAAATGAGTTAATGTCTTATCCATTATTAGACTACCCATATAGTATATTCTAGAGATCAAAAACTTAGAGTTATCAAAAATTGAGAATTGAAAAACTTCATATGGTAAACTTGTCTTGAAGTGTTCCCACCAACTCTAATCTACATCTATCAAATCTTGTTCATTCCCTTAGGTGAATTCTTAACTATGCTTTTCAAAAAGAATGTAGTGATAATCCACTTAACCAATTCTTTCTTCCTAGTGAAATTGATTGTCTCTATGGATTCATTATCAATTGCATACTTTATCAATTTGGGCTTTGCCATATCTAACTGAAAAAAATGTTGACTTAACCTCTTAAATGGATTTTCACTTGTAGGTTTTACCTTATCCTAGGTTGTATTGTCAACTACATTATGGATTGAATTAGCTTCATTATCCTTAGTGAGATGTTTATAAATCATCTTAGTTTTAACATTACTTGAATGTGAAGATGAATGAAGCTTAAAACATCTATCAATCCTATGTCCACTCACTTTACAATGAGTACAAACATCCTTCTTAAGTGAGGGTCCCCTTTTGCTAATTCCCAACTTAACATGAGAATGGTCTTTTAGACATGCAATTTGCTTAAACAAAGCATTTCATTTCCAAAAAGTCTTAGCACTATGGTTATTCATCCCATAAAAAGTGCATGGAAATGATTACATTATCTTCTATACATTATATCCAAACTTATTAAAAGTAAGAATTGGATCAGAAGATTTAGTGTAAGAATCAGGAGGTGGAATCTCAATACCTCTTTTACCTTTACACTTTTGAACTAGTGGCCTAGAACCTTCGCTATTAGAAGCTCGTCTTCCTTTAGCCATGGAAGAAATTTCTCCATCATCCATCTGCATAATAGTATAACCCAAACCTACATGAAGAGGTCTATGCTCAACCTGAATTGGGTTAGATATACCTTGGCTATCTCTACCAAATCCTTCTCCATTATAACCCATTTTAAACAACAATTTAGATCCTATGCCCTTAGTGTATCTTTAAAAATCACCAAAAACAATATTACTAAAATCTGAATTTGAAATGGTAGAAGAAGATGAAGATTCCTATGGTGAAAAACTTATACTACAATCCCTTATGGTTTCTATATCTAAAGTTGAAGGCTTTACCTTTTCACACTCACCATATTGCAATATAATTAAGAGCTCATCCTTGGATTCAAGCTCCAATTTTAACTTTGCCACTTGCAATTCAAGTGCAAATTTCTGGCATCTCAAGATTGCATTTTCATCTTTGATGGCCTCAATCTATGACAACTTGCCCATGGTTTCCTACAAACACCTGATTCCACACTACACACTACAATATAATCAATCTGCAAACCAATAATCTAACTATTCTAGAAGCAACTGTCAACACACAACTAAAATCAAACCCTACATTCTAACTACTCTGATACCAATTTGATCTATAAACTACACTGATAAACTCAAAGTGAAGTTTTAAAACTACAGATTCTAAATTTCCCAAACTTAACAAATTCTCAAAATACTCAAAAGAACTTACAAAATGTTTGGCAAATAATATTCTCGATTGTTAAGTTGGATTAGAATTGTCAAAAGACTTGTTACTTCCATTCACTAATAAAATCAGTTTTTGTTTTAAATCAAATGTCGTAAATTGTCAATTTTTAAAACATTGCATGTATTCTTAATTAATTTTAAAATAAAAAAACTAAATTTAAAACATGCAATAAATGACAAATTATCACATGAAATTGATAACATAGTTTGGCATCTCTTTCCTAAGTCTCTGGGTCCACCCAATAGTGAGGACCATTTCTATTAAATTTGTATAACAAATGGCTTACAAATTATTTGGAAATGCTACACAACTTCCCTCAGGCATGATCTCTATCTAAGAACTCCACCTCACTGATATACTCAAGCTCAGCCACACAAAAATTCTTCCTCAGTCTTCAACCCCTTCTGAATGTGCTTTGGTCCTTCATTTAAACTATTGGTATATCCAAATAATAATAAAAATATTCTCTTTCAATTACAAAAATTAATTGAAAGGATTACCTCTTGTGTGTATAGTTTGGAAATTGGATTAAAATCTGCTTGCTAAAGCCATCTCCAAGCTTAAACTAGCTCTCAGCCTCTTAATAAAAAAACACAGTCCTACGAAGGTTTTAATTTAAATACAAGTTTGTGCCTTATATATCACTTTCAAACCCACAACTTGGTCAGTCAACGCTTATCCCTTTTACACAGGAAGTCATGAGTTTAATTATCTTCCCTCCCTTTTAGGGCACTTAGCTTATCATTTTAATCCCACATTGACCAAATCAAAATGGCTTTGAGTCTTTAAAAAGGTTGGCAACCTCCTTCAATACAGTCAACGCCCCCTTTTGGTGGGCTCAAGGCACCAAGTTTAGCATACACATTATTTCAAGTTCCACGTTTAGCATGGGTTATTGGGTGTTTCACAAATCTTAGCATATATGCTAAGTTCCTTACCCTCTTCTCACATTCCTCAAGGTAGATGGATGTGGTGTTCATTTCTCATAATTTCCAATGCATGGCATATATCTCAAGCTATCACTTGGCAGCATGACTTGGCATGTATTTCTCACAGTCTACATGGAAATGTGTGTGTTCTCCCATGTGGTGTATGGGGAATATTACAAAGCTTTAAAAACACTTATTGCAAATGCAATACATTATTAGTACACACTGTCAAAGACAAAAATAGCCCAAATTTTTGGACACCCATTGACTTCCATGTGTCACCACCTAATTGGACCACTTGGCATGTCCACATTGCACCACTTCATCTTACGACACCACATTTTTACCTATCACATCAAAACTTTAGTGGCCTATAAATTTTGCATACGGTGTCTATTTTGTAAACCATGAAAAGTGTCAAAAAGCTCTTGATGAGCTCTATGCTGTGAAATTGGTTTTGTCACAACTTGGAAACTTTTTTTGAACTAAACTCTAGATCACCCAATTAGAATTATGCATGAATTGTTAACACAAGTTCTTATGGCTACCACATGCCACTCACTACCTTTTTATACTACACACAAAACAAATAAAATAATTAAAATAATGGATTGGCTTGTGCCAAATGATATCTTGGTCAGCTTACTCCCAACTGACTTATGACCAAGAAGTTAGTGTTTCCATGGCATGAGGTACTTATTAGATATTTACACACAACTAGAAGGGGTGGCATGTTATACACACAACTATATCAAGTCCAACACATCCCTAAAGACTTAGTAGATATTTGCACTTTCCTAATGTCTAGGCTTTCACCCCAAACCTTGTTTACTAAGGAGAGGAAATAATTTGTAGTTTATGCCATCCCTTCTAGTTGTGTGTATAACATGTCATCCTCAATTGGCACCATTGCATTTCTAGATTTGATGTAGGAAAAAAATTTTGGCCCCAAGTTCTGCT
Organism: Torreya grandis; assembly: GCA_037957365.1. NCBI lineage: Eukaryota > Viridiplantae > Streptophyta > Pinopsida > Cupressales > Taxaceae > Torreya > Torreya grandis. The sequence goes on along the minus strand of JARHVA010006111.1, from coordinate 902,233 downwards.
TCCCAAGCTTAACTATAATGGAGAACTAGAACTCCAAGAAGATAATAATCCATATGCATATGCACCCATGTAAAATAGGCTTGTTCATGAGGTACTTAAGCACCTCATGATCTATAAAAAAGATGAATGGGGTTTTTAATATATATTACCTAAATTTTTGTTAAGCATAGACCATTGCCATTAACTCACACTTGGTGGTGGTGTAATTCTACTTCACCTATGTAAATTTCTTGATTACAAGGAGATGGGGTGGTACATCTTACCTTTACCTAATTATACCAATATGGAACTAATGGTAGATCATAAAGCATCAATGTAGACATTGAAAGGGATAGTCCAATCTATAAATTATAGAATTAACATGCTAGCCAACTTTAGCTTCAATGTTTCAATGGCCTCCTCTTGTACTTTACCCCAGAAGAATGGGTCATCCTTGTGTAAGATCTCCTCTAAAGGTGCTATGATTTGGGCATAGCTCTAAATGAAATTTTTTTAGTATCCATAATGGCCTAAAAGGCATGAATATCCTTTTGTGTTGAGGGGGTCTAGAGCTAGATTATGATTACTATCTTTGTCATATCAATAAGCAAATTGTCCTTGTAGATGATGTCCCTAAGCAATGTCCCAAATGGAGTTGTGAAGATGCACTTATTTAGATTAAAATATATTTGGATCTACCTACACCTCTCAAACATTAGGTATATATTGTCATATTTGTCTTTTCCAAGACCATACACAATCTATTCATCAAGATACACTTGGAAAAACTTATGGATAAATTCCTTGAAAGTAGTGATCACTACCCTAGAGAATATAGTTGGTGCATTCTTGAGTCCAAAAAGCATCACACTATAAAATTTAAAAAAAAAAAAAAAAACCCATTTAGTTGCCAAGGTTGTTTTAGGATTATCTTCATCTTTGATCTAGACTTGATGGGCAACAAAACTAAAAAAAAATTAGAAAAGTTCACTAGTGTAGATTTTATGTTTAGTCATACACTTAGCTATCAAACCAAGTTGGTTATATACTTTTTGGAACTAGGAATGAGCATAGTAAGGTATAGCATACAATGTTTAATCATTATATGGCATTGGTAGTAGTTTCACACAAGGCAAAAACCTTGTGCACTCACCTAAAGTACAACAATAAATGAATTGGGCCCATGTTGGGCTAGTTGTAACATGGTACAAATTGAGGCTCAATTAGACTTAGTCATTGTCCAAATGGTTTTAGGTAGCCTTCTAACATTAGGTATTCAGGGGAAGGTCACTAGGCACAAGCCTTCTCAAGGATATAGGTCCTAAGGTGCAAGTCTATTTTTGGCTAGATCAAACTCTTAAAGGTGCAAGATATTGAATAATGGGTTAAGGGTCATTCAGTTACTTATGCAAGTCATAAAGATGGCTTAAGTTTAAGTGTTCATCCTCAATTTAGCACTTAGGCATGGGTCTTAGGTCTTTAGCACAATCTAGTTCTAACACTTTATCTATTTAGGTAGATCAAAGTCATTAGATGGCACAAGGATGCCAATAGCAATTAGGGTTAAACCTCCATATCATGATACTCTCAAGTAAATAACTATAGCATTATTATTATATAACTAAGACATAACATAAAAAAATGCTATCTATATTGCAAGAATTAATACATCATTTCATCAACCACATTTTTCATTGCTACATAATTCATTATACAAAGTTCAAGTATAAAATATAATCTATGATATTTCCTAACATTACTCATGCCCAACAACTCATAGGTGACATTGGGCTATACATTCATGATACTTAATCTATAATGTGCAAAATATGAATGATTAAGTTATCTCTCTATTTCACAAGAGCATCACTACTTTTATTGCCCTCCCTAATCTTCAAATACAAGTCTTCTTTTATAGGTGATTGTAAGTCTCCTACTAGGTCAGATGGGTGTGTGCCAAGTGATGAGCTATCATGAGTCTGTCAACTCCATTACACTTCCTAGTTTAGTGAGTGCATGCCATATGTTGATCTATCACTTAGGGGTCATTTTCTCACCTAACCCACTCTCTAAAATCCATAATTTTTGTGATACCATGTAAAATTATTGGAAAGGATGTCCCTTAAAAGTTAGCACCATGTAACCACCTATCAACTGGCATAGGATCCTCAGGGACTCCTCTAGCTGGCACCAAAATCCACAACAAAGAGATCAACCACTCCAAAGGTTATCTCACATCAATATAGGTCTAGTTGACATGATTCATGTAATTACCGCAAAATGAGGCATGACAATTGTAGAGAATAAACTAGGGCACAACTTTGTATTGCACATGAGACCATGAGTTCTGACCCAACTTGATAGTTACATAGATTAAATCCAATAGGTAGCTCATCATGTAAAAAAGGGCACCATTTTTATAGGTATCATTCATTTCATACACTAGATTTTTATTGATGATGTTTCCAAGTCATGAAATTTGTTGATCCTCTAAGATTATCTATAGCAGTGGGATAGTTATGATATCCACATAGCCAATGTGCATGTTACCATATATCATGTTTAAAAGGAAGAAGCCAATCCTGACTCCCTTCCTAAACTAATGGATAGGAATGTTCCCTATGTCATCCATGAAAACAACCCTAGTTGGGTGTATAACCCATGATGCCAAGACTATCTCTAGTTTGTGTATCTCATACCAGTTGTCAATGATACTTTGGTTATAATCTAGTTGTGGTAGATGTAAGTCATAATATCTATCAAAGATGGGTCCAATTATGAAATAAATTAGGAACCTTTGGTTCATGTATTTTAGTATCCCATCTTCATATCTTATCCTACTAAAGATGCCATATACTAGGTCAGCACAAGGCATAACCTCTAGCTTTGTTATGGCCTTGTAGATCATGGCAACTTGGATTACAACTTGAATGTCTAAAGCTAATTGGATTATGTGAGGCATTTTTTTGATTTCATAAATATTCCTATCTCCTTCAACATTATAATAGATTTTTTTATAATTCATGTCCCCTAAGTTTATGGCCTTGAGGATGAATTTTATGTCTTTGAAAACTATCAAATTACCATATTTAAATAAGAAATCATTTCTACAATAGGTGTCCTTACTAGGAATAGATGGACCTACTTGTGCCATTTTTGTAATCTTCTGGGTAACAATCAACTTCCTTATGTATCTTTCTATAAATTTCAAGCTCCAACAATGGTGATTGAGTGCAGTTTATGGATAGCTAGAGTTTTATTGTGTTGAGAGGACATAGATAGCAAGGAGAGAAAATGCTTAGAGCTTCAAATGCAAATATAGGTAGCAATAGTCAAGATTAGTATCATTTTTAAATATTGCTTTGATTAATGCAGAATAGATGGTGATTCTAGTTCATGTCATAGTAATGGTGAGCTTGTCAACTTTGTATTCAAAGCAATTAGAACTATTTCTTTTGGAAGTTAATTGCTTTTAGAATTCAAATTTAGCACTAATTTACCTTTGATTTGCTGTCAATTTTAGATTTAAAACTAAATATTACCACCTTTTAACACATGGAATGCCACCTTAGATACATCTAGGTTCCAATCGGGCTTGGATGTGACTAAGATACTTAATTGGCTTAAATCTAGACACCTTGCACCTTTTGATTACTCTTGGGCTCTTAGAATGTTACTTAGTGTGATGATTTATTTGTAACCTACCTCATGGCATATTTTGATTAGTTACAAGGGTGACATGTGTCACTTTCATAAGCAATCAGGGCTCTTCTTTGCCAGGTGTTTTCTTTGAAAGGCTCTTAGAAAACTATCCACAACTTAACACTAGTTATGTCACTCACTTGGAGACATGTGTCTTTCTCAGAGATGATTTAGAGGATCTTAGGATATAACTTTATGTTGATGACATGTGGCATCATCATCTTAGTCCAAGGTGGACATAAATCACACTCAAAGGAGATATAATTTATCTTGGTATGTAGCTTCATGGGGATCACACATGACATCATTACACAAGTCTAAATGAGACACATTTCATTTTCATATGTGTTTCCTCATTCTTCTACCACTTGTAATTCTTAGAAGGAAATTTGGATAGTTGTACACTATTAGAACTTGATCGAAAGGCTTAGGTGTTACCAAATGTATTAATTGAGAGCTCTTATGAGATTTTGATGGATGTAATGTAGTGTGGATATGCATTGATATCATGTGAACCTGAATGGGACATGCATCATTTTATAGGTTATTTGAGTTTGGTTGGTATCACTTGATACATTGGTGGCATCTCACAAACTACTAGATTATATTGGGATGTGTGGTAGCTCAGATTGAGTGGGACTACTCGTAAAAGCTAGGATCTTGACATGTAGCCTCTAGGTTTGAATTCCAATGGCTAGTTCCTTCAAAAGCTCTTCATATGATGCCACATGGCTTGAAAACTTGGTAGATTTACTCTAAATGTCTTTCATCAGATTTATAAGTTTCTAAGGCATTGTGAAGCCTAGTAAGTTTGACACCTATCCTCTTGAGTTGTATTTTTTAATTTAACATCTCATGAGGTGTCACAAATCATTACTTTTAATTTGACATCCTATGAAGCTAAGTGAGAACTAAGTTAGACTTCAAAAAATGTTAAATTCACATCTTAAGCAGATTCAAAAAAGTTTAAATAAAAATAATGAGTAAATGATTTAAATGAAATAAAAGGTTAGTCTAATAAGGTAGACAAAGCTTATTGTATTCATGCCAATTGAAAAACTAGGTAGAACATCCTTAACGAGGGCTTACCTGCACATCTTTGAAGTGTCAATGGTTAATGATTCATTTTTTAGTGAAAACTTGAAGGACTTGTAATAACCTCAAATATTTATAAGTACTAATCTATATTGTAAGATAAATAATTAACCAAAAATTATAGGAGCACAAGCATTAGTCAATTAAACCAAGTCTATATGTAGTCAAATTATTTAACAAGTTTGGCCCCTTAGGCATTTTGAAAAATTAATAAAGGATGGTCTCCATTCTAAGAATATGGGTATTTGACTATCAACAAATGGTGATATATGTGTGGGAACATTGTAAAATATTTAATTATAATTATTTTGTTCAATGATGAACCAAAAATTATTTGTCTCATTATGATATTTAGTCAATCTTAAAACTACTTTCTAGAACTAATGAAAGACTACAAGCTGGAAATAGAGTTTGAACCTTTCCAATAGTCATATTATGTGTGTTCTTTGAAGTTCATTAACCATTTCCATTGGGTTCATAAATGATAACTTTCAAGCTTCAAGACACCAAACATGAAATGACTTAAGCATTTTTTAAATTTTATATAATAATGTGTTTCTAAGTTAGGGATGGCTTGGGCATTACTCTACTATCAACCAAGCATCCATAGACTCGATAGAGATACCTTTGGCTCTACTTTAGGCCTTGATCTACTACCAATTGGGCATCCATAGCCTTGATAGAGATTTCCTAAATCACCATTCATGGAATTTGAAGCAATTTATGATTTCATTTCATTGGTGTATCATTTTTTTAATTATACTTGCATTCATGAACCAGAATGGTTGGGAACCAAAATTAGCTAGGTGTAAGGATATTGTCAAGACATAGCTTGGATGTAATTCACTTTTAAATATCAACTTATACCCTATAAATTTATTTTTGTGAATTTAAGTGAAATTATGAAGGTTCACACAAATTCAAACTCTTGCTCAAGAAAATGATTAGTCATCTGAACTATAATACAGTGTTAAAATGACTAAGGATTTTTTTAAGAAAACTAACTTCTAATTAACCCCACCCATATTTTCTAAATTAGAACATTTATAAGGTTTCCAAAATTTAGATGACCAATGTTTAAGACCAATAATCCCTTCTTCCCTTTTTTAGGATCAGACTAACACAAATTGAGCCAATGAATTCTTGTCTAGAGGACTTATTACTAAGTTACATCACATGACATAAAAAAAATATCAAACAGAGTCAAAGTAAGAAAGGAAATAAAAAGAAAGAAAAGAAATACAACAAAGCAAAAGTTAGAAAGAACACAACAAGAAAATAAAATAGGAAATCAAACTATTGTACCTTTACCTACTCTAACTCTAATTAGGATTACTATATTTCTAGAATTTGTGATAGAGTAATAGAGAAGTAATGTTTCATGTATTTCCCATTGACTAGCAAGGCTAAGTCATTACCTTGCATGAATTTGAGCTTGAATGAATTTTCACTTAGTATCTCTACCACTTGATATGGTCCAATCTAAAGGGAAGTGAACTTGTCATGTTGTCATTTCTTCTCATTGGCCTTATCAAACAATAGGACTAAATCTAAGATTTATAAAACTTTAACTCTATCTCACTTGTCAAACCATATCTTCACAACATCTTGACACTTTATAAAGTCTAAAATGATTCATCTCTGGTATCTTCCATTTAAATAATGTTCAATATTCTAGATTACACTCTTTCATCATCTTCCATGTACTTAGCCATGAACTCATAGGTGGGAAAATTTAGCATGATAGGAAAAATAATTTATTCCCCATAGAAATTAAGAATGGTATGCCTTGAGCACCTACTTATATCTCATTTTATCTACCCATAAATCATGTTTTAATAATGCCTACCATTCTCTAGGATTCATTTTTTTAGACTTCATGATAGCATCCATCAATTTTTTATTAGTTGATTTGACAACTCCATTACCCTAACGGTAGTAAATTGAAGCAAACTTGACAACTATCTAATTGTCTTACACCCATTTAGTGAATTTAGGTGATACAAAGGTTGGGCCATTGTCACATACTAGAGACAATGGTGTCCTAAATCTAGTAATGACATTCTCTTTAAAGAACTTAATGACATCAATTGCTCTATTATTCTTGGTGGCTACTACTTCAATCCACGTGTTTAAATAATCCATGATAGTGAGTACAAATGTGTGTCCTATCAAGGATTTCATATTGATAACTCTTATAAATTTGAGGCCCCATTATGAAAATGGTTTTGTTTAAATTATTGGTTATAAAGGCATGGTTGCCTTTGTCTCTCACTTATCAAATACTTAGAATTTATGGCATGTTCATACATGATCATGGGAATATTAGAATATGGTTGGCCAATAACAATGAGCTCTAAATATTTTATGTGTAGTGGTATGCCCTGAAGGATGGCCACTTCTTAGCTTGTCATTGAAAATATCCATGATCTCAGTGGCTTCAACTCCAGAAACATATCATAGATAGATTACTTTGCATTTATTTCTATAGAGGAATCCTCTCTTGATCATAAAGTTGAATGATCTTAGATAAGGTCCATTTTATACTCTCTTTTTAGGTGTGGGTGGGATACTCCATGTAGAAATTAATGAATAGCATCCTTGTACCAATGATCAGTGGATACTTGTTCTACTTCAACCTACAAAACATCAATACATGGATCAGTATTTACAATGAGTTAGATTAGTCCTTAACCCCTAACTAATATAGTAGATATTATCTCTATGTCATATTATTTAAGTTTCTTCATCCACTTCCCTCTTCTTTATCCAAGTTCATTCTATCCTAGCATCATCTTGATAGCTAGATCAGACATTATGGCATAAGTCTTGTTCCATAGAATGTAGTGTCTAAATTTTTTGTTAGCCTTCACTAGTGCATAAGATAGCTTGTCAAAAATAGGATAGTTTAGCTCCATGTTCTTCAAATTGGTTCTCATGAAGGCTATGGGGTAATCTTTTTCATCTTCTTTTTGTGTTAGAATAGTATCAATAATGTGATCAAAAGCAAAAGAATAAAGATAAAAGTTTTTGCTAAAATCAAGACTTATTAGGATAAGAGCCTGAATAATAGCATCCTTAATGTCTTGGAATGCCTTCTTCACATTATTGGTCCATTTTATCTTATCATCCTTATTTACCATTGCATTGAGTTGTCTCATAATCTCTGCAAAACTAGAGATAAATTTTCTCACAAAATTGATCTTGTCGAAGAAAGACTTTCTCTTTATTGCTATTAGGAACTTCTACCTTTGAAATTTATTTTATCCTATCAAGGTCAATACTTATACCTTATTGAGTGATTGCATGTCCTAAGAGTTTACCTTTAGTCACATAAAATATATGTTTCTTCAAGTTTAAATAAATGCCATACCTTTTGCACATCTCTAGCACTTATTCTAAATGCAACATGTGATCACCTCTATTTTTATAAAAAATGATTAGATCATCCATATAAATAATGATGCACTTACCAATTAATTCATGGAATGTGTGGTCCATTACTCACTAAAAGGTTGTTCCTTCATTGATCAATCTAAATGGAATTCATTTGTAGGCAAGCATTCCCTACTTAGGAGTAAAAGCAAGCTTCAATCTATCACTCTTATTCACCAAGACTTGGTTGTAGCCTAAAAATGCATCATTAAATGGCATCATTATAGACCCACTCACCAATTTAATGACTTTGTCTAGGGATGGAAAGGTATAATTTTATTTTTTTGAGGATTTATTCAAGTTTTTGAAATCAACACAGAGTCTGATTTCTCCATTCTTCTTTCAAACAGGCAAACCAATGTCAAGTGCCTTATGGGGAAGATTATCCTTGCATCCATAAATTTCTTTACTTCTTTTCAAATCAATTGTTTTAGCATTGGATTTACTAGTCTCTGTCTTTTCCTAAAAGGATTATAGGCCTCCTTCAATGGAATAGTGTGAGTAATCACACTAGTGTCAAATATCTTAAGGTAATCATATGACCAAGAAATAATATCTTTGAACTTGGTCATAAGGGTGGTGAATTCCTTCATGTCTTCACTGGTGCAAACTAAGCTAATGTTAACATTTTACTCATTCTCAGGACTCTCCAAGTTGACTTGTTTGTAATCTTTCCCATTCACCTTGGGTTATTTCTCTTCAAATTTATGTCTATGCATGATAAACATCATTTATAAGGAGATCATACCCTTGGATATCCATTTCTCTTTGATTTTAATCACTCCATCTTCATGGTGTCTTGAGTCTTGTATAGAACTTTCATCCTTTTCATCAATGATGTGGGACTCAAATATGCCAAAAATACTTAAGAAGTTGATTATTTACTTATCATCATCAAAGACTTAGAAGTGATTAATGTTATCTAGCATAGAGGGGCATGAAATTATCTCCACAATGAACTCATATAGGTTCAAAGGCTTAGGAAGAACTAGGTTCACTTCTTCTAAAGCTAGAGCATCTACTAATTGGTTCTACTCCCTAGGTAAAGAGAAAATATTGAATGAGTCAAAATACTCAATTAAATCCCAAGCTTAAAATTTATACTTTCTTAAACAAGAAATCTTACACTAAAACTTACTCTAGACTTGGTTTGAAACTAACTCTGAATCACTATAGACTAATAGTTCTTTTACCTTATGCTTGATTGCAAATTGAATTCCTAAAATAAGAGCTTCATACTATACCAAATTAATAGTATAAGTAAACTATAATTTATAAGAAGCTAGATGTTGTTTTCCTTCAAGATTTATCAAAATAATCCCAATGTTATACCCTTGATTAGATCATGCATCATTGAAGTGCAATGTCCAAGGACCTTTGATTTGTTCTTTTGTTTTATCATATGCAATAATGTTAGTAGTTTCTAGAGTATACACACCTAAATTAGAGGATTGGTAGTTTATGTTCTCATTCTTGACATTGTACTCAGTTATCATATATTTCATCTTGGATTCCTGGTTGATTTTGATTTGGTTAGGAATCCCACACCATGGTAGCCACATATGAGAATAGTCAATGGACATATATCCATTCAAAAATTTGGTCCAGTCATGGATCAAAAACAATCCATAAGCCTTAGGTATGTTGATGAATTATTGGATCCAAGGTTCTTGAGCAAGATCCATGTGAAAATTTAATAGTTTTCCCATAACTTTCAGTCTTGACTTGTCTAGTTATACCACCACCTTCCCTTATTTGATTGGATTTAGCCTTAATTTTTCACAAATTCCTAAAGGCATAATGTTAGATAAAGCACCAAAATCAAGAAAACAATTATGAATATTTTTACCAAAAATTCTTACAATCAAAAGGAATGGTGGAACTTCATGTTTGATCTTATACATTATCACAGTCACATGAGTTGATTTAGCCTTGTTGGAGCTAAGCTTTTCATTCAATGATTTCAATAGTAGATCATCCTATTCAGTGATCTAAGTAACCTCATGCAATGTTCTATTTGCTTTGATCTTATTCATGTCTTCCATTATGTTATATCCACCCTTTGATGTTATGTAGGGAGCTTATGTTATTGGTTGATTCTCCTTACCTTTAGGGTGTGGAGGATCATTGTTTATACTATTATCAGGAGTTGTATCCATTTTTTTAGGTGGGGTGTAAGTTGTCATAGGTGGGTTTTGTCCTTTTCTTCTTAGAGCATAGTTATTCCTCTGATATTTTTGGAAAGCATGCACTTCTTCAACATTGTCTTTAAGCTCATTTACATCTTGGTTTTGAAAGTCATAAGACTCAACCATTAAGACTATTTCTAGTTTTCTAGGAGAATCATTGGCTTTGTTAGATATTTTATCATTATTTAGATATGTGGGATTCATATCAAACCCCTCTATATAGATCTAAATATATTTAAATGCATGTAAAAAATATACGTAGTCTAGTTCTTCATGTTTAGCAATGTTGTGTACTCAACACCAGTTTGGAAAGGCCAGCTCATAAATGTTTATCTCAGGTAACTTACTCAGGGAGGCCTCGATATTGCTACAACTATTGAATGGTTTATTATACCTCTAGAAATTATAATTTCTACTATAACTCTCACTAGTATTTCCCATCTATTTCTTGAGATCTAAGAAATCATTAGCAATTTTTTGAATAGTTCTTTGTATTGAGTCTAGCTCTCCTTTTGGAGGTTCTAAGCTCTTGTTTTGGGTTATGACTTAGACATTGGTGTTGTTTATAGGCACCATAATTTGACTAACATTATTTTTGGGAAGGAATTTGGCATTTACTTGGTTGAATAATCCTAGCTACTAGTTGGGTGTAATATGGATCAAAAGCAACTAGTTGATCATTGGCAATTGGTTTAGTATATTTGTGTTTTGTTTCATGTTGGGTATGACATTCAAATTAGGCATAGTTGGGTAAATTTTGGGTATAGAAATGTTAAGATAACCCTATGGTTATATCTTCTTATCAATATGTATGGCTTCAACATAGGCTAAAGGTAATGTGTCAATTCCCATAGCTATCCTCAGGAAGATGGTTGTCATTAGATCTAAAACATTCTTCTATATCTCTAAGGCTAAATCACTTATAGGCTTATAGGGTGGGAACATTAGGCTATACATATTTTTTAACCTAGTGTTGAATGTTTTAATTGGCTATTTTGGGCCCTTTTTGAGGGTGTAAATTATTGGTATACAACTCCTAGGCTAATTATCCTACCAAATTGGGAAATAAAGGTATCCTTAAAGTGCCCCCATCCCATGATGAAATATTTGGGTAAGTTAAGGAAACAATAATAAGCCACATCCATAAAGGTAAAGATCAAGATTCATCAGGTCACATCCTCATGGATCATGTGGAGCAGCCTCAAAGATGCCTTAAATGATTTCACTTGCTCTTCAATTATTACTCTCCTAGTGGGGGAAAAAAGGGGTAGATATTTTTATGGATTCCTAGGTAGATCATGTATGAGCCTAAGGAAACTAATGGTTGACCCAAATAACCATGCCATGACTGGTACAAGAGGCTAAAAATTTTGGTTATATAGAGAATTTGGTTGGGTCCTATACATCTTGCATCTACCTCTATCTACTCTTGCCTTCCTATGGGTTTTTAAGGTTGTTGAAGGGGTCTTGGGTTCAGATCAGGATATGTTTCTAATCCTAGGCAACTCCATAATGCATAATGGATGATAAAGGTAAAGGATCTTTGAATATGGCCTCCACAAATGTCAAATATAACAAAGATCAGTTGATCTTTATAGAAAAGCCATAGATCAAGTAGTTTTACCTTGATCTTTAAGGATTCAGCCCTTAGAACCTTAGATTTCTCAATACTTGTGAAAATATTATTATTCATGCATGTTAAATTGTAAATATTAGTGTTAAACTAGTATTTAAAGCAATTCTATGTCTGATCTAACATAAATAAGGTCTCAAAGATTGACCTTGGCATAAAAAAAATTCAAATACCAAGATTATTTAGCAAATTTATGCCAACCTTTACAAAGATGACTAAAATAACCTTAAATATACCCAAAGATCAGGTTTATGGGTTGAAATAAATTAGGTATCACTTGGATGAGCATTCCATGTTCTACAAGTATTGTTCGGAGTGCCTCTTCAATTGTCTTTGCCTTTTCTAGCCTTTGATTGGAAAATACCATTATGTTCATCACCTTAGTAGCAATCTTAGCATTTTTTACATCCTACTAGAATTTGGCCAAAAATACTTTTATTTGAACTCTAAATATCTTTATCATCCATGAAAAAGACATCATTCTTAGTCACCCTGGTTACCATGGCATCTTTTAGTAGCAAGTATATCTTAAACTCAATCTTCTCTAAGGATGTAGTTACATCCTTGACTTGATCAAGCCACCTCTTCAAAATCCTCCTCATATTCATGAGGATGGTCTGTGTATGGATAATTTCATCAGGTGAAAACACTTTTAGGTTAAGGAACTTGTTACTTCTTACAAATCTATCCAATTTTTCCAACTTGACATCATAAAGTGCAAGTTTTTGGTCAAGTTTAATGACCAATTTTGACTATAGAATCCCATCTTATTATCTATTTTTCATGAATTTATAAAGGTTAAAAACATTAATAACAGCATTTATTATTAAAATTAAATTACCCTCTAGCATAGTGGGCAATGTTTGCTCCTTCAACCTTTTCAATTCTTATTATATCCCCTTCATCAAGGTAATTGTAGATTATGCCTAAGCTTGCACTATGGACACATGGTCCTCTACATATTCCTATACCTCTCTAGGGTCATCTTTCCTTTACCTTATCAAGGTGAAGAGTGACTCTTCACTCTCATTAATCATATTTGAGCTTGATTATGGATACTCAACTTGCCTTCTAACCACCCTTTTCATTGTTCATGTGTTAGCATCAAACCTTATGACAATTTGGGAGGTAGAGTGGGTTATCTAGGGCTTTTCCTACCTTCTTGCCTAAATCATTTCCCCAACCTAATTTGGGGTAGTAATATATGTTGGTTATGTTGGAGGTGGCTACAATGGAATTTCCTAGGTTGATGAATAAGCCAAAGCTATGGTAGGGATGAACAAATTTGTTAATTTAGTCATATAAAATGTGAAATTAGATTACTTAAGCATGGATAATGGCACCCAATCCATAGATCTTCCTACTTTATTACACAACCCTTATAGGCTATTCTTTCACTAATTCCAAATCATCCACAACCTTTTAGACTTAACCTTTATAGACCTAGGTAGCTCTTTTAGGCCCAGATCCACCCCCTTAGGTCTCATTCACTTTGGACAATAGTGCCCAACTTGGATAGGAGCACTAAAACATAGGGTGTCTTGATTTTGGCATTATTGTCCAAGTACAAAATTGGTCCTAACAATTAGATTATTTTGGATCCTTATCCTTTTTCTTTCCAACCTAATGTAAATTCATTTAACCCATGATCATTAATTTCCCTATAAAAGGCCATTTAAAGTCAATTTAGAAGGTTTGACATGAATTTACAAGAGAGTGGAAAGAAAATAAGCAATAAACTCAAGCACTCTTCCCTAATCTCTGCATACAACCTTCCAAGATCATTTCAAGCTTATTCAAACCTTTACATCAGTCCCTAGCTATCTAAAGTACATCTAGTTGCATTTATCCTACACAATTACAACAATCACTTTAATGGGAGAACTACATTAGCTTGATCCCTCCTCAGAGTATTGAAATGTAAGTAGTGTGCTCACACATGTGGTGTGAAGTGCATCTAGTGTATCCTTTACACATAACCCCTTATCTATATTTTCTAAGTTTTCATTCAAGTTTAAGCACAAATATCTCTTAGGGACTTTAAGATTAAAAATAAATCCACAATGAGCTCCTTAGGCTTCCAAGCTTTGATATTTCACTGACAAGGTAACACAGGCCTATTGAATAGAACTTAGAAAGCTTAGACCTCCTAGAAAATAGTGCCAAAAAGGACTACAACACCAAATAGTAGGGTGTCCCACTATTGGCACTCCTATCCAATCTAGAAATGAACTTCAATATATAGTTTTTGATAGTTTCCCAGTCCTATTCCTCTAGTATCAGACCTTGTCTCAGTCTAGATCATTTAGAATAAGCTAAGTTAGATTTCTCTTATTTATTACTATATTTAGAAAAGGAAAAAATACAAATCTATTTACACAAATTAGTAGCTTAATTATTGTATATTATTTACTAATTTAATTTGCTCAGACTTATTTATTTAACTAGGAATAAAATCCCATTATTATAAAAAAAATTGTCGAACCTAACTTAATTCAAATTTTGCATAAAAACCCTAAAAACCCTAGGGTAAATTATTTATAATTTTTTTCCATCATTTCTTGATTTTTCTTGTATTTAAAATCAAAAATCTAAAAAGTAATTGTAAAATTATCATATATTTTGTTAAAATCTTAGTTTGCACATACTAGGTCCTTTTTGTATACAAAAACATTTCAAACACTAGGAAAAATATATTGCTAATTTTAGAAATGTTTTCTAATTTTTCCTAAATTTTTCAAGAAAAATTCTACAAATTTTCTATAAATTCATATCAAATTTTAAAAATTATCATACTAATTTTTAAAATTCATTCAAACACCCTAGTTGCATCAACTAGCTCCCAATAATTTTCCAAATTATTTTCTACATTTTTAGTTGCAAACTAAAATCAAAAAATCACTTAAAATTTCAAAAATTCATAGTAATTTTCAAAAATCTATTTTTCTCAACACCCTAGTTGTATCTACTAGGCCGCATTAAATCAAGAATTTTCCCATAAATTTTTGAATATTTTACTTGCATACTTAAGTCAAAATTTTAATTTCAATTTCAAAAATTCATAGTATTTTTCAAAACTATCATTGTTAAATCCTTAGTTGCATGTACTAGCACCTATTTGCTTCTTGAAGTATCACCTTACATCCATAATCAAATTTCAAAAATGATTCTCACTTATGCACAAACTTTTCTTATATTTCTTGCAAATAAAAAAGACACCATAATGGGACCTATCAAGTACATGAATGATGAAGTTTATCATATACTAGAACAAAGTTTCATCCTTTGCATTTCATGTTTATGTTTCATTATATGGGATGATATTACAAAATTCATTACTAAACATGCACAATATTATAAAATTCTTTTTACATATTCTCTTTTTCTCATATAGAATAATTACCAACTCCATTTTGCTAAACACATTAGAAATGTCATAGCACATGCCAAAGTTTCTTATACATTCATGCACAAATTCATGCTTTCTATCACTTGACCTATATCTCTCATGTGGAAAAAATTTCAATACTATCTTGACTATTAGAAATGTCATGATTCAAGTCAAAGTTTTCAATTTCATGCTCTCTATCCCTTGTTTGCTATTTATCATGTGGAATGTTATTTATAAACATATTGTTATACATGGTTTCTACTTAGATGTATCTAATTCTTTGGCTACTTTTAAGTATCTCCCTATCACTACTAGACACAATAAAACACCATTGGTTCTATCTATCCCTCCTCTCTTCAAACTTGGTTCATCTAGATTTTATCCCACACCTACTATCAGCTCTATGCCTATAGTAGATTATGTGCTACATGTTATCACCCAAGTTTATGAAGATAGGCAAGTTGATACACCCATGGTTATATCTTTGTCACTTAGGTTATCACTCCTTTCAATCTAGTTTTAGGTCCTCTACATATTACATTTCTTCCTTCAATCCAAATTTAGTCACAGTCGAGACCCTCATTACCAGCACAAAGAGTTCATACACCTACATAGCTTCAAGATTCTAGACAACTTCCAGCTACCATATTCACACCTAGGGTAGTCTCCTAAGATCTCATGCATCTACACATAGAGCACATGTTTAGAGAGCTTCTCCTACTACCAGATGGGTCCCTAAGAGCCCTATAGTTTCATCCACTTCTCAAAGTTGCAAGGGGACCCCACTGTTGGGTTCCACTATAGATATTTCAAAGCATTTACAACATATACAACTTTCAAAGCCACAGTCTCAGCATTTCCATCATGCTTCATGATCATGAATGATCCTTTTTATTGATACAAGACAACATTATAGGGAGTCTCCCATGAGACTCATCAGTTAGTATCATCTCTCCTCAACATTCTTGTACATAGTTTCTTTTCAGCATTACTTATACATAATTTATTATGCTTGATTGTACATATTTCAAAATTTTCAAAATACACAAACATTCAAATTTATCAAAATAACAAAAAAAAATTAATTATATGCATCATCCATGATTTTTCATTACTACTATCATGCTAGGACTTATATTTGTTATTGCATGCTATTGTATGTTGAGTTTTCTACATTACCATGCTTCACTTGATCTTGTTTGAGTGTGTGTAGTGACATCTAGCTACTTGATTGCTTCACTCTACCCATTGAGGGGGCATTCCTATTTCTACATTCAATACACACATCAATATACCTACCCACTAGGGGAATATTCTACATGACTACACCATCTAGGTTATGTCATTCCTACACTACACACTTTGAGTTATCACGCTGATGTATATTACTCTCTAGATTACATAGATTACTATATCAATATTTCACTAGTATCTAACATTAGTGTATTTCTTAACATATGCCTAGTCTTATACTACACATATTTTGCATAATTTCACATTTTATTTGATTAGTTAGATGTGATTCTACCTTTCTAGTTATTACATGCATTCTTCTCTTGCTTAGCATAGCTTGTGTGATTGCATTTGTAGTTCCTACTTATCTCCTATTTATGGCTTAGGACATTTTTCAATGTCCTTTGCTTCTATTCATGTGTATGCCTTAGGACATTTGACAATGTCCTTTGATTGTGCTCTTCCATGTGCATGCGGCCCCTAAGCCAACTTTGCTTGTTTCACTTATATGTGTATGTGGCATTTTAACATGCCTTTTATGTTTGCTTTCTAGTTTGAGTGATAGATGCCCATGTCCCTTGTTTACATGGCCCCTTGGCCATCCCTATATAACTCTTGCTTCTTTCTTGATTGCTTGATTACATGTTTTACTTCTTAATGTGTGCAATGTCATGATACACATCCTGCATTTCCCTTTCTTTCTTAGATGCCATGATGGAAATCATGTTCCATCCCTCTAACTAATAACTAAAAATTAATAACTAACAAATAATATCTAACATTTCTAGTTCTAGTTCAATACTTTTCACATGATTTTACATTGTTATATCTATCTATGCATACCCCTATTGATCTAACAATCTCTCAATACAAACATTACTATATATATATATATATATATATATATTGTCAAATATCATTGTTATATCATGTATCTATGCAGCATAAAACACTTGTAAGGCTCTTTCTTCTGAGGGTAGTAATTATAGGTTCATCATTCCTACCCTCAGAAGAGGGGGTAACAAATAGGGGTTTTATCACAAAGATCGAAGCTCCTAATAGTCAAAATAGTAGCATTCAGATCATCCAATTCAAAATCTAGAGGTCAAACTAGTTAGAAAAGAGCAAAATAATAGTGACAGATCTAGATCATTAACCAATTTTAGCACATAAAAATAGTACCAAAAATAGATAGTAACACTAAACATAGGGGTGTCCTCATTTTGGCACTCCTATCTAGGTAGGAAAACACTCAAGTTTTCCAAAAACAAGCAAAAATTTTAGTTCATATATAGTTTTTGCACATCCAAATTAGTTAGAATTAGAAGTTTAGTATAGTTTTATTAGAGAATCCAGATATAGGGTGTTATCATGCATGGCATGATGATTCTCACTTTCAATTTTAGATTAGGCAGTTGACATAACTTCTAGAATCCATGTTCTAGACACCAGTGATTTGAGGCAATGTGCATGGTACATTGGTCTTCTTTTTTTTCTAAGTTTAGTTTATTATTTAGGCATTCTTAGTAGTTACATGCCTTACTCCATCTTTAGGTGGTTGACATCAATTTCAAGTTGAATTTTCATACAAGTTTAACTTTTGGAGTTCTCGAGTTGGCTTTCATATAAGCCTAGTACATTAGTTTTGGAGTGGCTTTCATATAATCCTCACCTCCATCTTTTGAAATGGCAAAGAGTGGCCTAGTTTCCAGCATACATTCAAGTTATCCACACCACATTATCATATTTCTAGTACATCTATGGGCTCTATGATCCATATCATATGACATCTATTATATACCAATACCACTCTATAGCTTCACTTCAGAGGACAATGATGGATCCAAAGGGCCAGCCTTTATATTCTTGAGCCACCTATTCAGAGGGATTAAACACACAATCTAAACATTGATTAGCACATGCATGACTCATTAACTTTACTTAGTTAGTGATGATGGATCCAAAGGGCCAACCTTTGCATTCTTGAGCCACCTTCCAAGGATTTGGGCACTTAGCTCTATTCATGATATTACTCTTGATTCGACACATACCTGCATCATCTAGTATAATCTAGCATCACAATAGGTTTTATTTTGGTTCACGTACTTGATGAGGTTTATTCATTCCTTTCTCTTCCTCTTAGTTTTTTTACATTATTATTTTAGATATGGTGTATCTAGTAAGAACTTATCTACTTTTATGTTTTCATTGCATATTCACACTTCATAGTGTGCTCTCTCTATGCACATCCAACATCACACATCTTCATGAGATTCTCCCTTATAGGTAAGTTTAGGTATGCAAATTACTTTCCTTTATCTTATTATTTCATGTTGCTACATCACTAGAATAAAGGGGGATAAATGTAGTCATATAACATGTAAATTTGGATGATTTAATCATGGCTAATGACACCCAATCCATAGGTCTTCCAACTTGCTTACACAACCCTTATAGGTTATTCTTTCATTGATTCCCAGTCATCCATAACCTTATAGACTTATCCCTTACAAGCTTAGGCAACTCTTTCAGCCCAAATCCATCCCCCTAGGTCTCATTCCCTCTGGACAATAGCTCCCAACTTGCATAGGAACATTGAAACCCAAGGTGTCCTAATTTTGATGATATTATCCAAATGTAAAATTGGTCCTAATGGTCAGATTATTTTAAATCTTCATCCTTTTTCTTCTTGGCCTAATGTGAATTCATTTAACCCATGATCATTAATTTCCTTATAAAATGCCATTTAAAGTCCATTTAGAAGGGTTGGCACTCATTTACAAGAGAGTAGTAAGAATACAAGAAAGTATACTCAAGAATTCTTCCCTATTCTCTACATACATCATTTTAAGATCATTTCAAGCTTATTTAAACCTTAGTATCAGCCCCTATCTATTTGAAGTACATCTAGTTTCACATCTAGTTGCATTTATCATATATAATTTTGCTAAGAACTTCAATGAGAGAACTACATTAACTTGATCTCTCCTCAGAGTATTGGTATGTAGGTAGTGTGCCCACACATAGGGTGTGAAGTGAATCTATTGTATCCTTTACACTCTAACCCCTTCTCTAGCTTTTCCAAGTTTCCATTCATGTTCAAGCATATAGATCTCCTAGGGATTTTAAGATTAAAAATAGATGCACAGTGAGCTCCTTAGGTTTCTAAGCTTTGATATTTCACTGATAGGGTAATAAAGTCCTACTAAATAAAACCCATAAAGCTCAGGCCACCTAGATAATAGCACTAACAAAGGACTACAACACTAGACAGTAGGGTGTCTAAATTTTAATGCTCCTATCCAATCTAGAAATGAACCTTATGATCTAGTTTTTGATAGTTTCCTAGCCCTACTCCTCTAGTATCAAACCCTGTCTCAGTCTGGATCATTTAGAATAAGCTAAGTTAGATTTATCTTATTTATTACTATATTTAGAAAATGAAAAAATAAAAATCTATTTACCCAAATCAATATCTTAATTCCTACATATTATTTACTATTTTACTTTGATTAGACCTATTTATTTAACTAAGAATAAAACCATGTTATTCTTAAAAAAATAAAACAATTGGTTTAATTACCCTAGTTGATTAAATAAAGACTTGGTTGGACCTATGTCAAGAATTAATGAAGGCAACTTTAATGGCACACTCACTTTAGCAGTTGTGGTGATATTGAGTGGCTTATGGATGGGTAACATCTTTGACATGGGATTCAAGGGCTTTGTAGGTGTAGGGGAACCAATAGAAATTGTGGCACTTATTGTGGTTGCCTAAGAATAAGCCATATGCATAGTGGCATGAGAAACAAAATGGGTAAAGGTAAAGTTAAATGAGGTACTAGTTTGTCTTGTGCCATTGACAGCTGAGGACTAAGTGGTGGTGATAGTTATATAGGTTGATGGTGTTGAGGTTAATGGATAAGTAATGGTGCATAGATCAAACATGAAAGAGGAAGTGGGAGCAAAAGTAGAAGCAATTTTAATTGAGGAAGGGGTAATGTGAAAGTACTTACATCAAGATCCCCATATGTGTTAGCATCTTCTATAATTACTTATGGAAATGGGATTTCTCCCTTTATTATAGTCTTGGTAGAGATCTTTCTCTTATAGACCTTATTTATATTCCTTCCTTCTTGTGCCTATAGTTTTTCCATTGAAATCTTAATACCTTGATGCAACTCTTCAATATTGATAACATTAGGATCAGGCTACCTTATGCTCTCTAGGGAATCTCCCATGGTAAATGTAGAGAAAAATGTATGCCCTTGGGAGAGGTTATGTTGGCTACTAGCTTCTCCTTTCTCTACACTTGGAGGCATGCCTTGTTCACTTGAAGTGGCATGTAGCTAAGGTCTACATGGTATGTTCCTAATGAGAGGAACATTATTTTCTTCTTCCTTTTCCTATCTCTCCTCATAGTCTGCATCGAACATGCTTCCATGGTTTGGTGGAAGTTGAGGCCTTATGATTTATTCTTTCTTCTTCTCTATGTCCAGCCTCATTTTCAAGCTTGATATTCTTTCTTGTAGCATTTCTAAGGACTACCTCATCAGTCATGGAATCTAGTTATATCTATTCATGCACCTCTTCTTGATGCTTATATTCCATACCACATCCCTTTTAAATTTAAAGAGGTGTTTTTTAATGACATTGTTTGGGTCCCAAGCTCAAAATTCATCTTTAGGCAATAGGTATGAGTCCTTATACCTTATAGCCACCACAATGTCTTACCACTTCATTATCTTAGTCCTTCCTACCTTATAAGGATTCTTTTTGGGGACTGTCTTATTTTTATTCTTGAATATGCCATCAAATACATGGAGAAGTTGGTAGGCCATCTCTTCTTCTACCAGTTTCATTGGTACATATCTTGTCGACCTAAGGGGATCCACCATCACCCCTTCCACCTTGATGACCATGTAATCTGGGTATAACCAATAGCTTCCCATTTCATTTAGTATCTGTCTAACCTCTAAGGGAACTCTTGGCATTTCACATTTGGTGATGAACTTGTAAACAACCTATATGCTCTAAAATTTTGATTGATTCTATATTATTAAATTTTAATAATAAAATCCCAAAATTTTAATCAAACTAATAAGAATGAATAAGAAAAGTAATCAGCATAATAAGAAATTCCTTACCATCACCTTACCTCCCTATAGCTTCATTCTAAGATTTTTTATTGCATATTAGACTCATATTTGATGTAGTGATGGCACGATTGAAGGATTTTGATAATGGATACTAGGATTATTTTGACATGGATTGGCTATGGATTTATAGTTGTTAAATGGGCATGAAGGCTTTATGAATTTTCTAGATTACTTAGTTAGATAAATAGACATGGAAGCTTTATGTATTTGTTAGTTAGTTTGAGGGTGGAGGGAAAACTTGGTTTTATAGGCAAGGAGGGAAAGATTAATGGTCTAAATTCAAATTTGGGCCATTGATATCAAGGTCTAGGAAATTTCCATGGAATTTTTAATTCCATGGAATTCTCTAGAATTAAAAAAATATAGAGAAGGGGGCCATATTAGGGAATATTTATATAATCCTCTATTCCCATAAATCTCCCCATAGTTTTGAGGGTTTTAGGAGAGGATAGGATAGGGTGGTGGGTGGGTAGGTAGGTTGTTTTAGAATTTTAAATTGGCTAGTGAGCTTAGGGGGTAGGTTAGTAGATAATAGGTCTTATTAGGATTTAATGAGAGAATTGATTGGTTTTAGGATGGGATAAAGGTTCATATGATATGGTAATGGGATGAGGGTTATTTAGGTAATTAGTTATTTTGGTTATGACATATAAGAATTAGGTTAAATTAATAAAAATTAGTATAATTAGTAGGGTGACCATAATTTAGTGCATACATTTTTCCCCTCTTTGAAAGGGTGTTGCAAGTGGAGTGAAGTGGAAGGATTAATGGTATTTCAAAGAAAAACAAGGTCATGGATTAATTTTAGTAGATGATTTTAGAAGATATGATGCCTCCTCAAGGGGACATGTAGGGAAGAATGAGCCGAATGGCCGCTAAAAAGAAGAAATGATGGGTGGGATGAGATGGATAGATGAGGGGATTGGATTTCATATGTGGGATAGAATATGAATAAGATGAATGATTTGAATCAAGAAATGAGCTACAAATTTATGATTCCCCTAGCAAGGACACATGCATAGGGAGGAAATATGATGGGTGTCACAATTGTAGACACATGCCAAGAGGGAATCAACTATAATAGAATGATAATATGATTAAAGGGCTGTAAAATTTAGACATATCCCAAGCAAGGACACATGTAAGGGAGAGCTATAAGCCAAGATAAGATGATGATTTTATAAGATTAGTGATGGGTGTAACTCAAAGATAAATTGATTGATATGATTTTGTTAATGATAAAGATGATTGAGTGACCAAAAGGATTGGGATGATTCCCTTAGCAAAGAGACATGCAAGGGAGCAAGAGAGGAGATAGTGGTCAAGCTATCCTTAGGCACTGAAAAGTGGCCAAGTGTTGCCTACATAGTCTAAAAAGACCTTAGGTTGATGTAGTTCTAACTAGAGGATAGAGGATGATGATGAGGGAATAGATGATGATGATGATGATGATGATGATGATGATGATGATGATGATGATGATGATTAGAGGATGATGAGACTTGTTAGTGATTGAATGATATGACTCAAAGGATGAGATGATGGTAAAGGATTGGATGTTAGTCAGATGAGTTGTAAGACTATATTAGTGATGAGGATAAGGATGATTAGATGATGAGATCAAGCCATCATAAATGTCTTAAGTCTTATCATAGTCTAATTAATATAAAAATATAGAATTTGACAAGATTCCCCATGATATAAACATGACCAATAGTACATTGTTCTAAAGTGCATGGGAAAATAGAAAACTATGCATCCTCAAGGGCACTTTGGGTGTCCTTATAGCATCCTCATTCATTACCTGATAGAAAAAAAGAGACATGATGAAAATATAAGAAAAAAAAGATATACATAGTCATACAAACAAGACAAATAATATACAAGCAACACATACAAGTATATACATGCAATATCCAAATATATTGCCTAATGATGGGATAAGTGATTGCATGATGGGATTGTGGACTTAGGATGGACTTGGATGTGGATAGGACTAATTATGGGGATGAGTATTAAGGTGAGGTGTTACCCCTAGTTTAGGATGGAAGGATGGATAACATGATGGGGGTGATAAGGTCTTTGAATACTTATTTGGTCTTGAAATCAAGTCAAAAAGTGGCCAAGGATGGTGATTAGACTAGTGATGACCAAGGATTACCAATAGATAAGGCCCTATAAGGATCTAATCTAGAAATGAGACTAGTATATGATGATGGGCTCAAATACCTTTCATGATAGTAAAATTTATTGGATGGGTGCTAGACATGAAGAGGTAATGATAAGGATAGTGATGGGATCAAGTACTTTCCATACTAGCAAAGGGTAATTAGATGGGTGTCAGATATGAAAAGGATGATAAAGAGATGGAGAGATGGGTGACCACTCTAATTTGGTTCTAAGACTAGACATTGTATCCAAATATGGGGGTAATAAAAGACACATGACATGGATATAGGTGTTACTAGGCGATTGGGTATAAGACAAGACATCATGGATTAATTTTGGCTTTTTCAATTTTTATGATTTTTAGGGTTTTTGACATTTTTCAATTTTTGGGGATTTTTGGGATATGTATATACACTTTACAAATGGGGTTAGTAGCAAAGGGAATACCAAGCCTAGAAACTAGGATGAGGATGGATGGAATGATGGATGGAATGATAAAGGATGAAAATGATGGGGACTAAGAATAAATGGACTAGGGATAGAAAATAACCACATCATGAAGGAACCAGATGGTTATTTTCCTGAGTGTCCATTGAAGGATATGCCAAGATGGTTTAAGGACATTTCACAATACACCTTTCACTTCCTTATGAAGGTTAATATGGGAAATAATAAGAGATAGGATGCATGATATGATGGTGGATGATGGAGAGGAAAAATGGATCAAGGGATAAGATGATGGGTGATATAGATAAGGTGGACAAGGGATGTGATAAGTGGGATGGATGGATGAGCATATGAAATGGATGGACTTTCCCCTAAGTTTTTGACGAAAAATGTGGATAATATATTATTTTACCATGATGTTGGAAATTGGTTTTCATCATGGTACTTACCCAAGGCACAAAAAGACTAGTTTTTGCCATTGGATGAATGATTTTTTATTTTTATTTTTTACTTTATTATGCATCTCAATTTATTAGTGATGGGTGACATGCAAGATGTTGATGCTAAATGTGATACAAGGACCATGTGATGGTGACTTTATTTACTCTTGATTTAACATCCTATGAATGTTTTAACCAAGTATCTTCATGACCCCTACAAGGGATAATGCTAACAAGGGGTGTGAGATATGATACAGATGAGGGTATGCCATGAATGTGATGATGGGATATAGGATGTGAAGGAGGAATGTGATAGGGATGAGTGATGTGATGGGATGAAGAATGGAGAGGGGGTTTGATAGTCACATACACTATTGGATATGGTGGAGGGGATTCTTTGAATTGGTGTTAGGAGACTACAAGATCCAATAGCTTTTGATTTTTTGACTCTTTGATCTAAGAATTAAGAATATGATTGGCCATATTATTTTTTAATTTATCTCCCCTTGGTGCCATTTTTTGGGTTTCACTAGAGGAGATTTATTTTTGACTTGATATATGATTATTTTGACTTTGATATGCCTCTAGTGTTTGATATTAGGCTTCACTAGGGGGAGACATTATTTGATTAGGTTGATGATTTGACTTTGTTTGATTGTGACTTAAGGGATCAAAGATGATTTGATTATAATTTATGATTTTTTATAATATGGTCTTGAACCTTTGTATTTATGGCATGTGATATTAAATGTAGAGGTGAATCCAATGATGCATGTTCCTATTTGTTACCATCATGGAGTGGGATATAGTAATTATGGAGGAAATGTGGATGATGAATGTTCTATCATGGAGTAAGGGGATAATAGGTAGTATAGTCCTCATAATGGTAACTATGATCCCTAGCCTCAATATTGGAAAAAGTGTCCTCAAGAATGTCTAAAGGATCACTAATACAAACCTCTAAAGTAGGATCAGATCCACTCTAAAAATTAGATAAAGCATTCAAGAACTCAGTTATGACACCATCATCCTGAGAAGGATCATCAAAAGAGAGGGAATTATCATCATCTAGTGTAATATTAGTAAGGGATGATGATTTTGATGAGGAATCTAATTCAAACACTAGTACAGAACATGATCTAGATGTAGATAAAGCTTGTTTTAGATCCAATGCTGACTTTGATGTACATGATGTAATGTTGTAATTAAAGGAGTGATTAACCATGATTTTCCTCTCAACATGGGGTTTTTGGTATTATGGGTGAGAGGAATATGATGGATTAATAATGGATGAAGCAAAGATAGGTCCATGAAATGGATTATGGGTATAGAAGGACTAGGTTTATAGGGAGTAAACTTATTTTGAATGGATAGGTGGTCAGAGATGGAGAGATCATGGAGGATGGATAGGATGTCTTAACCTTGTCTTAGAAGGGGAAGGGTTTAATCATGATATGGAATGGAATCTTGGAATTCCTCTTCTTGTTTATCTAGGGATTTAAATTTATCTGATTCATCCTTGATTACTATGTCATCGCTATTGATGAGGTCTTGTACATAGTCTCACAAGTTTTGAAATCATTTAATGGAATGTCCCTGAATTTGATGATATAAATAATATCAGTTTGATTTATACCAAGAGGGATTAGGCTTATTGGGATTAATTGTTGGATAGGTTGATAGACCATCATGTTAGCAGTGACTAGTTGTTTAAAAAGGGCTTCTAAGGATATAGGAAGGGGAGTATAAAGACTCTCTTTACTTTATGAATTTGATGTGGAAGCATTAGAATTTATATCAAATGGTGTTTGATGTGGCTTGGTTGATGGACAGGTGTCCAAGATTGGATTCCCTTTGCTAGTAGGGGAAGGGGTAGATGATTGGCTATAACTAGTGAATGGAGGATTGGAAGGAGATTTATATGAAGGGGTTTATGCTAGAGGCACAATAATTTGAAGGGGGTCAACACCTTTTGGAAGTGGTACACCCATTATAATGAACAATAAGAGGATTTCATCCTTATTGGTAGCTATGTATTGGTTTATGAAATTAAGGTTAAGGTTCATGGTTGTGAGTGATAAAGGTGATGGATTATGGTTAATAGATGGAGGATTTGACTGTGGATGGGTATGAATTGGGGCCAAGGTGT
Source organism: Torreya grandis (assembly GCA_037957365.1). Lineage (NCBI taxonomy): Eukaryota > Viridiplantae > Streptophyta > Pinopsida > Cupressales > Taxaceae > Torreya > Torreya grandis. The sequence continues at coordinate 875,212 of JARHVA010006111.1, read as the reverse complement.
TTTAAATAAGGCTAGTGGATGGTGGAGGGGATGGGAGAAGGTTTGATGTTGGACTTGTTTGAGAGGTGATTTTATGCTTATGGGGTCAAAATTATTAGGAAAATGATCACCCATATTTTATATTCACAAAATTAATTCATCTTTATTCTCTATTATATGTTGATTGATTGCAGTGACCACATCAGGGAAGGTTGAGATTGATTTTTTTGGGCTATAAGATGGTGAATTTGGGTGAATGGGATTAAGGTCTGAGGGTAGGCTAGCACCTAATTCTAATACCCATAAAATGACTTCATCCTTGTTGGCTAGGATGTATTAGCCTACAATAACCAAGTCTAAATCCATGGGAAAGATGGATGATGATACGAAGGTAGACTAAGGATTGTTTAAACAAAGTAAGGTCTAAGGACTGAGCTATTAGGATGGATGATAATGAGGATGGGAGAGACTTGATGGATTAAATACTATGATCAAATTTCAAATTGGTAGTATAATATGTGTTAATGACCTATCAATGATGTCTATTTTTAAAGCTAGCAAAAGGATTGGAGATGTGATGGGTGCCTAGATTCAAAACTAGCAAGATGATGATATGATGGGTTCTAGTTATGATTAGCTAGGGATGATTAGATTGATGATGGGTTTTCTAGATTGAAACTGATAGAGTGATAAGATGTTAACATTATATTGACTAAATATGAAATCTAACCAAGTGATGAGTGATGATGGATTAATATGATAAGATGATGTGGATAAGAAAACTATCTTAGAACTCAAACCATTTTTTCTCAAGATAATATGGGATATGATTTATGTGATGAAAGTGATTAGGATAAATGACAAAAGGTATAATGATAGATAATGATGAAGTGATGAAGGGGTAAATGATGAGATGAGATGGGGGTGAGGATGATAAATAGCAATGATATAAGGATAGTTTAGAACTTAAAGAGCTAACTAGGATAAAATAAAGGTGAGATTAGGCTAGATGGGTGATGAGAACAAGGTCAAGACAAATGATTGATATTGGACTTAGGACAAGATATGGATGATAGAAAATAATGTGATTATGATATGATGTGGATGATGTGTCAATATTTGATTATGATATGGTAAAGGATATGATAAATTATAATTAGGACTAGAATGTGATATGACTAGTAGGATATACAATAAAATAAAAATATACACAAGAGGGTATACGAGATGATAATTAGGTTATGAGTGATGTGGAAATGACTAAATTATGGGTGGATATGACTAGATTAGGATGGAATGAAGGCAAGGTGGGGAATGGGAGATGCATTAGATAAAATTTAAGTGATGGGATATGACTAGGATAGGATGTGACTAGAGGATGTACAAGAGAACAATGTATGTTCAAGGGAGTGATGAGATGTAGGATATATAAGGCAATGATATAGGTGATGTAAAATGATGGGGTGATAACCAAGATATACAAGAGGAAAATATGTGTGATATGAGATGTTTGGTGATTGGGGGGGTGTGAGTGGTTCTAGAAAGATGATCTGGATAAAATAATGGTGTAAAGGATTAGTATGTACTTATGGGATAATGAGGTAATATGGAAAGGATATGTAAAAAAAGGATGATGTGATAAGGATATACAATATGTGTCCAAAGTGATATGTATAAAATTATAATGAGATAATAATATACAAGATGAAGTATGATGATTAGGATTTATGGATCAAGTAGACTTAGGACAAGGTGTAACTAGGATGTATGAGTATGATGACTAGGACATATAAGATAATGATTGAGTGATAATGGGAGGATGATGATAAGTTGATATATACAAAAGGACAATAGTTTAAGTGTGTACAAGATAAAATATATAGGTTGATGGGGATGCAACCTAGGATGGGATGAAGACAATATATGAGATAATAGGTAAGGATGATGATAATTAGGATAGTTAAGTCGATGGGGGAGATGACTAATTATGGGTGATATGGTAGACTAATAGGGGATTAAGGATATACATAAGGATAATATGTACAATAGGATGATGATAATTATGTATAAGGATATTCAAGACAAGATATATAATGAGATGATGACTGGGATATTTATTAGGATATGGATAAAGGATAAAAGAGTAGGGATGTATAAGATGATATATTATGTAGATAATGGGGAATGACTAAACTAGGACAATGATAAGGATAATATGTACACAAAATTATGCAAGATGATAATTAAGATGTGAATGGATAAGGTATGAATATGATGGGATGAGTTCAAGATAAAATAAAATGTGGCCAAAGGGATGACAAGATGATGATATGATGGTATAAGAGGATAAGTGGGTATGAATAGACAAGATGGGAGATAGATAAGACCAAGATAAGGTTATACAAATTCAATATGTATAAGATAATGGTGACAAAGGATGATGACAAGACAAAATGTTTAATGAGATGATGAATAGGATAGACAAGATGGAGACAAGATACTATAAGGATGATGGTGAAACAAAACGTGGATAAGACAAGGTCAAGTTTAGACAAATCAAGGTGAGATAGTTTTAGGACAAGATGTGACTAAGGTATGTAATAATGACTAGGTGAAGATACTAGATAAGATAATTAAAATCATGTATAAGAAAAGGATGATGAGGATATAAAAGATGGTAGGATGATGATGCAATAACATATAGGATGGTATATACAAGAAGAAAGATGGGATGTAGAATATGAGTTGTAAAAATACCTAGATAGGTATGTAGGTTTGGGTGAAGTCTGACTTAGCTCACAAAAAATATGGGTCTTAGCACAACACACACCCAATCAAGCAAGTTGCAACCCTATGATTAGTAAAATAATAAGGTGTGTAACCCATTTCCCTCACCATGTATTGGCTTCATAGGTGAGGTTGTAGGTTGATGACCTGTTACAGTATTAACTAAACCCTCTCAACCCTATTCGCACATGATGGCTACTTTGGAGATGATACTGACTCTTGTAGCAATACAACTATTATAGTTAAAAGGTCTTATGCTAGGTATGCATAAGGTTTTTAAGGGAATATCCTATATATATGAAGGTCCATTGGGGCCTAAGTCTGTATAGGGTGTTATCTAATGCCTAGTTTAGATAATTAACTCTTCCCCTTCATGGATGACCTATATGGGGTCAACCACTTAGCCTAACAAAAGTTATCCTTGATTTTTATACTCCATCAGAACATAGAGTTTGGTCATTACATGATGATGAAATCCATGACACTAACCCCTATAAACTAAGCCCATGCATGGGGATCAATTCAACGTCATGTGCTATCCTAGAGGGGAGGCTTGACAAATAAATAAAAACACATGATATAATTAATTAAATAATTTAATTGCATATGTGAGGGGCATGATACAAGGAAAAATCCAACAAAGAAATATACACACAATAATTTGATTAAAATGGTTCTAAAAGTGCCAAATGGATTCTTTGACCAGTGTCCTGCAAGCACATGATTAGTAGTTTGATTTTGGTACTCGAAAAGAGGTAACCTATAAGACAAGATGTTAGTAGTTTTTATAATTTTGTCTTAGATTGATTAGATTATCTATAAGTTATAACAAAAATTACCCCTACTTATTAATATACAAATTATGATTACTCTAATAAAATTGAAAAACTAGATTATTTTATTATTATTATTATTATTATTATTATTATTATTTCATTTATTTTTTTACTATTATCTTAAAAAGTCCTAATGCCAATTGGATCACATGAAACAAGTGCTTATAACATTTCAATATTTATTATTATTATTTTTTATCAAAATTTATGATTATTTATCTTTTATCAATATTTATTATGTAAAGTGGCAACGTGATAGAGGGATTTGATTAGAGGCTCAAATTTAAAATTTTGTAAATCTAGAACCTTCATGGATCAATGATCTACCTGTTCAATGATCAACCCAAGGTAGACACCCTTGATCATTTGTGCAGCTTAAGATAGACAAATTAGGATGAATGACTAGCTCAATTTGTGGTGTGTACTGTTGGATGCAAGCTGGAATTATATCATGTGGTTAGGTGAGATGAAATAGGGGTAGTCAGTGAGGGAGGTTAGGATGAGAATTTAATAATCCAAGGTAGGAATTAAATACACTTTGGGATCACCATTGACCAAGATTTTCATAGTTTTATGGCCATTCAAGTTTTCTAATAATGTGTCAGACCTTGTTTTGAAAATTTTGGTACAATGATTAGTTTGACAAAAAAGTTTCAAAGATACTATGTTTTTGTGCCCAACAATGTATCAAAATCTGATTAACAACATATTTAGGAGACTTTCAAAAAAAAGGATGAAGTAATACATAGATATCACAATAAAATATTAGATAGAAGATCCTAATCAAAAAGGTTAGATTTAAATTCTAGGTCCTATCCAAAAATAGAGAAAAAAAATTGAACTATCAAATATTAATTCATCAAAATAGCTATCAATATTTTAATACCTTAATTTCACTAGTCCTATGAATCTATACAATGAACCATTCAGGTATATAAAGATCTGATATTATAAGGTGGAGCCTTTGGCCTAGTGACCATCGTAAAAGCAAAACCTGCAATCCTTGACCATCTTGCAAAGCATAGAAAATTTAAAATGAAACCCATGAAATAATATAAGATAATGGATAGATGTTAATAGACTTAAAAATAAATTATGATCCCCAATAATAGAACTCTTGGTTTTAGAGATTTTGCTAGTGGAATCCTTGATTAATGCTATTTTCTATGCTAGCCTTGTGCTCATATACACGAATGGACAATCAAAAAGGATGTTACGAAAAACCAAAAATAGTTAGGGGAAATTTGTAGAATGTGGTTGGAGTAAAAGAATATGTTATATATGTTTTAATAGCATGGTTAAATTCACCATCATTTCCTCCTATCTCACCCTACATGAATAGCCAAATATAAACCCTTTAGATATACTACAGAATGGATTTGATATATATGTTTGATGATGAATGTCCTATAAAACAAAAACACATTAGAATGAAATCAGTAAAATAAATGTAGTGGAAGTTGCTATAGCCTTAAAATGGCAATTTGACCCCAGCATTACAATCGATGGGAGTCTAGTTGATGTTGTCTCTCTATCTTAACCCTACACAAGAGCCATGACAGGCGATCACAATATTGTGTTTTATATGCCTTGTTTCCTGGTGAATGTAGACATTGTTTTCCCTCCAAGGACATAAATATATTACAACCTAGTAAGTTTTCCTTCTACTATTTGTGCACCACAAAAACAAAAGTTGTGTTTTCTTGACTCAAGCATTAAATATATGTATGCAGGGGGTCAAGAAAAATCTAGTAGAATTTCAAAGCCTAGAGATAGGATTTATCACCGATGGCAACACCAAGGCTATCAACTTATAATGAAATCTTTTTAAATATGTATTTTTCCCAAAAAGCAAGAAGATATATTTATATGAATCTTGTATTAATTTTTATGAAGATCAAGATGGTTAATCCTATCCACTAATGGTTAATGCTGGTAAATACCAAGTGCATATAGCTATTTCACTTTTATGCCCCAGTAAATGTGCTTCCTAGTTGTGATATCATCAAACAAAGAATACACACTAATGTTTTCTTTTTTCTTTCTTTTTTTTAAAAAAAACTATAATCTTGTGACTAACCTAATTTAAAATTCCTTATTATGAGACTATGATCTAATAACTAATAAAGATCATAAGTTCTTAATTATGAGACATCATGCTAAAATTAGAAAAAGTCATAGCTTACATACTAGAAGAGCATATGGCTATTAAAAATCTAACCAATCTTCATTCAAAGAGTCATGAACATTGAACCAAGACAAAAGGAAAAAAATGAGTAAAACCTGGTGTAATCATTCTGAGTGCAATAGATTAAAAAATACCTACTCCCACCATGGTCACCATTTGTATGCTCTAAATTTTGGATTAAATATATATTATTAAATTTTAATAATAAAAATCCAAAATTTTAAACACACTAATAAGAATGAATAAGGAATATAATTAGCATAATAAGAAACTCCTTACCATCACCTTACCTCCTTATAGCTTTATTCTAGGATTTGTGATTGCATATTAGACTCAGATTTGACGTAGTGATGACATGATTGAAGTATTTTGATAATGGATGCTAGGATTATTTTGACAATGGATGATAGGATTATTTTGACATGGATTGTTATGGATTTCTAGTTGTTAAATGGGCATAAAGGCTTTATGAATTTGCTAGATTGCTTAGTTAGTTAAATGGACATGGAAACTTTATGCATTTGATAGTTAGTTTGATGGTGGAGAGAGAACATGGGTTTATAGGCAAGGAGGGAAAGATCAATGGTCCAAACTTAAATTTGGACCATTGATATCAAGGGATAAGAAATTTTCATGGAATTTTTAATTTAATGGAAATCTCTAGAATTAAAAAATTCTAAAGAAGGGAGTTAGATTAGGGAAGATTTCTAGAATCCTCTATTTCTAGAAATCTTCCCATAGGTTTTAGGGTTTTAGGAGAGGTTAGGATATGGTGGTGGGTGGGTAGGTAGATTATTTTGGAATTTTAAATTAGCTAGTGTGATTAGGGGGTATATTAGTAGGTAATAGGTCTTATTAGGGATTTCATGTAAGAATTAATTAGTTTTTAGGATGGGATAAATGTTTATAGGATATAAGAATGGGATGGGGATTATTTAGGTAATTAGTTATTTTGGTTATGACATGTAGGAATTAGGTCAAATTAGCAAAAATTAGTATAATTATCAAGGTGAGCATAATTTAGTGCATACACAACCAAGTAAAAATATTTTTTAGTCACCTTGATATTGTGCTTGAAGTAGTGAATATGCATTACAAAGAACAATTGGGGCACAACTTCATCTTGTGTAGGATACCATGAGTTCTAACCTAGCTAGGTAGTCACATAGATTATGTCCAATAGGTAGCTCATCATGTAAAAATGGGAACCATTTATACAGTTGTCATTCATTGCATACACTAGATTTTTGTTGATGATGTCTCCAAGTGAGGGAATCTATTGATCCTCCAAGATTATCTATAGCAGTGGGATAGTTTTGATATCCACATAGTTAATGTTCATGTTAACATATATCCTATTGATAAGGGAAAATTCAATCCTAAATCCCTTCCTAAACTAATAAATAGGTATGTTCCCTAGTTAATCCATGAAAACAACCCCAATTGGGTCCATAACCCATGATTCCAAGACTATCTTTGGTTTGTGCATCTCATACTAGTTATCAATGATGTTTTGGTTATAATATAGTTATGGCATAGGTAGGTCATAATATCTCTCAAAGCTAGCCTTTGTGATGAAAGTAATTAGGACCCCTTATTTAATGGATTTTATTATCCCATCATCACATCTCATCCTACTTAAGATTTCATATACTAGATCATCAGATGGCATGACCTCTAGCTTCATTATGGCCTTATGGAGGTTGATAGCTTGGATTGCAAGGATGTCCAAATGCAATTGGATTATGTGAGGCATTGTTTTGGTTTCATCAAGATCCCTAAATCATTTAACATTATAATATATTGTTATTATAATGCATCTTCCCTAAGTTTATGGCCTTGGGGATGAATTCTATGTCTTTGAAAACTACCAAATTACCATATTGAAATAAGAAATCATTATTTTTGGAAGAGGTGCCCTTACCAAGAATGGGTAGACCTACTTATGCCATTTATAAAATATTTTGGGTATCAATCAACTTATTTTTATCTCTCTACAACTTTTAAGCTCTAACAATGGTGGTTGAGTGCAATTTGTGAATAGCTTGAGCTTTATCATGTTGAGGATGTAGATAGCAGGAAGAGAAAATGCTTATAGATTTAAATGCAAATATAGGTATTAATAGTCAAGTTGAGTATCCTTTTAAAATATTTATTTGACTAATGTAGCATAGATGGTGATTTGAGTTCATGCCATATTAATGGTGAGCTTGTCAACTTTATATTTGAATCACTTCAAACTATTGATTTTAGAATTTAATTACTTTTAAGATTCAAATTTAGCATTGATTTGCCTTTGATTCACCATAAATTTTATATTTAAAACTAGATATTTCCACATTTTAACACATGGCATGCCACCTCAAATCCATTTGGGTGCTCATGGGGCTTAGATGTGACTAAGTTGCTTAATTGGCTTAAATATGGACACATGACACCTTTTGATTGCTTACAAGCTCTTGTAATGTTGCTTAGTGTGATGATTTATTTTTACCTACCACATGGAATATTTTGATTCATATGAGTACCCTCTACCTATCCCATAGGTAGATACATCATAGTTACCTATTACATCATAGTTACCACTTACATCACAATTACTAGTTACAACTTTGAGCATAGTTCCTATCAATGCACCATAGAGTTTAGTTGAGCCACCAATGCAGGTGAGGTCTACTCCTATATTGTTTCCATGTATGCATAATCTCCCATGGATACCATTATTAGATATACCCCTACATTAGAGATATATTATAGATTATATAGGGCCTCCCTCTCCTCACTTTCTTTTGAGATCAGAATTATTGACTTCTTTGGGTTCTCAACATAGGATACCTATGCCATTTACAACATCTTCTACTAGATGGGTTCTTAAGACCCCTATAGTTTATAAGAAACCAGAGTCAATGTCATGGGTTCTTAGCACCACTTTAAAAGTAGGGCCAAACATAGATTACTCAGTATAATAGGTTATAAGACTAAAATTACCTTTTCATATAGCATGCATAATCACTATTCCTTTATTTGGCATAGGCCATATTGATAGTGAGTCTCCCATGAGACTCATCAGTTAGTACTATTCCTCCCTACATTTACATACTTTCCTTCTCTCTTAATCTTTGTATAAGATTTCATTTTTATGTTGCTTGTACATAGCTTATATCCATAAAATACAAAAATAATATAACATTTCAAAAAACATAAAACATTCAAATATTTGTTCAAAAAAGTCAAAAGTATAGATTGTGTGCATTACCATGTTTACACTTCTTATATTTTCTAGATAATACATATGCTAGCTATCTTAGTATAGTTGGTTTTATCATACAAATGTGCTTCACTTATTCTTATTGAGTGCTTGTAGATTGATACAAGACTCAAGTCCACTACACCAATCCATATTTACTATTATCTACCCACTAGGGACATATACATTGATACATGGGTTCTTTATTGATCACCTATACATAGTTTCAATTATCAAATTACATATTTATATACCCTACATCATAATTTTAGCATTTTTATATCTTGATATTAATCATGTTACACTTACACAAAAAATTTGTCATCTACTACTATTTTAGACTTCGTATATGTACATCTTGGATCTTACATAGACTTATATTACATGTACATACATACCTTTATTTCTATGTTTCCTAGTTTAGAATTTATTTTATCTCTATGCTTATTATATTCAAGGGCTTTTGAATATGTCATTTCTCTTTGGCTCTATGCCTATTCTTTTCATTGTATGTATGCTTTGGACATGTGCCCATGTCCTTGTGTGTGCTTTCTTGATTATGTATATGAACATTTGAACATATCCTTTTATGTATCTCTAATCCAACTTGTTTGTTTCTTGATTATGTAGACATTTGAACATGCCCTTATATGTCTTGTTTTCTCAAATTTAGTGGCATGTGCATGTTTCCTTTGTATTATGGCCCCTTGGCCTACTTTACATGCCTCATGTGTGTTATATATATGATTTTTTGTATGCATCATGTCCATGACACTTGTCTCTTTCTTGTTACACACTCTAGTTTTAGATGTCATGAGGGACCTCATGCATCTCCCCTTCTTACTTGGGTGTCATGATGTACATCATGCCCTATCCCCCTAGGTAGATACTTAGTTGTTAACTAGATTTGATGTTACATGCATTGTTATATCTATATTGACACTTTTATCAATGTTATATATGACATACATTGCACATTGAAAACTTAGACTCAGATTATTTTACATTCTGATGTTATGTATGCACATTATATTGTATTATTATGCAATTATAATATATGCTCTAGATAAAATACATCTTATAGAACTTTTTATTTTGAGGATAGTTATTTCATAGCTTCAACAACTTCCCTTAAAAGAGGGAGCATTCATTGGGGTTTGTCATAGAGATCAGGCTCTTATAATGCATTCACAATACTTTTTTAGTACATAGGCTTAGATTACATAAATTAGACTCACATAAATCCAATGGGAAAATAATGACACAAAGATTAGTATATTTGCATCAAAATTAGAGTAGTAGGAAATTACTACCAAAATTAGGACACTTTCACCACATGGAACTACTATCCAAATATGGCACTACTATGTAGTAGCCTCATTGTCATAAAAATCTAGATTGGATAGAAAAGTATAATAGGTATAGTACAACTTTGCACATGTTTAGTTATAGGTTTATCAATTTTTCTTAGTTTTTCTCATATTCATACCAGTTTAGCTCAAATTCATACTAGTTTGCTTAGATTGGGGGCATAATGTGTGGTATGATGATTTTCATATTTAATTTAGATATTTAGATATAGATTATTACAACTTAGTCCAGAATTCATATGCTCAGATATCATATTTAGGGGCATGTGCATGGAACATTTTTTTATGCTCACTTACACACTGATTGATCATAGGGAATGACAAATTCCAAGTCATTATCTACATTATACAATATTTAAACTAGCTACTAAGAGGGGGGTGAATCAATATACAATAATGCACATTCAATTGCAAACCATTCCATCATTCATAAACTTGGTCTAGAAACATAAACATGAAAGCACATTCATCCAAATCATGAACAAGAGAATACATCACATCAACACAACCTCTATGTGGGAAACCCTCTTGGGGGCATAAAACCTACTGAACCCTATAAGATGTAATACAATCTTATAATGACAAGATCCAATTTAGACCAGCTATAATTGATCAAAGAACTACCATCCCCTATTTTAATGAGACTACAATCCCATAAGGAGATACTACACCTATCTAGTTGAGAAACCACAATAAATAGACCTTTATCAAGTTTTACCTTGCAAGGAGGATACAACCTCCTAGATGTTGAGCAGCCATAACAACACTATGAACATCTCCACCTTTGAACATATGTCTTCAACACCTGATGATGGACCTTTGATTATCACTTTTCACCTTCACTTTTTCACCCAACTCTCCATGTTGGCCAAATCATATTACATACTTGAATAAACACATAAATATATATTAAGACACATTACATGTCCCAACTAACCTTACTCTTCAACCCTTCACTCACACTCATTTAGCACACCTTCTTAATGCATTTAAAACCACCTTTTGGATCATTCTACACTCTTCACCAACAACTCTATCACCATATTAATAACATGACCATATGGTCATACACATATTCCACACTCTAATCTACCTCTCAGATCAACCTCCAAGATCACATATACATCATCTATCTTTCGCTCATTCTCAACATATCCAAAACATCATTTTGGATTAGCCTAAACCTTTTTGCTCATCCTCAACCTACAAGATCACTTATTCTACCATCAAAACTATGACCTACAATTGATATTCCTAAATATTCTCTACTCATCACCCCAACTACTAGGCATATTCACTTTCTTCTCTTCTTCTCTTCACTGAATACTATTCTCACTCAAGCCCTAGAAATCATCTTCTTGATTTCACTATATATAGAGTCTTCATGATAAATATCTTCTTAGTTAGCTATTAGACTTGCCTTAACCCTTAAGGCTTCTCTCACATCATCCATGGCTTTATACATGTCTCAATACAATCCACAAATTTTGGCCATAGCATCCATGGGTCACCCTTAAGCAACAACCTCTTTTAATTAGGCCATACTAGCCCTTATAGGTCTCATGGAGACCTATTCACCCATTCAACATGTAATCAAGAAAAAAATAGAATAATAACACTTATAAATACATATTTCCACTCCACATGACCCTTTTGACTTCCTCAAATGATCACAATCAACTTTTCTCACCTCTACATATGATCAATTTGCTCAAACACTGACTTGGTGCATAAGAACATAGTGAATAGACACATAGTCAACTTATAAGCCTATATTCATATATAATATCAATTATTCAAACCTATAAAGACAATAAAAACCATCCATAAGTAGTATACAACTCTTCTTAATATTTAATTCAACATGAGATATTGAAACAAGCTCAAATAATCTCCTTGGGTCACTTGTAGAGTATACATGAAAATATAGTCAAATTTGAACCTTAATAAATTTAATTGTACACACTTTAATATATTTAAATTTATATTTATATATTTTCCTTGGATTCATATTCAACTTTGTTTTTTATAGCACCTTTGAATTCATCCTGCATCAAAATTTATGGACAAAATACAGATCACTAGTTTTCCCTTTACAAAATTCAAATATTCAAAAACTAATGGTCACATTTAAACCTAAAACACTAAGATATCATCTCATTTCCTCACTACTTATATAAATCATGAACCATATATCTTATTATAATTAACTCAACCTTTACCTTTAATTACTCATCGTTGGGTATTCATCTTGACTATTTAACTTAATGCACTGTGTCAATCTCCTATACGTAGCTCAGTCTTTATCTATGTTAAACATTAGACACCTTGAAATCATCTCGCTCATTACAAACCATTGATATATAAATGTAAAAACATCCACTCATCATTATATCCTATAATAATCCTAATCTTTACTTCTACTCATTATTAAAATTCAAACATTTATCCTCATCTCGTTGCTTCCTTACACCTTGGAACAAACATGCTCCATTGATCCTTTTATAAGGAGCTCGATCTTTAAATTCATTAACCAACATATAATTTAACTCATTTGATTCAACATGCACCATATATGTTAATTTTATGATCAATTATGAACCATTAGATTTCCATTTGGTCTTGATCTTTAACATCATGCAAAATAGACTATGGGGACCATTGTTATCTACCTACAAAGCCAACTTTGCATAGTCATATCTTTTACCTCACTCTCTCGCATATTCTCAAATTTGGACCATGTGATCTATATTTATAGGTAAATACAACCATGATGTAAATTTCTCCTTAAACCTTTGTGTATGCAAGATATAACTCTATTAATATGCTCACTTGGATTTTTTTTACCACAAAGCCAATTATGTCAAGAACTATCTAGAAGGCCAACTTTGTACATGCATATATTTTGATGTGATTCATTGCATGACCTAAAATTTAGAAAAAATAAATTAGGCACAAAACTAAAGTAAACCATATGATCATTTTCTCCTAAAACTTCCACATGTGTGAAATAAAACACCATCAAAATACCTACTTATCTTTTCTTGCCACAACACAAATTTGGCTAAGAATGGGAAAACATTGTCAAACTGTTTGGAAGCCCAGATTTGCACTTGCATATATTATATTTCAGTTCATCACATGTCTTGATACTTTAGCCATATAAACTTGGGACTAATTTTATCACAACCATATGACTAACTCTCCTTGACTCATCCACATGTATGAATGTTAATATCATCAATCTACTCACTCAAATTTCTCTGCCACTGGACCCAAAAGGTCTAGATGAAAATTATGGACCACCAAATGAATTACCCTCTTTAAAAAAATCACTCAAAGCATATAATAAATATTATGGGACCTATTTCACATATTAATACTTAAATATCATCCCTAATCATCTCTAAATAGACAAACTCTGAATATCAACCAAGCATACTAGGACAAGCACATTACACACTTTATCATTGTCACTTAGACTATAAATGAACTTCATATACTCACATATACATAAAAATGACATCACCATGACATCATTATAAACTCTCTAACAATCTCCCTTTTGTCATTGATGTCAACACCCATCATAAAACAATATACAGCTCACCTTTCTTTTCTCTCTCTAAGCATTCTCACAATAAGAACTTTCTCCCCCTTTGACACAATGACAAAGTGGGCACCAACTAATCTTGAGGAGATAAAAATACCATCAATAGGAGAGGACCACCTTAAAAATATGATACAAACTCCCCCTTACCTTGATCTTACCTCTTCTTTGCCTTGACAACTTCCTCTTGCCACATGCTAACACTCTCTTCAACCAAGCACTACAACCAATGAAGAAAGAGTACACAGTTATGACTAGGTTTGATCAAATCATCATACCAACCTTATTGAAATATTATCTATATAATATATCACCACATCTTTAATATGACTAAAGCATCTCACATATTCTTCCCCTCACATTATGCAAAGCTCCCTAAGCCATTTAAGCTATCTGAGTTATTTCCCCCTAACTCTATGCATACCACCTTATACTTCTCAACCATGAACTCAAATCTGATGCAACTCTTCAAAAAACATATAAGAGTAACTCCCCATAAGTTATCTAACCTATTTCACCTCTTGAGCATCTTCAAATCTTCATACACCATGAAGAACCACCACACATGCTTACTAGTCTTCTATCTCAAGTTATCATAAGGATTATTAATAGAACATCGTGCCACTCCTAAATAGGAAACATGCTCTAAAATAACCTGATAACTCTCCTTGAAACACTAATGCCTTGATATTTTGGATAAATTGAATAAAAATCACTCTTCTTCACACTAGGCCTATCTAGTCTCCTTGTAGCCCTACCTATAATTTATAGAGCCCAAAAATTTTAGTAGACACATATTAAAGACCTAAAACTTTATATCTATAACATTCTCATGTGCTCACTCAAGAAAAAAAATTCATCACCTAGATCATCCTCTACAACATACTTCCTTTACAAACGTACTAGCCAATTAACCCTCCATCTTGACAAAAACATGAACAATTTGAAAACCATAAACCTTTAGATCTTTGTGAAGCTTGATTTGACAACCTATTTTTCCCATTCAACCTATTAATAAGCTCAGACTTCAAATCATAAGGCAAACCATTTTTCTAGCATAGTTCAAAACCCTAGAAACTCAAAATAAACAAGGTCAACAAACCTCCTTCTAGTCAACATACACACCTATGAAAATTATTGCACACCTGGAGACATCCATCACACACTTCTAGACTAAGATTTTAGATTATACACCTTTGGGAACCCATACATCCTATAACCCATTTTAGTCTTATTTACCCTTAAGGCAAAACTAAGAAAATTGAGAGTACTAAAAAATCTCTAATTTGACTTCAACATACCTTCATACCATAAAAACACCTAGAGCACATCAAAAATAATTACACACCTTATTATCACCAAAATATTCTTAACATTTCATCAATATTATTATGCCACTTCAAAACACCCATTCTGACCTTGTAGAGACTTGTCATCATAGCACTTCTCCCATCTTGACATGCACCAATCTAAAGTTAATCTTCTCTTATCCTTAGACCTAAAAAACTCATCATAAAGCTTTAAAATATCCCCCTTGACTCTATACTGATTGACATTTTTTATCTAGATAAAACACACTTACTTCCACACATGGAAATTTCCATATCCTACTTATAGACCTTGCATACACAGCTTAATTCTTCATCACTTTGAATAACTAGATCATCCTCCAAATCACTAGACTTCTTCATGTCCTTTCATAATAATCCAACACATATTCTCATGACCTTTCTTGTCCTACAACAACAACCAAATATCAACTGGTATCCACCATGCTTCTTCTTGCTGATAAGTGTCTCTTTGAAGCCCAGATAGAGACACCCCTTAACATGGAGAGACTAAAAGTACCAAAACTCTAGATATTCCCATATCTTCATACCCTTTTGTATATTTTAGTCCTACCTCATTATTTTTTTTATTTTTAATGGATTTTTTGCCTCATATTTTTCAATAAATGACGACAACATAAACTCTTGACTTTTCTTCATTTCTTATCCTTTTTATACCTTGGCAAATAATCCATCAAGACTCTTGGACTCAAGAGGGTTAGTCTCTTTAGTCTTTACTGCCTCATGTCTCCATACCATGGTTTGAATCTTATCATCTTCTTCAGCCATCTTACCTACTTGATCCTTGAGCTTATCCTAATTTACAACATAGCCTTCTAGAGTAACAGTCTTATCATCCTTATGACTAGAAGAATTGGTAATGATTACCTTTGGTTTCCATACTTGAGTTTATCCTTTATTAGACCTTATAATAGCTCTATATCCTTTAACATCATTTAGATATAATATATAAATATGTCCACTCTTATTACAACTTAAACAAATAACACCATTCATACCTTTTGATAGATTTGAACTATAATCAATCTTTAGCCAAAAACTCCTTATATCATAGCTCCATGAATTTCCATACTAGACTGACTTCCTTATATAGTCCTTAGCTCTATGACCATCCTTATTACATGTATAATAATTACCATGAAATAAACTAGCATACTTTGAAGCATTTGGTTATCTAATGGACGTTATTGTATTGATTTCAGAGCTTGTATTCTCCTTAACTTGCTTAGACTTCACATGCTCCTTTTTTAGTTTATTCAACTTGTTTATGAGCTATTCATGCTCATTATTTAAAAAATTTATCTTATTTTTAATCTCATCAAGATCACCTTGCTTTGAACTAATTTTGACATTTGCTTCTTTTAACTGAGTCTTAAGATGTCTGCATTCTCCTTATCTTATCATTAGATTTACATTAGTTACCCCTAACTAATCTTTGAGATTGTTGATCTTTTATTCATCTTTTTTGACTTGTTTTAATTCCTTTTGTTATATTTTAGGCTTGCCTATCCTGATTATGACTTTTTCATATTCACCTTTTAGGGAAACTAAATAAGTCTTAATTTTAGCATAGTCATCTCCTTTAGCTCTCATGCTTGAACATGTAGATTCTAACTAAATTTTGATAACTTGGATAGTCTCCTTATCCTTATTAACTTCTTTAACAAGTCATCCTTCATTCTACATACTTTTTCTTTAATATGACTAATCTATTCTTCAATATTTTATACCACTGATCTCAATTGAATAATTTATTTATTTAATTGCTTAGCCATCTTGTGCTACTTAGGATCTCCTTCAATATATTAAGCTTCCTCTAAAGGAACTGATTTGATACCAATTTTTAAAATTAGCTACTAAGAGGAGGGCATGAATTAGTATACAATAATGCATATTCAATTCCAAAACCATTCCATCATTCATCAAATTGATCTAGCAACATAAACATAAAATCACATTCATCCAAAGCATGAACAAGAGCATACATCACATCAACACAAACTCTACATGGGAAACCCTCTTGGGGGATAAAACCTACTGAACCCTGCAAGATGGACTACAATCCTATAATGATAAGATCTAATTTAGACTAGCTAAAACTGATCAAGGAACTACCATCCCTTATTTTAGTGAGACTACAATCCCACAAGGAGCTACTACACCTATCTAGTTGAGCAGCCACAATAACTATACCTTTATCAAGTTTCACCTTGCAAGGAGGATACAACCCCCTAAATGTTGAGTATCCATAACAACACCTATGAACATCTCCACCTTTGAATTGATGTCTTAAACACCTTATGATGGATCTATAATTATCACTCTTCACCTTCAATTTTTCACCCAACTCTCCCTATTATCCAAAGCACATTATATACTTGAACCAACACATAAATATAAATTATGACACATTACATATCCCAACTAACCCCGCTCTTTAACCCTTCACTCACACTCACTTTAGCACACCTTCTCAATACATCTAAAGACAATTTTTGGATCATTATACACTCTTTAACAATAACTATATCACCATATTAACAACATGACTATATATTCATACACATAATCCACACTTTGATCAACCACAAGGCTAACACAGACACCATCTATCCTTTTTCCATCTTCAAAATATCCAAAACATCCTTTTGGATCAGCCTAGACCTTTTCACTCATCCTCAACCTATAAGAGCACTTATTATAGCATGAAAATGATGACCTACATGTCACATTCCTCAATGTTATCTAATCATCACCCCAACCACTAGGCACACTCACTCTCTTCTCTTTTTCATTTCAACAAATACTATTCTCACTCAAGCCCTAGAAATCATCTTCTTGATTTCACTATATATAGAGTCTTCATGATAAATAGCTTCTTGGTCAATAATTAGACTTACCTTAACACTTAGTTATTCTATCACATCAATAAATGTCTCAATATAATCCACAAATGTCTACCACGGCATCCATGGGTACCCTTTAGCAACAAACCCTTTCAACTAGGCCACACTAGCCCTTATAGGTCTCATGGAGACCTAATCACCCATTTATCACTGCATCAAGAAAAATAATAACATAGTACCACTTAAAAATGCATAATTCCACTCCACATGACCCATTTGACTTCCTCAAATGATTATAGTCAACTTTTTTCACTTTTGCATATGATCAATCCACTTAAACACTGACCTGGTGTACAGGAACATCATGAACAAACACACAGTCAACTTCTAATACTTTGTTCATATATAATATAGATTGTTAAAACTTTAAAATACCATAAAAATCATCCACAAGGAGTATACAACTCTCACTAATATCTAATTCATCATGAGATATCAAAACAAGCTCAAATAATCTTCTTGAGTCACTTGTAGAGCATACATGAAAACATAATCAACTTTGAACCTTCATAACTTTAACTTTACACACTTTCAGATCTTAAAATATATAATTATAGATTAATCTTGGAGTCCTCTTCATATTTTTTTATATCACCTTTTAATTCATCTTGGATCAAAATTTATGGACAAAATATAAAGCACTAGTTTTTCCCTTTATAAAATTCAAATATTCAAAAACCAACGGTCATAGTTAAACCTCAGACACTAATATATCATCTCATGTCCTCACTTCTTATATAAATCATGTAATATAAATATTATTTTAAGTAACTCTACCTTTACCTTTCATCTCTCATCATTGCATCTTTATCTTGATTAGTTGACTTCATCCATTCCATTGATCTCCTATACATAGCTTGGTCTTTATCTATGTTAAACATTGGACACCTTAAAATAATCTCTCTCATTATGCACCATTTATATGTAAATTTAAAAATATCCACTCACCATTATATCTTATAATAATTTTTATATTTACCTCTACTCATTGTTAAACTTCAAAAACTTGTCCTCATCTCATCGCTTCTTTACACCTTGAAATAAACCTGCTTCATTGATCCTTTTTTAAAGAGATCAATATTTAACTTCATTAACCAATGAATAATTTGAGTAATTTGACTCAAAATTAATCATATATCTTCACTTTATGATCACCTATGAGCCATTAGATATCCATCTGGTCGTGATCTTTAACATCATGTAAAATAGACTAAGTATGGTGACCATTGCTATCTGTCTAAAAAGCTAACTTTGCATAGTCATATCTTTTATCTCGCTCACTCGCATGTTCTAAAATTTGGAACATATGATATTAATTCATAGGTAAATCCAACCATATTTAAAAATTATCAATAAATCTTTGTACATATGAGATATAACTCCATTAATCTTCTCACTCATATTTTTCTACCATAGAGCCAACTATGTCAAGAATTGTCTAGAAGGCCAAATTTATACATTCATATCTTTTGATGTTCTTCAACCTAAAATTTAGATAAAATAAAATATGCATAAAAATAAAAAACATATTATCATGTTTTCTTTAAACTTCCACATTTCAAAAATATAACACCATCAAAATACCTACTCAGTTTTACTTGTCACAATGCAAATTTGCCTATGGGAAAACATTGTCAAACTACTTGGGAGCCTAGATTTTCACTTACATATCTTATATTTAAATTAATTTCATGTATTTATAATTTAACCATATAAATTTGTGACTAATGTGATTACAACCATATGACCAACTCTCCATAACTCATCAACACATGTGAATGCTAACATCATCAATCTGCTCACTCAAATTTCTCTACCACTAGACCCAAAAGGTCTAGAAGAAAACTATGGACTACTAGATAAACTCCACTCATCCACACAAGAACTCAAATAATATAATACATATTATGGGACCTCTTTCACATGCTAAATACTTCAAACTCCTACCTAATAATCTCTAAATAGACAAACTCTAAAGATCAACAAGCCTACTTCAAGCATACTAAGATAAGCACATTGCACACTTTGTCATTATCACTTAGATTATCAAGGAACTTTATCAACTAAATTGGAAACCTCCATGACATCATTGATAACTCTCTATTTATATTTTTTGACATTCTCAAGTGGCCCAAAGCTACCTAATATAACTTAGTGGCCATAGAGTTGATAGTCCTAGTTAGACATTTCTAATTACATCATGTATTTTCAATTTCAAATTAACCTAATACATATGGGTTGGAAATGATGGAATCATATCCTAATTGGGATCTTAATCCACCTACATGAGAGGGTTAGACACACCATTAATCCAATCCAAGTTATTCACAAGTCATGATCCACCAAACAAGGGCGGGCAATGATGGAGTCAAAAATAGATTGCATTTTTATGCCACTCACACATGACGATTGAGTAATACATTATTTCAGTACAAGCTATTCATCGATTTATCACTATATACATGCACAAACATAGGTTATCACTAGGTTTATGCATTGGTTTATATATCCATTGAAGTGTATTCATTTATTTCCTCTCTATTATCCCTTTACTTAGTTCTATCACTATTTTTGATATCTCTCAAGTAAGGACTAATCTATGCACATTTCACTTGTATGACACACATTAGAGTATGATTCACATAATTAGACCTAGATTCATAGGCTTCACCTCTTAGGTAAGTCTAGGTATGCTTTTTTTTTCTTTTATCCTAGTCATTTTTCTGTGTTGTATTTTTAAAATAAAAGGGGGGATAAATTAATCACCTAAAAGTGGTATTTGAGTGATAAGAGTTCTAATTAAGACTAAATATCCCTAGATTAGACCTAGACCTAACCTAGAGCCTATTTTCACACTTATCCAACCTTCATTTATGTCAAAATCATCCTTAATCGTCCATAAATTAGTCTTAAACCCTTATTCTTTCATCTTGGCCCTTCATGCCTAGTGTTTTGCCACCTAGACACTAGCACCATATTAGGAACAGTAACGCCACATAGCACTAGTGTCCCAATAATAGTGTTACTATATTTTCCTTCCTCTTTTCACAAATAGATATATTTCCAAATCTAAAACCTCCTAGGGTCAGCCTTGACCACATTTAGCACCCTCAAAAGCACCAAAATAGTATTAATACATGACTTTTAGCCCTATAACCACTAGATGTAAATTAGATGTAAAATATATATGCAAACTCAGAATGAATTTTGAAAAATTAAGGTTATCAATCCCTATTCTACCCTAATTTTGTATACTATCATCTAAAACAATCCTAATCTTAGATTACCCATATTTCTAGTCTCAAGCACATTCAAAGCACTCAATTCAATTATAATAATAGCTTCACTTGCACTTGCACCAACACATAGGTCAGGAGAACTACATTAGGCTTGATCCCTCATCAAAGTGTTGGTATGTAGGAAACTTTAATCATAGTGGGGTGTTGAATATGTCCAACCTATCCCACTGACAATGCACTTTTCATCTTATATCAAACATATTCCCTAACAACATGTAAGATTAGTGTTTACTCACAAAGTTAGTCAAAATAGTCAATGTGTATGGTTTTAAAACATGTGCATGCAATAACAGACCTCACAGATCTAGACACAGGTTCAGTTATAAGCTTGAGATAGTCCTACCAAGAGGACACTATTGCTAAAATAGGGACACCATCACCACATATCCAAACATGGTGCTACTATCCAATTAGGGTGCTAATATTTAAGAGAGGTTTTGATATAGGGATGTTATTTATGACATTTAGACCAACCTTTGTTTCAATTTTTAGCTTTCATATCATTCATCTCAGTCATTTTCAAGATAATTTCTTACATTACTTAATTGTATTTTTATAAATTTCAAAGTTATTCAATTTTATAAAAACATTAATGGCTATATTTATCACATATTATTACCCTATTTAGTATACCCAGCTCTTTAACAAACATAGGATTTACATGCACTAAGTCCTAAAAGGTTAAAACAATATGCAATTATGTACTAATGGTGCCATCCTTATCTTAAGCTTTTATTTAGATTCTCTTAGCTTTAACAATATGAAATTATATACTAATGATGTCAACCATATGAAGGTGGAAACTTATTTGGCACTACTAACCTACAATAAATATGTTAGTAAGTAGTTAAATTGAAATTTATATGTAGTGTCTAAAAAATCAATAAAATTAAATAAATTTACATTTAATAACTCAACATACCTTGTAGTTTCAATCCAATGAACCACTAAAATTTAATCTACACTTGGTAGTAGCAATAATTTATTCATGGTCAAACTCACGAACCTTCCATAGATTCATGTTTAATGGCCTCCACTAATATTTGAGAGTTTGAACATTTATTGCAAGAATAAAATTTAAATAGTGTGGTATCTTCTTAGGTATTTCATATTCTTCAAACAACCATGAATTTGAATTTTTCATAGGATATCATTGAATCCACTTTTCTTTAACTACCATAGACCTAGTGGGATATTCAATGTTTTCCCCATCTATAATTAATTAATTCAATTTATTTTTTCCTCTACACACTAACATAAGTATTAATATGTTCCCTATTCATTATCCTCATCTGTAATATCTAAAAAAACATGGCATACATTAATAAATAAAACATTTTTTAATAATGATGTTGATAGATAATGATAATTTAGTACATAATGATTAATCTTGTACTTGGTTGCACTATATCCGATAGATGGTCAAATTCATGTGATGATGTCATAGTTGTAGTTTGTAATGTTGATAGAACCTAATATGTGTTTATTTTAATTATAGGTTTATAGATCCATTCATCCACCCACTCTTATGACTCACACTTGTTTTAAACAAATTCCACACATGCAAAATAAAAACATGCCATGTGCCTCATATAAAGTATCCCAGAATCCACATTTGAGCTATAGAATGAGTGGAGATCACTTGATCCTATTAAAATAATACAATCCTAATATGTGTTGAGGTCAACATACACACATTTTTTTAAAATGGGGACCCTTGTGTCAAATTATGGAAATTTGTACCTTAAAATTGAAAATCCACTTGATCAGAGTGTCACTAACATGTTTGCACAATATTTGTATTTTAAGATCATCCACACCATGGTCTGGCTAACTTATTTGTTCATGGTTTTCCTTTAATCTTATATAAAGTGTTAGCATTGAATATTTGAGTTTCAAGTGTAGGTTTAATGGAGCCCATTTGAGAATGAACATGCTTAAAGTTTTGTGATTTAATTTTAAATTGATCTTTTACTAAACTTGGTTGTAATTGATTAATTAAATTAATGTTTGAATTGATGAAACCCTAGCCTAATGTTTTACCTAGATATTTTCATTCAAATTTAAATTTGGTAAGAACTTTTTATTTGAATTTAAGTAGGAACAAATTAATCATACCATGGACTTAGTTTGATTTTTATCCTAAGGCTTGGTCATATTTTTTAACACAGTTAAACCTTAGGCTAAAAATCCTATGCTTGATCTATTTTATGGCCCATAGTCCCTTTGTTATAAGTCTTATCCTAAAAGTCTTATCCTAAGGTTTATCATATTTAGTAATACCATAAAAACCTTCGCCTAAGACTTTAAGCTATGTCTTTGTTATTCATGGGGTCCTTTTGTTCTATGTTTATAACCTTGGTCCATAAATCTGTGTGCCTTAATCCTTTTTTTATTCATGGGGTCCCCTCTAATATGTTTAGAACTTAGTTTAATATTTTAATCCTTAGTCCTTTATAAATGATTTTGAGCGTAAATTTTGTTCTTCTATACAAGATCAATGACCCACAATTGATTAGATAAAATTGATCTAACGAAGAAAAATCAATGATTGAAAAGTCAAGTAATGGACCCTATTTTAAACATTAAACACCTTGTAGAAATCAATGGTATGCATTTTAGTGTATATATATAGATTATTAGAGTGAGATCAATGAATACTTTTCAATGAAGCTCTAAATTAATGTGAGACTACCACCTAGATAAAGTGCATGAGCTAATAGAACTAACAAGATACAAACCTCAAAAGGCCTATAGGATTTCCAAGTGGCACAAACTTGGAGCCTAGTACACATTAAATACCTAACACCTTTTTAAAATTAATAGCCCACATTTATTCATACCCACGCAATCAAATAGAGTGAGATCATGTTGAATTTTCAAAGGTTTTATGTGACTACCAAGTGGCACAACCTTGGAGCTTAGTAAAAATAACACGAAAGCACTAAGAAATTGACATGTCACATGCATAGAATGCAGAATGAACCAAAAAATGAAAATTTATAGGATTGTAAAAGAGCCTTGATCATGTGTTCAAAATTTATGATCACACAACCATCAAAGATGTTCCTATGGATGTTAATTGGCAGTCATGTAGATGTTAATTTTAACAATAATGTGTTTAAAATTAATGGTCATGTAACCATCAAATATGTTTCTATGGACATCAAATGATAGTCATGTGGACATCAATTTTAACATAATAGATAGTCCCCATAACATGTTTAAAATTGATGGTCACACGATCATCAAAGACATTCCCATAGACATCAAATGATGGTCGCATGGATGTTAATTTTAACATAGCTTATTGGATTTAAAATTTAAAAGTCAATGGTCATATTTTGATCAGGGATAAATAAAATGACATGAGGACACCATGGAAATGTCACATCAAAGCTATGTGAGTGGAACAGGCCAAGTCAAAGACCCTGTATACCTGGTAATGTAAAGGTTGGGATCTAAACTCATAATGTTTGAACTAGATACCACAATTGGAGTACTATTGAAAACTATAGGAGTTCCATGATGCAGCATAAGGACCATAACCAAATAATGTGAGCATTATAATTGACTTGAGGGAGGCTAAATTATCTTCTATATAAAGGTAAGTTGAGATAGAGTCCACGGGTGAGCATTTTAAAATGAATTTTTAGTGATGACGGGGGACCTCTCCTATATCCTTGAGCATCTATAAGATGGGACAATGTTTGTATTAGGTAGCATAAAAGAGAAATGAAGACCATAGAGTAGTAATAGAACACTTCATCAGTTAGTGGGTCTCAAAGTTAGGTTAAATAGGAATATTCTTTTTGTAACTAACATTGTATAATATTTTGAATTACGATATTCTTTTGTATAAACATGTGAAATTTGTAAGAGCACATTATCTATAAGTTAGTTCATTATAAAAAATCATTTGCTCTAGAATGTAATAGAAATGGCATTGTCTTATACACTTGTACAAATGTAATTGGTTTAGGACTGATTGACATGCTTCCTTACATTTTATAAAAGGAGCATTGTCAATTGTAAAAAAGATGGAGTTTTAAGATCCAAATTACATTATAAACTTGGAGCAATCAATATAAAAAAGGATTTCTACAAATATTGTCTAGTATATGCTTGTGTTCATTATTTTCATGGCTTCTCTCTCACTTGTTTATTCTAATTTATAGATTTGAATGGTTATTACGAATTCTTGGTGTGTACATATGATTCTATATTTTTTAACTTGTGTTAATGCTAGGTTGAATAAAAGTATTTAAGTTCATTTTTTTTCTTAATCTTCTTATATTTGGGTTAATTTTGTTTGCCTACAGGGTAAGTCTTTAAATTGAACCCAGTTCTTATTTGTATTATTCCCACCTTCCTTAGGAGTTTGCCTAATGTGTGATAGGATTTGGGCTTAAATTATTTCATGTTATACATTGATTAAGTGTATGTCTAGATGAAATCTAAACTTTGTCATGATGTTTGGAATGAAGACTAGCAATATTTCTTCTCTACCCTACCCTTCCTTTTTCTTCTTTTTTAACCAAGTCACTTTAGTTTAGATTGTCATTGTAAATATCCATCTTAGATTAGTTCTTAGGTTAATTATTAATCATAATTCACCATCCTTAGTATAGTATACTACATATTTTACATAGATCTACTATTTGGCTACCATGGTTCCCAACCACCAATTATTATAAATATTGTGAAACAGTCACTTGTTCTCCCTATCTTCCACCAACAAATAATAGGGTTATCATAACCTATAACTCATTCATTAACACTCTAGAAATCTATGGTACACATTTAGGCATCAACAAGAGGAGCTCCACTAGTGCTAAAAGGAGGGCCTTTAATCAGATCCTTGTGAATTTGTAAAATATTTACTAATTTTGGTGTGTTTTGATCAAAGATTGGTGTATTCTTTCCATATTTTTGTTCCTTTGAGTATAATGGTGAGAAGATCATTCATATTTATGGTTTTAAGACCAGTCTTTGGGCTTCCTTTAACCAAAGATTGATGTTCTTTTTAGATCCATAAATATTCATGCAAAGGTAGTTCATGTTTTGTGTATTCCTCGTGTTTAAGGTTAGTAATAGAAATTTTAGACAAAGATTGACTGGTTATTCACAAATTTGAGTTTATTCAAGATCAAAGGTGTAAATATCCCTCTCATTCATCAATTTAGATGTATCTTTGAGCTTATTTAGTTAAATATAGTCATGTTTTGCATCTATTTATTCAAAATTGGCTTAACATGCAAACTTAATCATTGTACTTTACAAAGATAAGTTTGATACATCATATTTTAAATAGGTTTAAAGGTCATGATCTAGAATTTTCCAAGGTGAGGCTTAGGTGATTGAAATTCTCAAAATCTCAAATTCTTCATCAGTTCAAGGTACTCATGTGTTCAAGGTATGGCTTGGCTAGGTGGTTCTTTAATCAATGTGCTAGGTATAGTACATGATCTTCCTCAAAATCTTGAAATATATTTGCCTTCTTTCAGTCTTAATAATTTTATCACTATTAAATAACATATTAAATCATTCAAGGTTACTTTGAGATTGTTAAATGTATTTCATAAAGATGTAGCATGTAGATTGTTTCCATTCACTTTCAGAGATGTTATATATGATTGGTTTCTCAACCTTCCAAAAAACTACATTACCAATTGGGATGACTTTAAAAATGTTTCCATTGATCAATTTGGAAAAATTATTAGTCCCTATGTCCTGTATCAGCAGTTCACCATAATTAAAAGGGATGTTAATGAAACCATCAGAGTCTTTAACACTAGGTTCCAAAAAATGTTTAGGAGAACCATATCCCCTTATAGACCCAATGAGGCTTTAGCCTTAGAAATTTATAAGGATGCTATAGATCCCATGACCTTCATGTTCTTGAAAAGGTCTCTTCTAGTCATAAACACATTGACTTGGGCCTAATCTGAAGCTATGATCATTAATGACCAAATATAACCCTAAGGTAGATTATTTATTCCATTCCTAATGTCAATTCAAATTGGCCCATCATGATTGTCATTCTTAATATACCTTATTTAACACCAATTCAAAACCAATCGCCCTTGAGTCATACATATCCTGGCCAAAACCTAGAGTTTTTGAATGGCACTATAAGTGGATCCCATCCACAAAACCATATAAATCTAATGCCCATAACTAGTATAATAATCCTATTCATGAGCCTGAGACACCAAAAAATTAAAATGAATTGATATTAGAAATGGTCCAAAAATTGAGCACTAACTTTCTTCAGTTGTAAAAACAAAAAATATAGGGGAAGACTCTAACAGAAACTACGCTTCTCAAAGGTTCAATTGGCCATCAACTAGGTCTCATGATAACAATAATAATAGATCATCTAATAGTGTACAAATGAGTTTTTGTGATATATATTTGGTTGATCATTGCAATGTTTTTGAAGCATCTCAAGGTGAAAGGGATACAACTAAAATTATGTCTAGACAAGAATGTTGCATAGACATCTAGCTTTGTAAGAACTTTGAAATCCTTCCTACAAGCTTTGAATTTTCCATTTAAATATAAACATGAGCCAATTGAAGAATTTGCATCTAAGATGACTTGTATTCTAGAAGATGTAAAAGAGATTGTAATTAGAGACTAACAAAACATCATCATTAGAACATTTTCATATGAAGAAGAAGAATTGCTAGAAATGGATATAGATTAAGTATAAACTGATCTTTCTTTAGAAGGTAGCCAAAAAGACAACCCACATAGATTTATTTCTAAAATGCAGAATGCTTCTAAAGAA
This sequence comes from Torreya grandis, assembly GCA_037957365.1. Lineage (NCBI taxonomy): Eukaryota > Viridiplantae > Streptophyta > Pinopsida > Cupressales > Taxaceae > Torreya > Torreya grandis. The sequence goes on along the minus strand of JARHVA010006111.1, from coordinate 846,845 downwards.
GATGATCACTGGAAAAAGGCATACCATGATTTCTTAAATGGAATTAAAGGGATATAGATGGTAAATGATGGGATAGAATAACACATGGATGCTTCATCTGAGGATTTCACCAATGATCTGGATTTCTTAGAAGATGATATAATTTTGGAAGCCCTATTGGCTAGATATTTTGCATGGATTCAAAACTACCTAGTCAATCATGGGATTAAATCGCCTTCATTTAATGATGAATCTCTCATATGTTTATATTTATCTACTTCTAGTTACTCTCTATTTAGATTTATTCACAAAATATAAAAATTATATGTAAATTGCTTTGATTTGGGGGTATTACTTTAATCACTCTGCTCATGATCCATAACAAAAGGATTTTCTAGCAAGTAAGTAACTAGTTTTTGGAATGTGAAAATAATTCAAAAGAGATTAGAGAATAAGGTAAGGATTACAATGCTCGAGAAAGATAAAAATTACATTTCAAAATAGATAATTTTGTAGAGTCTATTGTATCCATGCAAGTAGATAAACATATAAGTATGATAACCTTCCAACAAATGATTAATAAAACTATAAATTTAATTTATATTTAAAGATAATGTAAAGTTTACCATTTTATCTTCATAGAACACACAAAATGATTCCCTCACACACAACATTCTTTAGGAAAACAAATTGTCCTCTTGTTCACTTTTAGCACAATTCATACAAAATAATTTGATTATCTCAAACTCAAAGTTTTGGATTTATTAAACCACTTGTATAATTGCTTGCTTTTAAGCAATATCATCCCTTGGAAACTAGGCCTACTCCTCCATTTATATAATTTCAAGATACAAAATCCTAATAGGAAACCACTTCCTCAATTCACATGTGCTTCATTAAAAATGGAAGCCATTGAATAACAACTTCCTCAAACTTCTCCTTTGTGTCATGGAATAATCAATTATATGTAGCTCTCTTTGCACTCCTTATTTGGATTGATTACAAACACTTTGCATGCATCAAAAAGTTAGATAAAGTAATTAACTTTTATAAAATGACTCTAAGTAATGGCACTTTGAACTACTTAAAACATGGAAATTTACAAAGTAATTTCATGTTTACAAGTAACTCATAAATTATATTACTTTTACATAGTTTTTACTATAAACAAGATTACTTGCATAATGCTCATGAAGAAATAAAAGAAAAGAAAAATAAGAATTTATTCAAGTCTCAAGGCAAAAGTAATCTACTATGTGAACTTTACTTCTTCACTTTTCTCTATACTTGATGTGTTTAGATATCATTGATTAGATTGCTGCATCATTTGGTTTAGCAATTGACTATATTTCTATTTCCAAATTCAACATTTCCCTTTCAATACTTTTGTAATGAAATTTAGTTTTCTTAATCCTTGGCCCAAGTCTCTTCAATTCTTCCTAAAATTTGATCAACACTTTGATATATTTAGTTGTAAAAGGAGTCATAGCTTTGTCCATCCTCTATTTGAATTGTTCATCCAACTATTCAACTACTCTTAGGACACCGCTTGACCATATACCTGTGAGCCCAAGGAGAGAGTCTTCTAGATTAGTATTAGCACCGCGTACATATTCTTATAACTTCTTCATTTCTTCTATTGTGTCTGGAAGAATGCTTAAGAAAAAGCATATGAGATATTCTTCTTATTTTATTTTCTTTGCAGAAGGATCAATCTATTCCTCAATCAAAATCTTCTCATCTAAATTCACCATTTCTTGAAGACTTTCTTGTTGAAGTTTAGAAAATTCATATTCAATTTCCAATTCAGCTCTCATTGCTCCAACTTCTGCTATCTTATTCAAAATATTAATTTGAGTGTCCTTAATGAGTGGGAAGAAGCTTTCATCCTTTTACTTCATTTTATCAACCATTTGTCAATTTCCTTAGCCTTTTCCCTAGTTTTTTCCACTTTAGTAATCACTTATTAAGAAATCACAACTTTCAAGAGAAAAAATTGTTAATGAGTAGATTTTTCCACTTTCAAAATTATTTGGTACAATTGATCATTTTGCTCCTTAAACTTAGCATTAACAGCTTTCTCTTCATCTAGCTTCCTAAAGATAGTATCAATTAAAATATGAGTATCTTGTTTTAACCCTTCAGTTGTAACCTCTCCAAGAGACACCCTTATAATTGATAGATTCTCATTACTAACCTCTCCTTTATTAGCTCCTTGTGGGGAACTACTATCTCTACAAATTTTTGTCCTGAAGATTCAATTATCAATTTTGAAGTGACTTTTTCTTGCTTGGGTTTATTTCCCCTTTTATCCAAACTTTTCAACAATTGTAAATCTATCTCCTCAAGATTGATCACTTCTTTTGATTCTAGAGTAGTCTACAATGCCAACCAAAATGAGAAATTGATGTTGGTAGAAGTGATTGAATGAGTAACCATTTGTTGTTGTTCATTCTTGATTGATAACTCTTTTGAAGGAACTTCTTTTGAAGAGATTTCTTATGCTTGAGTGTCATATTGAATTTCTTGTGTTGAATCCCTCTCTACCTCTACTTATTCTACTTCATTTTCTTTTTCAATTTCTTTTTTTGATTTATCTATCCCTTCATCTACTATATTTTTAGTAACTTATCTTTTAGGCCTTGTTGCTTCTTTTTCCTTCTATTTCTCTAATATTTATTCTTGTGATGGAAGAACCTCATTAGTAGTTACCTTTTTAGATTCTTTTTCTATATGATGTGGTTCTTTTGATGGGGGTGGTGTCATTATAGCATGTAAAATAGAAGGAAGAGGAGGAGGGCTTGCCTCTTTCTGAGTGGAATTCTTAGAAGACTTAGTAACATAAACCTTGGGAGATGGCATAAAAATTGAAGGGTCTAAGACAGAAGTAGTGGGAGGAATAGAAGTTGGAATGAAATAAGTAATGGGGGAAGAAGAGACCAATGGTGAAGTGGAAACAATTGGTTGAGTTGTTTCCTTATCTTTCACTATTGAGAAAGTATCATCAACATTATTCTTTAGCTTTAATTTCTTTAAGTGACCATGACTACTTTCTCATTTCACTATCTCTTTTCTCTTTTTCCCCACACATGCAGTTTCACATATCAATTACTTCATGTAATAACCCTTATTAAGAAGCCAATTGGAACTCATTGCCAAAACATTTAAGTTCTTTTTATAATTTTCTTATCATGATCATCTCCAAAAATAATTGTTGGAAGTGGGGCATCATCCCCACCTACTACATGAAATGCATCACTGGTAACAACACCATCATCTTCCAAATCCTTAGGAATAGAGGCCAAATCAAAGGATCTAATCTACTCCATAGTTAATCTACTATTATCTTTTCTTCTTACTTAAAACTCATCCATGTAGTCTATCCAAAAATCTTCAAGTGTTGGGATATGCATATATTCAAGAGAAATAGTACTCTGAGCAACACCTCTATAGTCAAAATTTTCCCTAGCCTCAAAATGTGTTTGAGTGTAATGGCGATATATTTCTTTCTATACATTCCTAGCTTTATAAATGCTAGGACAATGATAGTGACCAATTAAAATAGGAAAATTAATAGCTACTTTGTGATATTTAGACTACAAATCATGTAACTCAAACAATTTCCTACTCATCTCCATAAGGATACACTTGTCACTTAGAAATCTTGGTAGCTTAATAGGTGCTCCTGAAAAACCTCCTATTCTAAGATAAGTGAAATCAAGAAATTGAATAAAAATATAGCCATACAGTGAAACAGTATCCCGTGCCTCGTTTGATACTCTTTTCTATTTCAAATATTTCTCCAACATAAAAATATGCTGATAAAAGAATCCATCATTCACTAAAATGTAATCCGTGTAGTATTCTTCAAGGACCAACTAAGGATCAAATTCATCAATTGGTATTGTTGAAAATGTACCATTGGTCTTTAACCTTGAAAGGAGGTTGTTGTATATACTAGATATGAAGTCATCTTAAAATCAAAATTTTTTAACACATTTTTTAATTATTGATCCATGTTATCATTGATCATTCTTGCCCAGTCAATCTTGGAAGAACTCTGAGTTGCATCAATGGTCATAATATAAGCATACATCTAATATGAAAACCATTTGTCATTCTTCTATCCATTGATTCTACATAATATCTAAATGATATCATCTACCTCTTGAACAAAATTAGATCTAACAATGTGCTTGGGAAACATTAAGGGTTATTTTGTCTTCAATTAATATGTATTCATGACCTTAATACACTCTGTTGTTTTAGTCTCCCATTTTTTCTCAACTATTTCCATTGAAAAATCAATCACTTTTGGTTAGGTTCAAATCTTTAAATAATAGTTGAGATACTGAACATTGAGCCTCACAATCACATTCCCAGCAGTATCCCTTACTACCCTAGATAGGGATTCATAATATTTAGCACATACTAGCACAAACTTAGGAAGCTAAACTAAACTTCGGAAAGTTGTTTCCTGAAGGATGCCACTATTGGTCATGGAGTGTAGAAGTGGAGTCTTTTCAATGGTCCTTGATCTTTCAAAAATATTAGTTACAGATACATGTCCCATATTTGTATCATTTATTTCTATCAACTTTGATGATATGCATGACTCAATAGGGTACCCTTTATATTCATACTTCATTTTTGGTTCTTGAAATTTGACTTTCTTTACCTTTACTTTTGCTTTCCCCTTCTTGATTAGTTTTAGAATCTCCTTGAGTACTATTGGCCAATTTTTGGCCCACATACCAAATTTTTGACTGGTTTAATGAGATGGACATGATCAAGTAGATGGGGGAAAGAAAGAAGACTTTGGGTTTGATATATATGTTACTTCACCAAAGAAACCCAAAGTAAGGATTAGAGACCTTAATGAAGCAAAAAGTACAAGGCTATTTTTTTTTTGGGATGCTTTTTCATTAAGTATTTTCTTTTAGAATTTTATTTGGGATAAGTGTTGGAATTTCTTCAGACATTTTGCCCAAAAGAAAAGTTTTGAAGTGAAAGTTACTTCATTTGAATAAGTGTCATGAATTATTTCAAACATTTTGTTTGAAACAATTTCTCTGAAAAGGCCTCTTCCAAATCCAAAGGCACTTATAAATTTTCTAAAGGGTTATTCTCGACAAAAAGGTCTAAATATAAAAGCCTAAAGGTAATTTCCTTTTAGAAAGGCCATTTTCAAATTATCAAATGGTCCACTTTTCATTTTCCAAAGTGCATTTTTTGATGAGAAAAGGGCATTTTTCCAAAGCTGAAGGGCACTTTTCTCGGCAAAAAGGGGGCTTTTCAAAAACCCAAAGGGTCCTTTCTCTTTGAAAAAGATACCTTTTAAAAAATCCAAATTGTCCATTTCAAGAATCCAAAGGTTTCTTTTCAAAAAGGCAAAAAGGCATTTTATAAAAATTCAAAGGGTACTTTCTCTTTGAAAAAGGACACTTAACAAAAATTTCCACCTCAAAAAAGTCTAAAAACCTAATTGTTTTGAGAAATTTCTCTAAAAGAACTAGGCTAAAGAAAAAAAGACTGAAGACCTAATTGTTTTGAAGAAATTATCTAAATAAAATGACTTGAAATGATTAATGGCATTTGTGTCAATGTCAAAGTTCAAGCTCAGCAAATAGCCATTGTTATTCAAATATCCCATGATAGGCCCATAAATGTCAAAATTTGAACCCCTACAAGTAGTCATTTGGGTTTGAAAATCCTAAGATTCTTACATATATGTCAAAGATGGATCTCATAAAATTATTGTTGGCATTCAAAAGCTTAAAGGGTAGTGGGACCAGGCAGATCAACAACACAAAGTACAACATCAAATCCAATGGCAAGGGAGACACAAGGAGCTCAAGCAGACCTGAGTTGGACCATATGCATTAAAAGGGCCAAGTATTGCCAATAAGGCTCTATGAAGGGAAAAATAGGCCTTTTAGACCTAATAAACATCAAATAATCTATACAATCTATAGACTTACATCAACATAAATGGATACAGGAAAACCAATGTCCTTAGATTGGTTTTCCATCTATAGGAAAGATCTTGTCAAAGTTTCAAATTAGGAGCTAGTATATGCAATTAATGAAGAGGCCCTCATCCTTCACCATGGCCATCATCTCTGACAAATAGCTACTCAATATAAAATCAGCATGGCTCAGTCTAGTTTCAAAGATATGGGGATTTCATCCTTATACATGCAGGACATGTAAAGTGAGGGAGCACACCACATTTCTAATGCAAGGATCAAATCATTCACACTTGGTAGAGACATGCCGCTACCCATGACATATCTCTCTCAGCTCTAAAAATGGGAGACTTGAATTTATGAAGGTCTTGAGGAGATTTGTGATGATCTTATGTGGTTCATCTCATGATCAAGGTAGTTGCATCCTTTCAATGCAAAAGAGCTCAAGGACAATAGTGGTGGTTGCAGCCATTTATGACCCTCGTCTCTATTTTATCATGTAATTACCCTCTTATCTCATCCCTTTTTGCTATATAATAGATCTTTCAACTAGTGATAGATTTACTCTATCAAAATCACCTTGAACACTCTCTTGAAGAAATAAGATAAATTTTCTAATTCTAGTTTGGAGCAAAGTGTGCATTATTTGGGTTTTAATCTGAAGAATGTATGTCTCTTTTCATCATCTATGAATCCTCCACACACCTTTATTTGATTTTTTTGGTTCCTTTCTAGTTGTGTGAAGTGTTATACATTGGTGCTTTCTTGAAGTGTCACAAGTTTATAGTGTTTCATACAAACCTATTTATTTTTGTCCTTCAAATTATAGGGTTTCCCTTCAACTTGTATGTAAATACTTATGTTTTTAGTCTTGAGATAGGATTAGATTAGTTTGTGTCTTGATTAAACTTATTAGTAGTCAATAATGCTTCCAGGCTGAAAGTGGATCATTTCATATTTGGTGCATCACCATCCTTAGCTTAGATTAACCTTTCATTTTATCTTTCTCTCCCTTTTCCTTAATCAGTAGTATGTTTGAGTGTGATAAACAAGCCAAAGTGAATCATATGAGGAGATATCCTCATTAAAAATCCTATAGGTTCAATCTCACTATAGGATACCCACATCTTGAGGTTGTTTTAATATTGTAACTAGGAGTGAGAGAGCATAAAAAACTCTCCCACAAGGGTAAAATTCTATCCTATAATATTTTTTGGTATGCCTAGTGGGATATATTTCAAATAATATTGGTCAAGTTTGATGTTGATTTGATTAATTTGAATCATTTATAGATTTCATCTTTCAGTATCTGACAACTCCAAAGAACACTTAACAATCTGGTGATAGAATAGTAACTATCTTTCATGCCAAAGGTGACTATAAGATCAGCTTCTAGAGGTATTCCTTTTGAATTTATTGAACTACCTTTAAACATAGTAAGAAGGTTAATATTTTCTAGCAATCACCCATACATGGGAAACTTTCCTCCTAAACTATTATCAAAATCTACCTTTTCAAGAAGATCTTTGTTGGGTCCTTTCACTACCATGGCAGCCCCTAGAGGTTTCCCTTTTGTGGATTTTAATGGTCAGAGTCCTTTGGACCTCTATAAGTATGATCATATTCTAGTGGAAGCCCTTAAAATTAATCCTTATTTCATGGGAGATCAATCTATAACCCCTTCTGAGCACCTCAGGGATATCGATAACTTTTCCAATATTCATAATGTTAGTGAGGAAAATGTAGTTATCAAGTTATTGGCCATCTCTTTCAAGGGTAAAGCCCTAGACTACTATAAAAACCTTATTGATAAATCCATCACATCATGGAATAAATTGGGTGATGTATTATGTAATATATTTCAATATAAGAGTGACCAATTGTCACTTGCTAAACAACCAATGATAATCAAGAGGGTTCCTCATGAGATTATGTAAGATTTCAATACCAAGTTTTAAAAGACATGGGATAAAATTCTAGTCTCTATTAGGCCTACTCCTAACTATGCTTTCCTTTACTATCTAAAAGTTATTAATAGTGATATTATAGTAATAATTCAGTCTATGGGAGGAAACACACTACCAGATGCCTATGAGGTGGTAATCAAAGCAAATAATAGTCTAGTATAAGCTAGCAAGATTACACCTAGGCCACTAATGTCTTTGTTTCCTAAGATTCAACCACCTCCTATTTCTATTCCTCCCCTTGTTGTCATTCCCTATGCTAACACTTGTTTCCATACCTACACCAAGGTAGGAAAAGGTGTCAACTAGTTAATCTAGTGACTCCCAAGAACATAAAAACTTCCAAGAGTTTAAGAGCATGTTTTAATCCTTTGGTGATGAATTGATGAATATGAAAATATAGAAAGCTCGATTTAATAAACCTTATCAATCTCCATATCAGCCTCAATAGTAGTCTTATCAAGCAAATATGCCACCCTACAAAGGAAATTTCCAAGGACAGGGCAACCTAACTATGCTATAAAAAATAACTATAATCAAAATGCTACAAGCATATTTAATACTTTGGTCCCTACTCAGAACAACATTTATAAAGAAAGTAAGGGTATAATGCCTTGGAATCAGTCTTTTTATTAGTCCATTATCCCTAACACTGAGTTCAATTAGGCTTTCAATGATCAATGGTAGCAGGGTGCTAGCTATGGATACAATCAAGATCTTATGGATTAGAACATAGAAATACATATGATGATAAAATCAAAAGAGCCTTAACAAGGCCAAGGGCCTAATGAATAACCAAACTAGGATATCAAAGAGTGTTATGTACTCAATCAACAGGCTAGTTCTAGTCAAGCATACATTTTAGTGGCAGTTAATACAAGGTTAAAAAGAAGGAATATGGATTGTAATCAAGAGGTGGTCAAATATCCTCCTACTATTACTCCATTACTATCAAATCCAAGTGAACCTACTACTCCAAAGGTCTTGGTACCTCTTATAAATCAAAATCAAGGGACACATTTTGATCCCCTAAACTCACAAATTTAATAAATAATAGTTAGTGGCTCTAAAAGCACAAGCAAAGGTTGGTGGTCCACCAATCAACATTGTTTAACAAATGAATAAATCTAGTGTGAGTGTACCAATATGGGACATGCTTTCCATGCCTAGTCAAGGGGATATCCTTCAAGAAGGTTTGTCCAAGACAGGTGTTACAATAACTACAAGCAATCAACCAAGCAAATAAATTGAGGTCCTCACCAATACAACCCAAGGTCCTATGGGAGAAGGCTTAAGTAAGGTGATCAAACCTCATCCATTCTACATTTCATTAATCATTAGTGATTCCTTAGTGTATAATTTCTTGGTAGATAGTGATGCTACCACTTTAGTAATACCAAAGTCTATAGTTGATTAGCTAAAACTCAAATATGAGCCACATACTCAGGGAGTTTTATAGCTTAATATTTCTTCAACAAATCCATATGGTATCATCAAGGATTTGAGTCTAACCCTACATGTTTGTCCTAGTGTCTCAATGGTTTAGGATGTGTTAATCCTTAATATAACTCCTCATTTTGTGTTATGCCTTTCTAGAGAATTCATAGCAAAGATAAGAGGCTATATCATAGTAGATTGGTCATACATGTCATTCAGAACAAGTTATGGGACTAAGGTATCAATCAAGGCTGAGCCCATGGCACAATTTCACATTAAGCCCCATCAGCCACATAGCATAAACCACAATTGTACTATCCTTGATGAGGATGAAATTATAATTGGTCAAAAACTAAATACTTATCTTGAGGAGATTCCAAACTTATTCTTAGATGAGATATGGGGGGATAATCAATTCCTCAACCCTATAAAAGGTGTTGAAGAAAGACACATGGGTGTCTATTTTTTATATGAAGAAAATCAACACATGCCTTCCCTCATTAGACCTAAAGAAGACCTCAATGGTATGTGGAAGTTTTTATTTGATGGTTCAAGTGGTTTCCCCTTTAAATGATAAGTAATTTTCTTCTTATAAGTTCCAATTTAATTGTTCTTGCAATGCAACTAAGTACGAGGGTCTTATCCATGGCCTTTAATGGGCTAGTAAGAAGGTAATCAAGCAGTTACAAGTATATGGGGATAGTGAGCTAATAGTGCATCAGGTTAGAGGCCAAAACATCACAAAGAATCCTTTGATGAAATCTTACAAACATAAGAGTGTCGGATATGCTTGAAGACTTTGAGGCCTTCAACATCTAAGTAGTACCAAGGAATCAAAATCAGTATGTCGATAGGTTGGCAGTTGTAGAGGATTAGTTTGATATCCTAAATGAGTTTAATAATCCTAAAGTACAACCACATGTTAAAGTAGTAGTGATACCATTAGTGCTATATAATGAGGCTCACTGACAGGTCTTTGATAGTGACAAATAGATTACTTGTTTCTTGTAGTAGGATGTAAATTTTTCCTTAATGAACCAAGGTAAAATTCAACATCAATATGATGATAAAAATTTTCAACTAAGGTATAACAAACTTCCTAAAGGGCTAGTCACCCTTGAAATTATTTTCCATGAGGGAGACCAAATCAGGAAAGACAAGGCAGAGATGTCAACTGATGAAGAGAACTATGAAAGAGTCTTTATTTTCAAGGACAAGCTCCTCAAGCTTGGGAAGGTAAGAAATGAGGTAGAAAGGCATGCTTTCATTGAACTTGTTAAGGAATATTTAGACATCTTTTCTTGGGAATATAGTGATCTAAGAGGCTTTGATCCTAAGCTAGCCCAACATACTATAGAACTAGAGGCCAATGCTAAGCCTATGAGGTAGAATCAAAGGCCTATCAATCCAAAAATTAAAGAGATAATGAGGAAAGAATTGACCAAATTTATTGAATCCAATATCATTTTTTCCATCAAACACTCCTCATGGATAGCCAACCTAGTACTTATTAGGAAGAAGAATGGTGAGATCTGATTATGTGTTGACTTTAGAGACTTAAATAAGGTCTTTTTAAAATATCCCTACCTCTTACCATTCATGGAGAAACTCCTTCACATGGTTTCTAGTTTGAAACGCTTCTCTATTTTGGATGGATACTCAAGATGTAAATAAGTGTTGGTAAGAGAAGAAAATCAATACAAAACTACCATCACCACAAAGTGGAGCACATATGCTTATCAAAAGATGCCTTTTATCCTATCAAATGTTGGGGCCACTTTTCAAAGAGCAATGGACATGGCCTTCTAAGGATTGTTAAATCAGATGGTGCTTGTCTACTTAGATGACAACAATTTTCTCCAAGAGGGTTAGTGATCACTTAGATCACCTGAGATTGATATTTGAAAAATGCAAGGAATATTGGATCTCTTTGAATCTCAATAAATGTTTGTTTTTTGACCATGAAGACAAAATCTTGGGACACATTGTCTCAAAATAGGGATTAGCTATTTATCCTCATAGAATAAGTGTCATCTTGGCCTTATCCTTACCCAAGCATAAGAAGGGACTCCAAAGTTTCCTTGGGAAAATAAACTTTGTGAGAAGTTTTATACCTAGTTTTTCAAACTTGGTCAAACCCATCACTGCCATGCTAAAAAAGAACCAAGTGTTCACTTAGTCAAATAAAGGTAAATCAACATTTGAGGCTATCAAGCAAGCCATTGCCTAAGCAACCACACTCATGAATCCTAATTTATCAATATATTTCATATTATATGCCTTTTCCAATGTTGAAAATATATCAACTATGTTGATGCAAAATAATGGTGAAAGACTTGAGCAGCCAATAGCATTTTTTAGTCAGGGGCTTGAGGGGTATGAGGTGAGGTATACTTTTATAAAAAAATAAATCCTTACAGTGGTAAGAAGCCTTAAAAATTTTAGGCAAATGATCTCCAATATAAAAATATATCTTATGGTGTCTCATCCTAGAGTGAGAGACTTCATTATTAACAAAGACTTGAACAAAAAGAAAGTTGGTTGGATTACCAAAGTCACGGAGTATGACATGGATATCAAGGTCACTAAGCTAGTGATAGGTAGATGGCTTGTGTGATCATATGGTTGGTGACATTCATGAAGACAAAGAAGTTATCTTGGTAACATAAGATAACTCACAGATAGATGCACCTCCACCTCACACTAGTTGGCTCCAGCATATGACATGTTTATTGATAACAAGTGAGTGCCCACAAAGAATGAATAGGGAAAAGAGGAAGTATTTTAGACTTTAGTCCATATTATATGCATTAGTTGATGGGTTTTTATTCATAAAGGACCTAAATGGAGTGCTCCTAAGATGTATAGATGATGACCAAGTGACAAGGATCTTAGAGAAATTCCATGATGGGCCTACAAGAGGCCATTTTTATCTAAGGACTATAGTGGAAAAAGTGATGAGAGTTGGTTATTATTGGCCCAAAATTTTAAAGGATGTGTATGCATGGGTAAGAAAGTGTCAAAAGTGTACTTTCTTTATGGGTAAGCAAAGATTGGCATCCCTTCCTCTCAACCTAATTTAGGTAGAGCAACCTTTCATGTAATGGGGGCTAGATTTCATAAGGATGATCAACCTTCATCAAGTGTAGGACATAGATATATGTGTACTATAACTGACTACTTCACTAGGTGGGTGGAAGCCATTGCATTGAAATAAGATAATGAAGGTGTAGTCTTAAACTTCTATGATAGCATTGTGACTAGGTTTGGTGTTCCATCCACTATCATTTTTGATAATGCATTAGCACTCCTTGGTCTAAAAATGAGTGAATGGGATCTCAAGATGGGCATCTACCTTAGCACCTCTTCCAACTATTATCCTCAAGTAAATGGATTTTCTAAGTCCATAAATAAAAATTTTCTAAGAATCATCAAGAAAACTATGGAAGAGAATCAAAAGACATAACACACTAAACTAAAGATAGCCTTCTGGGTAGATAGGGTGATTTCTAAAGCTATCATTGCCAATTCTCCATATGTCTTAGTATATGGAAGGGAGGCCAAGTTTCCCATTTCTCTTGAGCTACCTACATTAGAATTATCCCATCAGCTGGAGTTGATGGGAGATGAGCCCATGCATGTGAGACTAGCATAAATCATGGAGCTTGAAGAAATGAGAGACCTTATAACGAAAACACTACACTCACATCAAGCTCAAGTCAAGAAAGATTTTGACAAGAGAACCATAGCAAGGGACTTCAAGGAAGGGGATCTAGTCCTCAAGTGGGATTCAAATAAGGCCAATTTAGGCAACCATACCAAATTTTATAGCTTATGCAGTGGTCCTTATTTGATCCAAAAATGCAAACAACATTATGATTTTTAGTTGGCCTAATTAGATGGAGAGGTATTTCCCTTCCCAATCAATGGGATTCATCTAAATCCTTATTATTAGAAGATTTTGTATCCATTATATATATTATACTTTTTGTATAGTTTTTAATGTTTTCTTCTAAGTGCCTTGTGCACATCCCTTTTTAGTTGTGTGTTTCCCTTCCCTAAGTGCCTTGGGCATAGTGTTTGTTTTGTTCTTATTGTCCTTATTGCTTCAAGGGGAGTTTCCACATAGGGTCATACTTATCAAAGAAAACATTGACTCTGTGCCGAATGGATCAATGAGGCAAATGATTTGGTTTCTCAAGCATAGAAAGAATTCTTCCATGTGAGTTTCCAAAAATGTTGGCCAATTTTTGGCCCACATGCCAAAATTCTAACTGGTTTAAAGAGATGGACATGATCAAGTAGAAGGAGGAAAGAAAGAAGACTTTAAGTTTGATATATCAATTACTTCACCAAAGAAACCTGAAGTAAGGAGTAGAGAACTTGATGAAGTAAAAATTACAAGGTTATTTTCTTTTTGGACTCTTTTTCATTAAGTATTTTCTTTCAAAATTTTGTTCAGGCTAAGTGTTAGAATTTTTTTAGACATTTTTCCTGAAAGAAAATTTTTGAAGTGCAAGTTACTTCATTTGAATAAGTGTTAGGAATTGCTTCAAACATTTGGTTTAAAACAATTTCCCTGAAAAGGCCTCTTCCAAAGCCAAAGGCACTTATAAAAATTTTGAAGGGTTATTCTTTGCAAAAAGGTCCAAATAGAAAAGTTGAAGGGTGCTTTCCTTTTAGAAAGGCCATTTTCAAATTTTTGAATGGTCCACTTTTCATTTTTTGAAGGGCATTTCTTGAGGAGAAAAGGGCATTTTTCTAAAGTCAAAGGGAAATTTTCTTAGCAAAAATAGGGCTTTTAAAAAAATCAAAGGGTTATTTCCCTTTGGAAAAGATACCTTTTAAAAAAGCTAAAGGGTCCATTTCAAAAAAATTGAAGGTTTCTTTTTAAAAAGGCAAAAGGGAATTTTACAAAATTTTGAAGGGTATTTTCCCTTTAGAAAAGGACACTTAGCAAAACGTTCCACTTCAAAAAAGTCCAAAGACCTAATTGTTTCAAGAAAACTCTTCGAAAGAATTAGGTTGAAGTAAAAAAACTTGAAGACCTAAATATTTTGGGGAGAGTATCCAAAGGAAATGACCCAAAAGGATTAATGACATTCATGCTAGTGTCAAAGTTTAAGCTCAATAAATATCCATTGGGATTCAAATATCTCATGACAGGCCCATAAATGTCAAAATCTAAACCCCTGCAAGTAGTCATTTGGGTTTGAAAAGCTTGAGATGCTTACGTAGATGTCAAATATGGGTCTCATAAAATATCCATTGGCATTCAAAAGCTTAAAGGGTAGTTGGATCAGGTAGATCAATGACACAAAGTAAAGCATCAGATCCAATAGCAAGGGAGATACAAGGAGCTCAAGCAGACTCGAGTTGGACCAAATGCATTAAAAGGGCCAAGTTTTGCTAGTAAGGCTCTATGGAGGGAAAATATGCCTTTTATACCTAATAAATATCAAAGAATCTATGCAATATATATACTTACATTGACATAAATGGATATAGGAAAACCAATGTCTTTAAATTGGTTTTCCATCTATAATAAAGATATGGTCCAAGTTTCAAATCAAGATCTAGTATATGTAATTAATGGAGATTCCCTCATCCTTCAGCATGGCCATCATCCTTGATAAATATCTACTCAATACAGAAGCAGCATGGCTCAATCTAGATTCAAAGATGTGGGGATTTTGTCCTTATACATGAAGGACATGTAAAGTGAGGGATCATGCTAAGTTTTTAATGTAAGGATAAAATCATTCACACTTGGTGGAGAAATGTAACTACCTCTGACATAGCTCTCTTAGCTCCAAAAATGGGAGACTTGAATGCATGAAGGGCTCAAGGAGATTTATGGTGATCTTAGGTGGTTTATCTCATGATCAAGACAGTTGCATGCTTTGAATGCAAAAGAGATCAAGGACAATAGTGGTGGTTGCATCCATTTATGACCCCCCTCTTCTCTCATCCCTTTTTACTATATATAGAGGCTTTTGAGCTAAAAAATAGATCCCTTAACTAGAGATAGAGTTACCCTATCAAAATCACCTTGTAACACTCTCTTGAATAAATAAGATAAAACTTCCTAATTCTAGTTTGGAGTGAAGTGTGCATTATTAGGGTTTTAACTTGCAAAATGTATGTCTCTTTTCATCATCTATGAATCCTCCATGCACCTTTCTTTGATTCTTTTGGTTCCTTGACAGTTGTGTGACGTGTTAGACATTGGTGCCTTCTTGAAGTGTCACAAGTTTATAGTGTCTCATATAAACCTATTTCTTTCTATCCTTCAAATTGTAGGGTTTCCCTTCGACCTCCATATAAATACTTATGCTCGTGGTCTTGAGATAGGCTCAGATTATTCTGTGTCTTGATTAAATTCATTATTAGTCATTAAGGCTTCTAGGCTAAAAGTGGATCATTTCATATTTGGTGCATCACCATCCTTAGCTTATATTTCCCTTCCATGTTATCTTTCTCTCCCATTTCCTTAGTCAGTAGTAGGTTTTAGTATGGGAAACAAGTAAAAGTGAAGCATCTAAGGTGCTAGCCTCATTACCTAGAGGTTTAATCTCTCTATAGGATACCCAAAGCCTGAGGTTATTCTAATATTGTAGATAGGAGTGAGAGAGCCTAAAAAACTCTCCTAAAAGGGTGAAATTCTAGCCTACAATAAGTACTAATTATGGGGCCTCCTCAATAATATTGCTTTGTGATCTTATTTCTACTATTTCTTCCTTTGACCTTCTTGATCCCTCTTACCCAAACATTTACTCTTTCAAATTTTGAAAAACCTTGACAAGTACTTTAAAACACTTACTGACTACTCCAACAAATTTAGAAATTTGAGAAACAAGGTTAACTTATAACTCTTTTATCTCTAAACAAATTCTGAATTTTAAAGAATTGATATCTTCAAAAACTTAAGTAACTTGCTTTTAAGTAAAAATATTTAACAACTTCATGTTGGTCTTGAAAGGTAAGAAACTTTGAACTTTTCATATTGAACAACTTTGGGTTTACAAAAGCAAACAACTTTGGGTTCTTGATAGCAAACGACTTTGGGTTTTAAATGTTATAAGACTTCAAGTATTTAATAGATAGTTACTCAATAGAAGAAACCCAAATAATTAATGAAGAAAGGGGAACCCAAAGTAATCATGAATTTTGTTTTGTAGATTTGATGAGGGTCAAGACTTTGGGTTCTTATGGGTAAGTAACTTCACTTAAGAAACCTGAAGTAAGCAAAAGGGGAAGAAAAACCTAATTAGGTAAGCTTTTAATGTTGTTTGGGGTTTCTTACATTGATTACTTAGAATAATAAATTCAAGGCATAAGTAATGAAGAACTCTATTGGGTGGGACCTTTGTGACTCAGGTTTATTATGGTAAGTTACTAGATATCATAAACCCAAAGTAAGCAAGGGTGACTGGTAAACCCAAATAGGACAAGAGATTTTGGGAAACTAGGGTATTCTTAGAGATTTTTTGATTTTTTTAGTTTCAACATGAATAGAACATGAAAAGATTTGCAATTTCAATTTTACAGTTAAAAATAATAATTTTATCAAGAAATTGGAAGAGAAATAGAACAAAATAACCTTGATAGTATAAAAACCATGGTGGCATGGGAAATAAAGTTTGGGAAATAAAATGACATAAAAGAATCAAATAAGAAAACAAAAATATTCTAAAAACAATCTACTAACCTCAACTGCAAATAAGTCAAGAAGAAAAACACTCAAAATCATTCTAGTGAATGAAAATGAATGGCTCTAGATTTGCAAGGGAAACTAATTGATTGAATGACTTAGCAATGAGGTGAAAATAAGGTAGAATTTCTTGAATTTTATATATATGCCAATGTATTTATTGAAATCATGACAAAGCCACATTAGCCTTCTTTGTAAATTAAGTTTTTTAAACCACTTTTCTTATTTTAGATTTTTAAGTAAAGCATTCCTATAATCTTGATTAGGTCTTGGTCCATGAGTAAGTTGGGTTTGTAAACCTGAGGTGATTTTACATATAAATTCTATAATTTAAGTAACCCTAAAAACCTGATTAGGTCTATAAAGTGTTAGTCAAGTTTCCAAGATTATTTCACTTATTTTATTTTCTTAAGTACCTCAAGAAACTCAATTAGGTCTAGGAAATATTGGTCAAGTTTTTGGGATAACTTAACTTATTTTTAAGGAAGTAAAGTAACTCAAAGAACCTGATTTAGATTACAAATTAGCTAAGTTACCTTTAGATTATTTCAAATGCTAAAAATGGATGAGTAAAGAATTTGGGTGATGCTTTTAAGCATATGCATTTAGTCCTCTAGAGTAATTAGGAGCAACTAAGGAAAGAAAACAATAAAATGAAAAACAATATTAGTAGAACCCAAGTTTTTTATTTAAAATACTGGTTTCAAGTGATACGATTGACACACACAAGGCCAAAATGAAAAAAAATCAAAAAGGGGATTCTCCAAAATCTTAAAGTGTCAAATTTTAGGGATGACAGTTGGCTTTAACTGGGGACATCCTTATTTCTATCCTAAGGAAAGAAACAAAGGTGAGATCTCAGTATCTCTAGTTTTGCATTTTATTCATTGGGTATAGAGTCATTATAGAAACTCAATCACACAAACTATTAGACAAGCGAAAAAACACAAAGACTAATCAAAACAAAATAAAATAAAAAAAGCTTTATTTATTTACATGTAAGAGTTACCCTACTACTCAATTCTTGTAGAGATTTAAGTGCTTCCCATTGAAAGGCAGTGGTAGTGCAATTCTATCTTGATGAGCTAGAAAGAAACTATCTTTCCTAGCAATGCTTTGTATAGTGAAGGGTCCTTTCCACAAAGAATCAAACTTCCCATGTTTTCCTTTTTGTTCATTTTACTTATCCCATAAAAGAACTAGATCTCCCACTTTAAATTGCCTATCTTTGGCTCCTTTATCAAATATCTTATTTACATTTTCTTAATGATTTTTTAGCCTATCAGCAACTTGAACATGGACTTCTTGCAGTTCAATGAGAAACATGATTTTCTTATCAATTGAATCTTGATAAGTAGCATCTTTAATGGATTTTGACAATTGTAAACTAGGCAACTTAAGAGTTATTGGTATTTCAACATTTATTCCATATAAGAACTGAAAAGGAAACATACCTATTACTTTCTTTGAAGTAATTTTGTCAGCCCACAATGCATCAAATAGCTTCTTATGCTAGGTCCTTTGATTATTGTTTACCATATTTTCGATGATATTCATCAAATTCTTGTTGTTTGACTCAGCCTATCCATTACCTTAAGGATAATGATTTGAAACATGAACTAAGTTTATTCCATAGGAGTAATAGAATTTAGTGAGTTCCACAAAGGAGAAATTAGCTACATTATCTATCACAATTCTATGTGGTACACCAAACCTAACAACAATATTCTCTTTAATAAAATCACATATTACCTCTAATGTAGAATGCTTGACATGAATAGCTTCAACCCATTTACTAAAATAATTAGTAGCTATCAAAATATAGTGATGTCCAACATTGGATGGAGGATTTAACACACCAATGAAATCCATTCCCCATTATTGAAAAGGCTCATTAATAATTATTGGTTTTAGTGGCAAAGTTGGTAGCTTAACCCATCCTATCAAATGCTGACATTTAGCAACCCATTTTGAAGTGTCTTGAAACAAAGTAGGCCAAAAATACCTTACTCATAAGATCTTATGTGCCATGACTCTAGCTAAAAAGAGATCTCCACATTCTTTGTTATGAAATCCATTCAACAGTGCAATTTGTTGTTCTTTATCTACACAATGAAGAAAAAAACACCATCAATGACTTTTTTTATAGACTATTATCCCAAAGGACATAATCCTTTGATTTTAACCTGATGGTTCAATTTTATTTCTATGTTATATTATCTGGCATATCTCCATAAGTCAAGTAGTAATAAATATTTTTGTACCATTCATTAATCAGATCAATAAAAAGTACCATGGGTAGTTCTTCCTTTTTTTCATCTTAGCTTGAAAATGTTGTGGTTTTTTTAGAATCAGGCCTTCTTTACATCATCAACTAGTATAGGCCTCTTCCTCTTACTAACTTTATGGGTTTGATATCAAGGTCAAACACTTACACCTTGGATACCCAAGTGCCTCTAAGTAATCCCAACTCGTGTTGAGTTAAAATTGACTTCACAACAGTGTCTGGGACATATACTTTAGTATGAGATGATAGGATGTAATACCTAAAAATCTTACATGCTTTGACCATTATAAAGGCATGCTTCTCCATCTATGAGTACTTCAATTTTTAACTCTTCAATGGTTGACTCATGAAATCTATAGGAGATTCAATTCTTTCATCATTTTTTTGCATGAGTATAGCTAACAGAGTGTGCTCTAAAGAGTAACAGTAAAGAATAAATTTCTTACCAAAATTTGGAGAAACTAGCATTGAGGCTTCAGCTATCACTACCTTTATTCTCTCAAATGCCAATTTTCCTTCAACATTATAATTAAATTTTGGATTCTTCTTCATCATATCTAAAATATGGCATGTTAACTCAACAAAATCAAGAATAAACCTTCATAATAAATTCACTTTACCAAATAAAGAATCCACACATTTATTAGATGTAGGCATAGGCAAACTCTAAATAGCATTTACTCATTCTGAGTCAATTATAATCCCTTCACTTGATACTATATGACCAAGGAGTTGACCTTCAGTTATAGAAAATATAGATTTCTTTGGATTTAAGGAAATCCCATATTTTCTACATTTCAAGGCTTCTTCGAGATCAGCTAGATGATTACCTATTTTCTTTAAAAACACTATCAAATCATCCATGTATACTATAACACTATTGTTCTTCAAATGATTAAACACTAAATCCATATCTCACTGAAAATTTGTCCCATCATTAATTAGCCCAAAGGGCATCTTTTGACAAGAAAAAGTCCCCCATGGTGTTGTGAAAGAAGTTTTGTACTGATCTTCTTCAGCCACTTTTATTTGATTGTATCCTAAAAATCCATTTAACATAGATAATATTTTTGACCCTATAACTATCTACAAAATATGATCCATAATAGGTAGTGGATAATTGTCTTTCAAATAAACTTGATTTAGATTGAAAAAATCAACACATAAACTTATCTCCTCATTTTTTTCTTACTGGGACAATATTTGCTAACAATTTTGAATGGTGGAATGGATAAATTATCTTCACATCAAGGAGTTTCTAAATATTGACATGAATCATACCTAAAATGGTTGGATTATGATGTCATAAGTTTTACTTGAAAGGCTTTATCCTAGATTAAAGTGGAATATAGTGTTGTAGTTATTTTGGCTAAAAGGACTTGAGGTCTTTATAGGACCAAGAAAACACATCAATATATTTTGTAAGAAGTTTGGTAAAAACTTCTTTCACCTCTAGTGAGTAGCACTTGCCAATTTTGACCATCTTAGGCTCTTTATTGCTGCTTAGGTTAACCTGATCTATTTATGTGGAAGAGATCTCCCCATATTCTTTATTTTTCTTCAAAAACTTATCATGATTATCAAATCTCTTCTAAGGAAACTAAACCTTTAGGAATCTTATTCCATTTAGGCTAAATTATAACTTGATCATGAGAAAGTTTAGTTTTAGCAATACCTATTGTTGTTTCATGTGAATGTGAATTGCTTCCTTTAAATTGTAATCTTTCAAAATTTTCATGTTGCTCTAAAAAGGTAGCTATGTGTCTATCGTTATTGAAAACTTGATAATGTTCAATGTTATCTAGGACTTTTGAGCACTAAACCATTTCTACTTTATAGTCACCTTCATTTAAGATTGTTGGTTGTTGATCTAGCCTAAGAAAAGATGCAGTTATAGTGAGTGAGTCAACTCTAAAATTTTGATCTCAAGATATTGAGTTGATTGAAAAATCAAAAAAATCAAGCATGGCACTCAAAACTCTATCATGGTAGTGTTTCAGCTTATCTTTCTTCATCTGATATTGTATTTTGATCTATCTAAGTATCAACTTAGCATCTCCTTATACTTTAAGGAGTTTTATTCCCCACTCTTTTGCTCCCTCAAGCCCTAGCAAGAGTTCTTCATATTTAGTTGTGTTATTTGTGTTTTCAAACATGAGCTTCAATGAATAGGTAAAGACTTCTCCAGTAGAAGAAATCAATACTAATCCTATACTTGAACCAAGAAAACTACAAGTACCATCAAATTCCATGATCCATATCTTATCTTCATCTTTTTCTTTTTTTTTTTCTTCTTCAATCTCTTTACTTGTTTCAAGAAAATAAATTCTATGACCTGATTCTTCAAAGAGAATTTGTCATCTTGGATATTCAGATTTAGAAACTATGTATTTTGACTTCTTCTCAGGTTCTAGCTTATAATGTATTCCTTTAATTGGAATATGTGCACATGACTAGTCTATCTTTACTTATCCTCTTAGTTCTTTACAAAAGTTTTTACTTAGCAACATATTGTATGAGACTAGGATATTTGCTACTAAGATTGTCATTTTAAGTCTTTTATCTGGGAAGGCTACTAAGACAGCTTAAGCATCTTTAATATATTTAATCAAAGGAAATTGCCTTTCTATTGAGTAACATTTTACTATATATTTAGTCAAATAAAGGCCAAGAGCATCATCTATCTTGGCTAGCATAACATTGTCAAAGGCTCCCAAATCCAGGATATAGTTGCTCAATTTATATCCATTAATTAAAAGTGATACATAAAATGGTTTTATTATATTTGATATGAGATTGGATGAAAATGAAGCATATATAGAGTTATTATGAGGAATTGTCCTAGGAATAGGTAAAATACCTTTCAATGAATTTGGCACATTGCTTGACCCCTTACTTTGAACATATTTCCCTAATCTATTCAACTAATTTGGGTAGGACCTTAAGTATTCACCTTTTGACATCTAAATTTTAGTTTTCTTTATGTGTTCAATGATGCCAAAAGAAGGTATGGGTGTATATGAAAGTGAACTAACATCAACTATATGGGCATTTGACTTCAAAGTTTGGGAAGTTGAGGGAACATACCTTTCTTTTGGAATAAAAGAAGAAGGTATAGGACTACCTCTTTTAAGAATACTTACATCAATGCTAGGTTGTTCCTTCCCTTTCTCTTGTTCTTTTAATAACTTCTCAATGACTTGTTAAGTTTGAGACCTTGTAAATACTATAAAAGATTAACTATGATCTTCATGAAGTACTTTTTCATAGTCAGTCTCTGATTCATACTCTAGGTAGCAATTAGATTCACCAGTAGGATCTACAAAATCATTTTCCTCAATAAAATATTGGTCAGTACCATCAAATATTAAGCCTTATTCATTCATCTTAGAATGATTTATGGGGACATCTTTAATCACCAATCTTTATTCAGGATCCGCATTTCAATTTCTATTCTAATTATTGAAATTGCATGCAAGAAAATTCTTGGTTGGAACTACATGAGTTCCTTGAGAAATTTGTCTTTTAACTTGAAGCAAGTCATTAACAAGTTTTTGCAACAAGGGATCTATAGTCTGAGGTGTGGTTGACGTGGATGATTATCCTTTAGATATAGTTTTCTTAATTTTCTTATCCATTATTAAATCATCATCAACCTCTATTATAAGATTGTGAGTAGTAGCTAGATCAGCTAGTCTCTCTAAAGCTAGTAACTAACTTCTAGAAGTTGAGCATTGATAAAGAAACATTTTTGATAATCTATTATAGGTAATGTAGCTTATGGAATCTTATATAGTAATCTATTGAATTTGGTAATAAAATAACATGTATGTTCATTTAGCTCCTTCTTAAGCTAAGTTAGTTGTGTAAGTAGTATGTGAGCATCTTCAATAGCTTTGAACCTTTTTTCAAATTGATCATGCATGGTAGCCTAATTGGTCATAGTGCCTGGAGCTAGATGGTAAAACCATTCTACTTCTAAATCATGTAGAGTCTCAATAAAAATCATGATAGAAACATATTCATTCTCTACACCAATTACTCCATATGCCATGAAGAATGTAGCTAAGTGCTCATTTATATGTTATTTACCATCACCAGTAAATTTAAGAAAATTCTTCTTTGAGCCTTTTGGTAGGTCATGCAAAGGAGGAGTCAAATTCAACAAACCAATAGTTGGTCTCCATAGAGCAAGATGTGGTAGTGCCATTCTTATAGGAATCAAAAATTGAGAACTAGATGATTGAATAATTCTAGATGAATTATGTTAAAGATGATATGTATGAGGATTTGATCACCTAATAGGTGAGAGACTAGCTTTTTTGGTTCTAGTTTGAATAGTGAAACTAGAATTAAATTGTTCTTGTAGCTCAAAGAATTGGTCTACTTATCCCTATGTTATTCTCACTCTGGTGAAAGGTTGATTAGCCAATTTGAAAAATATAAAAATCTTCTAAAAATCACACTTTTAAAACTATCTTGATGGATGAAAGCTTAATCAGCTAGCATCTTAACATGTAATAACTTTAAACAAAAAAAATGGAAGCAAATTGAGTTTTCAAACTAACATGCAATTAAATTTCAAGAAATGTGTTTAGTTCAAAATAGGAGTACCCAAAGCATGCAAGATTTTTATTATCACTTAAAAATTTTGGAAACTAATGGTAACTTTTAGATTTGATTCTAGGAGTCAGACACTTACAGATCATTCCCCAGTGGAGTCACCAAAAACTATTGGCTAGATATTTTTCATAGATTTAAAACTACCTAGGTAGTCATGGGATTAAATCATCTTCATTTAATGGTTAACCTCCCATATGTTTATATTTATCTAATTCTATTTACTCTTTATTTAGATTTATTCACAACATATACAAATTATGTGTAAATTGCTTTCATTAGGGGTATTACTTTAATCACTTTTTTCATGAGCCATAACAAAGGGATTTTGAAACAAGTAATCAGTTGGTTTTGGGAATGTGAAAATAATTTAGAAGAGATTAAATAATAAGGTAATGATTACAATGTTGAGAAAGATAAAAATTGCATTTCACAATAGATAATTTTTTAGAGTCTATTGTATCCATGCAAGTAGATAAACATATAAGTATGATAACCTTCCAACAAATGATTAAGAAAACTATGAATTCAATTCATATTTAAATATAACACAAATTTTACCATTTTATCTTTATAGAACACATGAAATGATTCCCTCAAACACAAAGTTCTTCAGGAAAACAAATTCTCCTCTTATTCACTTTCAACACAATTCATACAAAATAATCTGATTATCTTAAACTCAAAGTTTTGGATTTCTTAAACCACTTGTACAATTTCTTGCTTATAAACATTATCATCCCTTGGAAACTAGCCCTAATACTCCATTTATATAATTTCAAGATACAAAATCCTAATAGAAAACCACTTCCTGAATTCACATGTGCTTCATTAAAAATGGAAGCCGTTGAATAACAACTTCCTCAAACTTCTCCTAAATGTCATGGAATGATCAATGATAAGTATCTCTCTTTACACTCCTTATTTGGATTGATTACAAACACTTTGCATGCATCAAAAAGTTAGATAAAGTAATTCACTTTTACAAAATGACTCTAAGTAATGGCACTTTGAGCTACTTAAAACATGGAAATTTACAAAGTAATTTCATGTTTAAAAGTAACTCATAAAATGATATTACTTTTACATAGTTTTTAATAGAAACAAGATTACTTGCATAATACTCATGAAGAAATAAAATAAAATAAAAATAAGAATTTATTCAAGTCTCAAGGAAAAATTAATCTACTACGTGAGCTTGAATTCTTCACTTTTCTTTGTACTTGATGTGTTGGGATATCATTGATTGGATTGTTGCATCATCTAGTTTATTAATTTATTATCTTTCTATTTCCAATCTCAACATTTTCCTTTCAATCCTTTTATAATGAGATGTAGTTTTCTCAATCCTTGGCCCAAGTCTCTTTAATTCTTCCCAACATTTGATCAACACTTTGATAGATTTAGTTGTAAAATGAGTCATAGCTTTGTCCAAAATCTATTTAAATTATTAATCCAACTATTTAGTTGCTCTTAGGACACCGCTTGACCATATACCTATGAGCCCAAGGAGAGAGTCTTCTAGATTAGTATTAGCACCATGTGCATATTCTTCCAACTTATTCATTTCTTCTACTGTGTTTGGAAGAATGCTTAAGTGAAAGGATATGAGATATTCTTCTTGTTTTATCTTCTTTTTAGAAGGAGCAATTTATTCCTCAATCAAAATCTTCTCATCTAAATTCACCATTTCCTAAAGACTTTCCTGTTGAAGTTTAGAAAAATTATTTTCATTTTCCAATTTAGATCTCGTTGCTCTAACTTTTGCTATCTTATTCAAACTATTAATCTGAGCATCCTTAATGAGTGGGAATAATTTTTTAGCCTTTTGATTCATTTTATCAACCCATTTTTCAATTGCCTTAGCCTTTTCCCTGGTTTCTTCCACTTCAGTAATCACTTGTTGAGAAATAATAACTTCTAGGATCAAAAATTATTGATGAGTATATTTTGCCACTTTGGTAATTATTTGGCACAATTGATCATTTTTCTCCTTCAATTTAGCTTTAGCAGCTTTCTCTTCATCTAACTTCCTAAATAGAGTATCAATTAAAGTCTTAGTATCTTGTTTTAACCCTTCAGTTGTAACCTCTCTAAGAGATACCCTTGTAATTGATATATTATCATTACTAACTTCTCCTTTATTAGCTCCCTGTGGGGGAACTACTATCTCTACACATTTCTATCTTGAAGATTTAATTATCAATTTTGAAGTGACTTTTGCTTTCTTGGGTTTCTTTCCCCTTTTATCCAAACTTTTCAACAATTGTAAATCCATCTCCTCAAGATTGATCACTTCCTTTGATTCTAGAGTTGTCTATAATGCCAAGCAAGATGAAAAATATGTGTTGGTGGAAGTGAATGAATGAGTAACTATTTTTTGTTATTCATTCCTGATTGATAACTCTTGTGAAGGAACTTCTTATGAAGAGAGTTCTTGTGCCTGAGTGTCATATTGAATTTCTTGTGTTGAATCTCTCTCTATCTTTACTTCTTCTACTTCCTTTTCTTTCTCAATTTCTTTTTTTGCTTTATCTATCCCTTCATCTACTATATTTTTAGTAACTTCTCTTTCAGGCCTTGCTACTTCTTTTTCCTTTTATTTATCCAATATTTCTTCTTGTGATGGGAGCACCTCCTTAGTAGTTACTATTAGCTAATTTTGTTACCTTTGTTTTGAAATTTCATTTGGCTAAGTTCAACATCTCTTGTCTATTTTTAATTCAATTTTGAAGGACTCATGAACAAACTAGTTATTTTCTCTTCTTCAAAAGCTTTGTTTCAGCCTTGTGCAAGTGTGTTTTCCCTCTTTTTTACCTAAGTATTATCTCTTTTTGAAAGGTATTTCTATTCCTTTGTCTTTTCCCTTTAGATTTTTCCTTTCAAAAAAGTTCCAAATGGTCTCTCTCTCTTCAAATTTCCCTTCAAACTTTTTTGAAGGGTCTTTTCTCTCTCCAAGTGCCCTTTGAAAAAGTTTTGAAGGGTCACTTTTTCTTAAAAGTGCCCTTCAAAATTTTCCAAATGGTCACTCTCTTCTTCTTAGTACCCTTAATAAAAGTTCCAAAGGGCCATTTTGACTTAAATTTCCCTTCAAAATTCTCTATAGGGCCACTTTGCCTTCAAGTTTCCCTTCAAAAAAATTTTGAAGGGTCACATCCTTTCAAAGTGCCCTTTGAAAAAGTTATGAAGGGCTTCTTCCATTCGAAGTGCCCTTCAAAAAATTTCTAAAGGGCCACTCCCTTCTAAAATTTCCCTTCAGAATTTTTTTGAAGGGCCACTTCCTTCTGAAAGTTCCCTTCAAAAAAATTTGAAGGGCCACTTCCTTCCAGAAGTGCCCTTCAAAAAAGTTCTGAAGGGCCACTTCCTTCCAAAAGTGCCCTTCAACAAAGTTATAAAGGGCCACTTCCTTCCAAAAGTACCCTTAAGAATTTTTATGAAGGGCCAAGCCATGACCTTTACAATAAATTTGAAGGAATTATTGTGGACTTTTTATCAATAATAATTCTTTCGCAAGCTGAAGACAAAAGGCCTAAAGAAAGACATGAACAATTCTTTTGAGGAAAAAAGTCTGAAGGAATTCCTTCAAATAAATTATCCAAAAGAATTCCTTTGGTAAAATTATTTGTAGGGAATTTTTCTAAGACAAAAGCTTGAAGACTTAAGGTTGGATAAGCTCATAGAAAATCCTTTCTTGAAGCCTACAGTTGAATCCAATAGCAAAACCTTTCCTAAAGCCCACAGCTAAGACTTTCAGATCTAATGGTTTATCTATGACATGAAGATTGATGATGTGAATCAATGATCTAAGTCATTATATATGGCTAATGCAAAGGTCAATCATTATACACATGGATTCCTAGCTAGGCCTCCTTAAGGATAATGGTGAGAGAGCTCACATCACCATTGATCGTTCAAGATATGTGCCATTTCATGATGACCAATCATGAAGAAAGATAGAGCTAAATAGAATGCAATAAGATAAATATGAAATAGGTATGCAACCATTTTGATGTCATCACTCAATCAAATATATCCTTTTTATATTGGCATGAATTTGAGAGAGCAGGCCATATGTGTAACAGCTCATGATGGCATGGATCAATCAAATGTCCCAAGAAAGCATCCTTGGTGAAAATAGTTACAACTAAAGATGTTGATAGGAAAAAAATTGATTCCTCTCCTTGGCATAAAAATTTTCCCTCTCTCTCTTCCTTTTGGCTATATATACATCCCCTTGGCTAGTGTAAAAAAATATACCATGTAGTGTATGGTGAAGCCTTGCTAGAATGAATCAAGTTCTACCTTTAAATATTTAGCATAAATTGGTTTCCTTCAAGATTTTTATGGGCTTTTTGTCTAAGTGTGTAAGATATGTATATTGGTATCATATGATGATTTTCCATCCTTCTTCCAAATTTATCTTTCATACCTGAATAAGAGTTCTTAGTCTAACTAGTCACATAGTGTGTATCCAAGTGTATTGAATTTCTGCATGTGTATTATTGTCTTGAATGTGAAAAATTTGCCTTTCAACTCATTTACCTTGTGTCATTTTTTTCACATCTCACATCTATGTTAAAATATTATTGTTAGAATATTTAGAGTTTGTGAATGGTTTGTGCTTTTGTTGTATTATGCACTAGAATCTAGCATTCATGTGGAAAATAGTTTTCATGTATCACCACTCTTAGAATAGGATTTCCTTTTCTATAAATTTTCTAACACTTTTTTCCTTTTAAATAAAATTTTTTAGCAGATATTGTCTTGTAAAGACATATTCAAGGAGCTAGCCCAATAATCTAGAGGTCCATTTCCTCCATAGGCATACCCATAGGCCTAGAAATGTTCCAATGTTGCCCAAATCTAGGAGAGAATTGAACACTCTCTTCTAAAGTGCAAGATTTGGAGATAAAAGTGACCTTTTCAGATTATTTTTCTATATGAGATGGTTCTTCTTATGGGGGTGGTGGCGTTATAGCATGTAAAGCAAAATGAAGAGGAAGAGGGCTTGCCTCCTTCTAATTGGAATTCTTGGAAGACTTAGTAACATAAACCTTGGGAGATAGCATAAGAATTGAAGGGTCTAGGGTAGAAGTAGTGGGAGGAGTGGAAGTTAGAATGAAAGAAATAATGGGGGTAGAAGAGACCAATGGTGAAGTGGAAATAATTGGTTGAGTTGGTTCCTTATCTTTCACTATTGAGAAAGTATCATCAACATTCTTATTTAGCTTTAATTTCTTTAAGGGACCATGACCACTTTCTCCTTGCACTATCTCTTTTCTCTTTTGCCCCACATGTGAAGTTTCACTTATCAATTCATTCATGCTATAACCCTTATTAAAAAGCCAATTGGAATTCATTGCAAAAACATTTGAATTTATTTCTATAATATCTTATCATGATCATCTCCAAAAATAATTATTGGAAGTGGGGCATCATCCCCTCCTGTTACATGAAATGCATCACTGGTAACAACACCATCATCTTTCAAATCCTTAGGAATAGAGGCCAAATCAAATGATCAAATCTGCTCCATAGTTAATCTTCTATTATCTTTTCTTCTTAATTTAAACTCATCCCTATTGTCTTTCCAAAAAAATTCAAGTGTTGGGATATGTATATATTCAAGAGAAACAGTACTCTGAGCAACACCTCTACAATCAAAATTTTTCCTAGCCTCAAAATGTGTTTGAGTGTAATGGTGATATATTTATTTTTGTATATTCCTAGCTTTATAAATTCTAGGACAATGATAGTGACCACTTACAATAGGAAAATTAATAGCTACTTTGTCAGATTTAGACTACAAATCATGTAGCTCAACCAATTTCCTGCTCATCTCCATAATGATCCACTTGTCACTTGGATGTCTTGATAGCTTAACAGGTGCTCCTAAAAAACCTCCTATTTTAAGATAAATAAAATCAAGAAATTGAATAAAAATATAGCCATATAGTGAAATAGCATCCCATGCCTCATCTGATATTCTTTTATGTTTTAAAGATTTCTCCAACTTATAAATAAGCACATAGAAGAATCCATCATTCACTACAATGTAATATTTATATTATTCTTCATGGACTAGCTGAGGATAAAACTCATAAATTGGTACTATTGATAATGTACCACTAGTCCTTAACCTTGAGAAAGCTCCATTGGAGGCTATTATATATACCAGATATGAAGTCATCTTAAAATCAAAAGTATATAACACATTTTCAATTATTAATCCATGTTATCACTGATCATTTTTGCCTAGTCAATCTTAAAATAACTCTAAGTTACATCAATGGTCCTAATATAATCATACATCTAGGGTGAAAACCATTTTGCATTATTCTATCCATTGATTTTGCATAATAGTTTAATGATATCATTTACCTCTTGAACAAAATTAGATTCGACAATGTGCTTGGGAAACCTTGAGGATTGTTTTCTCTTCTTCAAGTAATATGTATTCATGATCTTAACACACTCTATTGTTTTAGTCTCCCATTATTTCTCATTTATTTCCATTGAAATATCAATCAATTTTGGTGAGGTTAGAATATTCAAATAATAGTTGAGATATTGAACATC
The DNA here is from genome assembly GCA_037957365.1 of Torreya grandis. NCBI lineage: Eukaryota > Viridiplantae > Streptophyta > Pinopsida > Cupressales > Taxaceae > Torreya > Torreya grandis. Next base: position 816,296 of record JARHVA010006111.1, on the reverse strand, counting down.
TAGCTCAGAATCACATTCCCAGTAGTATCCCTTACTACCTTAGATAGGGATTCATTATACTTAGCACATGCTAGCATAAAGTCAGGAAGCTGAACTGAACTTGGGAAAGATGTTGCCTAAAGGATGCCATTATTGGTCATAGAGTGTAGAAGTGGATTCTTTATAAGGGCCCTTAATCTTTCCAAAATCTCAGTTACAGAGACCAATGGTGAAGTGGAAACAATTGGTTGAGTTGGTTCTTTATCTTTCACTATTGAGAAAATATCATCAACATTCTTCTTCAACTTTAATTTCTTTAAGGGACCATGATTACTTTCTCCTTGTACTATCTCTTTTATCTTTTTTCCCACATGTGTAGTTTCATTTATCAATTCCTTCATGAAATAACCCTTATTAAGAAGCTGTTGATGCTTAAAATTGTGTTGTTTCCAACACCAACAAAGGGAAGTTTCAAGAATGTGGAAATTGCAACTTGAAATGACCTCCAGATTTTAAAGATGCTGGCTCTTCTTTATCTCAAGTATATAATGAGGAAAGGGATAGGAATTAAATAGAAACATAAATACAATGAAAGAAAATATAACTATGGCAATGCACCTAAATTTAATTTGACCCTTAATTCTAAGCATAGTGAAGCTACCTTTAAGATTATATTACATTAAAGAGAAAACAAGGCATGATCAATGTAAAAGATGAAAATAGATAGGATCAAAGGCTCACAGTTTAGATGATTTTGCAATAACATAGAAAATATCAAAAAAGGCACAGAACTCAATTTTCTTATTTATTTTCTAGTTACATAAAATTTATAGAAACATGCATAGTTACACAAACTTTCTAACTCAAGAAAATGGAACAAAGGAAAATGACATCATTGGCTACAACAAGAAAGTTTAAAACTTCTTGATAATAATCTCTTGTAGAAAATTTTCTCTATCTTTTGATGATGATCCTGGTGATCTCTACACCCATATTTATAACATCTGACTAGCTCTAGATTGCCCACATGTTCCCAATCCAACAGTCTAACTGAACTCTAACTAAACAGGAAGTGTCTAACAAAAGATATTTCCTTGATCTAAAACCTTTCATCTCTCTACAATTTCATTGGCTGAAATAGATACACAGGATGCTTCCCACTGTGAAACAAGTGAGGACACTTGGTAGTATCCACTTTTCACTTAAAAACCATCTCATTATTTAGGTGACACTAGAAAATGACACTTGTCAGCTTCCACGGCACTTACAGAAAACACACGGCACTTTTTACATAACTTATACTCTTTATATGTCTTTGCTCAGGAGTGTTCCATCTTTGACATCTATCACAATTTGTTGCTTCAAAACTTTAACAACTTAAAGAAAATGGGACCCACAACACTTCTTGCCTGAGTAGCTTCAAAAGGGGAACAGGGACAGGTGTCACTTTTCATGTATCTTTAACAAGGGACACATGGTAGCTTCTATTACTTTAGCTAAGGACATGTGGAGGCTTTTGTTGAGCTTTAGCTAGACTGTAGAAACATTTGGGACTCATTTTAGATCCATATGGATGGTAACACTTGGCAGCTTTCGCTAAATTTAGAAACAAAACTCAGGGCCCACCATAGTCTTTGCTTTAACAATGAAACAAAGTGAAGATATTTTAGATGTTGACACATGGTAGCTTCCACTTTCTTTTGCTAGGGATACGTGGTATCTTCCATTACTTTTATAAAAACATATTGAAGCCTTCTGTAGTTGCCACTTGGCACCTTCCTCTTGACCCTGAGAGAAGCTTATTGAAAGAAGCTTTTGAAATGTATAAGAAATATGAAACATGGATGCCAACACTTGTCACGCTCTACTGATTTACCATAAGACACGTGCCACATTTCAAGCAACTTATAGAAATTATAAAGTGTGTCTCGGCCAATGACACTTGTTAGCTTCTATGTGACTTTGATACTTAGACAAAATCTAGGTAAAAATAAATTTGTGCCCGTGCTCTTGTCAAAAACCTCACTACTTTTAAATCAACCTGCAAGGACAAAAATTGGAGTGCACAACTGAAACTCAAAAAATAAAAATGTAGAATTTTTTACTCTATAGTTCTTGGCGACCTCAAGGACTTTTGAGCCTGCTCAAAAAGAATCCAAAGAATGTATAAAAAGTGTGACAATAATCACAACTTTAGTAAGGCTATCTAATAAATAGACCACTCATCATTAGATAATCCCTGCTTATTTTGTAATTCGTTGAAGGCTAAATCAAGGTTGATGATGTCCTTGTGTGAAAAATTTTGCAAAATATGAATTGTATCCTTCAATTGAAATTTTAGCTAGGAAATGATAATTAAGACAACTTCCACTTTAGGCACTGATGAATCATCTCTTAAACCCTGAAAGATTACCTAATCATTTTTCCTAGCTAACAACAAAGGTTTAATTTCATCAATCATCAACACAGTGTTGCTATCAGGAAAAGGGGATGGAAGACCCAATTGCACTAGATCTTCAATGTGTTGTTTCATGTCTTTGATTCCTTCTTTCACCACATCTAGAAGCTCTCTACAATTGATTGTTGTGGAGTTGCAATTGAGAACTTCATTCACTCTTTTAGTAGTGATCATTCTGTCACTAATCCCTGCTACTAAAAATGTTCCATCAGTTGCATCATATAGCTTTTGTAGTAGAATTTGAGAGGCAAACACTCTCAAAGAGACAGTGGTCAAAGTATCTTCAACTATAGTCTCCACCTTTGCACACATTTTCTATGCATTTAGCAAAAAGGTTAGAGAAGGTCTGAGCTAAATAATCTCCTCAGAGATTCTTTTCCATATATATTCATAAATCTCCTTAACCAGATTCAAAACCCCTACATTTTTTGGCCTATTATCCAACTCAAGTGTCAAATTTTCTATCATTTTTTGCTCAGCTTGAAGTTGGGCCTATATAGAAGCGATATTATTCTGCTCATTCAGCAGCTTCTATTGAAGTTGAGTGACCTATAGCAGGCTTTCTTCACATTTTTCCTGAAATGTTGCATTTTCCCACCTTAAGGTTGTCACTGCATCTTTCACCTACATTAGCCCTACTTTTAAAGAATCATTTTGGGCCTAAATATCCTAGTGAATCTAAAGAGAAACAATATCTTGCAAATATTTGTTGAGACTCTCTATTTCATTATTTTTGGTATTGATTTCTATAGTCAAACTGCTATAGTTTGCCTTCTCTTGGGCTAGATCAGCCTCCATCTTCTATAGCTTCTTTGATATTTTCAAATAATCCTCAGCTACTAAATAAGTGGATTCATTTAATAGCTCAACCTTATCTTAGGGTCTGAAAAGTGACATATTTATTGCCACTACATTCATTGTGTAATAATCAGGCTGCATCTACTCATTTGGCTTGACTATATTAGGTGACAAATGGGTCACTGTTAGTTGTTGTTGGATTGGGTCAAATTGTAACCTCATATGTGGTGTAGCCAGGGCTTTATTATCTTTGATCAACTTTTTCTCCATCCAATATTTTCTAGCTTTCTTAGCAGTATCTGCTTGAGTTTGGAAGGTAGAAGGAGAGGCAATGCACCCACCTACAAAAGGATAACCCTGTGGCAAGCCATAGGGAATAGCCAAATGTTGGTTAGCGGTAATCTAAGGAGGTACTTTATTTGGGATAAAAGGGGGAAAATGAGGTAATGATGTGGCTTGAGTATGGATAGATGGAGAAAAATGAGAAATGGGCACAGTAGAGGTGGCAGGGAATATTATTTGGCCAGATGAAATCATCACCCCTAGAGAAGAAGAGAGAGATTAAGAAGAAGGAGGAGAAACCACACTTACTTGAGGAGCAGTTGAAGTACTCTATAGTTGGTGTTGTGAGGGTTCTTCCCCCTCCTCTAAATCAAGTTGAAACCTTAGTCTCTTACATTTCCTTGGTGTTTCTTCTCTGGCTATGTTTCCTTTCTTCAACAATTATCACTACTGCTAGTGGTAAATGTATAGAATTGGGAACCCCAAAAGCTAACACTGATGGAGAAGTTTTTGGTGGTGAGGCTACCACACTCTTTTGTTTTTTAATGGCACTAAGAGATTGGGGCCAAATAGTTATAGTGACTGTAGCTGAGGTTTGCCCTGAGGTCTGCAATGTTTGACTAGATTCTACTCTGACTTCTGACTCTCCACCCTGTGTCTGTAAATTGCTTGTATCAGGGCTAGAGATAGGAGAAAGATTCATTATCCACCATAGAAACTTTCCTGGTGACCTCTAAGAATGCTAAACTAAGGGTCAAAATCTTAGGTAGCAACACTGGTTCTCCACTAAAACCATGGACTCTAATAATAGTATGATGGGATCCAAAAAAGTAATCACAAGGAATAGTGCAATTGTTCATAATGCCTGAGACACTTGGAGTCAATCTATTTACAATCGGCTCTGAGCTTAGATGACAAAAAGAAGGGGCAACAAAAAGTTTCTAAAATTCATATGGGTCACTAGTTTTGGACAAGATATATGTCCATGTAGACATAGGAATGGTCCTATGTAGACTGAAACTTGGGACATACATATTTAGATGCATGTGTTGGGAAAAGATGCCATAATTTTGATACAACATGAGATGAAATAGATAAGAGGAATACCTAAAAATCCCTTTAGATCTAAATGAGGTGAGTTATTTAACCATTAAATATGCAATATGCTTAAATAAATCTAGATGATATTCCTGAGACTTGTCAATAGTTTTTAATCTGAATAGAATGGCCATTTTCTCTTCATAAATAGTTATATCATCTTTCATTCCAAAAATGAATGTCATCATAGAAAGTGCCTCTTGGCTGGCTTGCACAAATTGTGCTCTTATTGTTGGTAGTGTTAGCATAGTGGTATCATCATCACCTAATTGCAATTCTAATTTTAGAAACCTCAATTGAGTATTGACATTTGCCCACATTTTTTGCATTTTGGCAATGGTGGGAAATGTGGCTGTCTTGTCATGATATAGGGCCAACATGTCTCTGATATCCTTTGGTGTAATTTTCACTATGAATGGACCCTATTATATGGTATTTGAGTGTGCATGAAACAATTTAGAGCATATTTCAACCAAGTTAGGGCATGGATGTACACCTGGGATAATGAATTGTGTCAGCTCAAAATTCCATATCCTCATTGTGAATGTTTCATATTGTCCAACCTTGGCCCTTTGAATACACTTTTGATCTGCCCCTTCTCTTAGAGTCTTGCTAGGCTTTTAAAAAATTTGGTCCATGATTCCATCTATAAAATCTTTCACCTTTTTTGGGTCATTTGCATAACCAACTTCAGGGACTCTAGTCCTTGGATATGTCTTTAAGGGTTGTGCAGGGGCTAAAACAAAAGATTTGCTTGTGAGAAACTTATCAATGGATTCATAAATCCTAGACTATTGTGAATACTATGCTCCCTCCATATCTATATCTATACTTGTAAATAGTGAATTGGGGTAATAGGTATGGAGCTTTGCAATAGGGAAGGCACTTTCACTAAGTAGGTTCGCTATGAGCTGAAAATGTAAGTAATAGGGATTTTCTAGCAAACATAGGAATGTTTGAGACACTTGTGAGATTTAATCTTGTTATGGGGTATTTAATGACCCATCAAGTCTCAAAAATGGCATTAAAACTAGATAACCATTAGAAAATCTTATTGAATCTACTTGGGATAGTGAGATAGACACGTCATAAAAGTGGTTGCGCAAAGTAACTTGGGGAATTTAAGGATTTGGGATAGGTTTAATGTGTCGAGAGTTTTGAAATTTTTGAAAAAAAACTCTGAGCCATGGCCACATGTTCAAAGAACACTTATTTAAAAGAAAGAGTGGGAAATAAAAAATGATAAAATAGAGCAACAAGGAAAAGGAAACTATCTAACTATGATACAGCTAACCAGGTATATTTGCCTACCTCTTAGATCAAAGGGAAAAATTTTGAAGTCTCCTTCATGGCAAGGAGACTTATGATGCAAGACAAGTGGCTAAATGGGATGGAGCTCTGGTCACTTGCTCTTCTTGTTTACCACCTTAATTGGCCTACGTCTGAGTGGATCAAAGTCAAACATGCTTCCAACATATACGTACTCTTCTTGTTCTTGGAAGCTTGTCGAATGCTAGTTCTTCATGCTAGCATGTCTCATCAATAAATCAATGGTTGTTGGCTCATCACCATAAGCCCTTTGATATACATCATTGTTTGGCTTATTTCCTTCTACCTCATGCTCGAGTTTCATTACATGATCATCCTCCTTAATGACTTCAAAAATATCATCTTCAGATTTATCAACCTCTTGAAAGGATAATCTTGATAGTTTGTAGCAATTTTGCATATTTATTTGAGTCTCAATGCTGCCTTCTTCACTTGTAGCCATCTCAAAACCTCCTTGAAGAATAGTGTAACCTGCCCCAATAACTTCAAACAAGTCATTCAAAACATGATCAAGGAAGTGTTCATGCTCATGCATGACATCTTGCAAAGTGACAACAAGGTCAAAAATTATCTCTTCCTCATCAGAGATAGAGGTGAAATTTTATGACTTGTCCTTTGGTTCATTAAAGGGTGTACCTATGGTGATCTCCTTTTCATTTGTACTCAAGAAATCTCCTTGACCATCCATGAGCTAAGCACACTCCTCCTTACTTGTTTCTTGAGGAAGGGTGGGAGGGGCTTGAAAGGGACTAGCCTCATTTTGTACCTCACACTCTTGGACAATGTCGTTCTCCTCCTTTCTACCCCATGATTCCATTGTTTGTTTCCAACTCATGACCTTGTGATTAGAACTTTTCCCTTGGGAAGATGGGGTTGGAAGGTGAGGGGGAAGTGAGGGTTTGGATTCCACTTCCCTTATTGCCAACATAGATTATTGTCTTTGAAGATTTGCTAATTTAATTTGTTTATCAAGATTGCCCTTAAATGTTAGATTTATTGCTTTAGAACTTTCCTCAACATGATTGGGGAAAGGACCTTGATAGGCTTGACTTGGCTTATGAGCAGGGATTGCGTATGTCTGATATGAAACTTAGGGCAATGGATATGTAGGTTGATAGACTTGGTAAGGCTCCCTCTCATGAATACTTAGAATCTCTTCCAAAGATGCAATCAAGCCACTCACATCCAATATCGCATTTGTAAGCCTTTGACAATTGGCTCTTTCAATGGGAGTCCATTCACTCTTAACCAGATCTAGTGCATTTCTCACTTGATGGACAACAAGATCAGGGATTTCTTGGCTGCATCTCCTTCTAGTGTCATGTTTTACTACATACTTTTCATATCTCAGTAGTGCTTGTTTGAAAGTGGAAATGAGTTGATTGGCAAAGATATTAGGTTGAGTATGAGACGTGACATATTGGGAAGACTAGGCATAAGACTGATATATCTCATGATAGGGTTGAGATTGGTCATATTAGACCTGTGAAGGGCAAAACTCATAATCGTATGCATCCTTGTTGCTTGAGGTGATTTCATGAGCAACCTGAGCTTGATCAAAAATATATGAAGAAGCATAATACCCATGATTCTAGGTAACAAAATTATACATACCTAATGGTTGGTTTCTTGATGGCACCAAGATGGCTTAACTAGCTAATTTAACTCAGAGTCACCATTGGTATTGCTGCAAACTTCTTGACCCTTCTTCTTGGACTAGTTATCAATGGTGGTAAAAGAATACCTAGATTTATAGCAAATTGAGATCTTGTTACTGGTCCATAGCTCTAACTCCTTGTAGCTCTCTAGTTCATATAGTCTTGAAAGAAACTTCAAGATGGTGTCCCACTAGGCATGCCAAAAACTGTTGATGCTTAAAATTATGTTGTTTCCAACACCAATAATGGGAAGTTTCAGGAATGTGGAACTTACAACCTGAAATGACCTCCAGATTTTAAAGAAGCTGGCTCTTCTTTATCTCAAGTGTATAATGAGGAAAGGGATAGGAATTAAATAGAAACATAAATGCAATGAAAGAAAATCTAACTATGGTGATGTGCCTAAATTTAATTCAACCCTTAATTCTATGCAAAGTGAAGCCACCTTTAAGATTTTATTACATTAAAGAGCAAACAAGGCATGATCAATGTAAAAGATGAAAATAGATAAGATCAAACGCTCATAGTTTAGATGATTTTGCAATAACATAGAAAATATCAACAAAGGCACAGAACTTAGTTTTCTTATTTATTTTCTAGTTACATAAAAGGCACAAAAACATGCACAGTTACACAAACTTTCTAACTCAAGAAAATAGAACAAAGGCAAATGACATCACTGGCTACAGCAAGAAAGTCTAAAACTTCTTGATAATAATCTCTCAAAAAAAAATTTCTCTATCTTCTAATGATGATTTTTGTTATCTCTGCACCCATATTTATAGCATCAGACTAGCTCTAGAATGCCCCCACATTCCCAATCTAACAGTCTAACTGAACTGGAAGTGTCTAACAAAAGATATTTCCTTGATCTAAAACATTTCATCTCTCTACAAGTTCATTGGCTGAAATAGATACACGAGATGCTTCCCACGGTGAAATGGGTGAGGACACTTGGCAGTATCCACTTTTCACTTGAAAACCATCTATTATTTAAGCGACACTATAAAATGACACTTGATAGCTTCCGCGGCACTTACAAAAAACACACAGCACTTTTCACGTAGCTTATACTCTTTATATGTCTTTTCTCAAGAGTGTTCTATCTTTGACATCTGTCACAGTCTGCTACTTTGAAACTTTAACAACTTACAAAAAATGGGACCCACTACACTTCTTTACTGAGCAACTTCAAAAGGGGAATAGGGACAAGTGTCACTTTCCATGTATCTTTAACAAGGGACATGTGGCAGCTTCGGTTGCTTTAGCTAAGGATATGTGGAGGCTTCTATTGAGCTTTAGCTAGACTGTAGAAACTTTTTGGACTCATTTTGGATCCATACAAATGGTAATACTTGGTAGCTTCTACTAAATTTAGAAACAAAACTCAGGGCCCACCACAATCTTTGCTTTAACAATGAAACAAAATGAAGATATTTTAGATGTTGACATGTGGTGGCTTTCGCTTTCTTCTACTAGGGATACATGGTGTCTTTTGTTGCTTTTATAAAAACATATTGAAGCCTTCCAAGTTGTCACTTGGTGCCTTCTGCTTGACCCTAAGAGAAGCTTATTGAAAGAAGCTTTTGAAAGATATAAGAAACATGAAATATGGATGCCGACACTTGTCGCACTCTGTTGAGTTACCACAAGACACGTGACATGTTCTGAGCAACTTATAGAAATTATATAGTGTGCCTTAGCTGATGACACTCGTCAGCTTTTGGTTGACTTTGATACTTAGACAAAATCTAGGCAAAAAGAAATTCACACCTACACTCTATGTAAAAAACTTCACTTCTTTGAAACCAAAATGCACAAAGAAAAAACTTGGAGCGCACAACTAAAACTCAAAAAATAAATATGTAAAGTATTTTACTCTACAAAAGCTAATTAGAATTCATTTCCAAAACATTTAAAGTTATTTCTATAATTATCATATCATGATCATCTCCAAAAATAATTGATGGAAGTGGGGTATCATCCCCTCCTACTGCATGAAATGAATCACTAGTAACAACACCGCCATCTTCCAAATCCTCAGTAATAGAGGCCAAATAAAATGATTGAATCTACTCCATAGTTAATCTACTATTATCTTTTCTTCTTACTTCAAACTCATCCCTATTATCTTTCCAAAATTATTTAATTGCTAGGATATGCATATATTCAAGAGAAACAATACTCTGAGTAACACCTCTATAATCAAAATTTTCCTTGGCCAGAAAATGTGTTTGAGTGTCATGGTGATATATTTCTTTTTGTACATTCCTAGCTTGATATATGTTAGGACAATGATAGTGACCAATTACAATAGGAAAATTAATAGCTACTTTATGATATTTAGACTACAAATCATTTAAATCAAATAATTGTTTGCTCATTTCCATAAAGATCCACTTGTCACTTGGACATATTAGTAGCTTGATAGGTGTTCCCAAAAAACCTTTTATTTTGAGATAAGTGAAATCAAGAAACTGATTAAAAATGTAGCCATATAGTGAAACTGCATCCCATGCCTATTCTAATAATATTTTATGTTTTAAAGATTTTTCTAACTTATAAATAATCTCATAGAATAATCTATCATTCACTACAATGTAATCCTTGTAGTATTCTTCAAGGACTAGTTAAGGATAAAATTCATAAATTGGTAGTGTTGACAATTTATCATTGGTCCTTAACCTTGAGAAAGCTCTACTGGAGGCTATTGTATATACCAGATATGAAGTCATATTAAAATCAAAAGTCTATAACACATTTTTCAATTGTTGATCCATGTTATCACTGATCATTCTTGCCCAGTCAATCTAAGAACTCTAAGTTGCATCAATGTTCCTAATATAAGCATACATCTAGGGTAAAAACCATTTGGCATTCTTATATTCATTGATTCTACATAATAGCTTAATGATATCATCTACCTCTTGAACAAAATCAGATTTTACAATATGCTTGGGAAACCTTGAGGGTTGTTTTATCTTATTCAAGTAATATGTATTCATGATCTTAATACACTCTATTGTTTTAGTCTCCCATTATTTCTCAGTTACTTCCATTGAAATATCAATCACTTTTGGTGAGTTTGGAATCTTCAAACAATAGTTGAGATATTGAACATCTAGCCTCACAATCACATTCCTAGTAGTATCCCTTACTACCCTAGATAGGGAATCATAATACTTAGCACATGCTAGCACAAACTCAGGAAGTTGAGCTAAACTTGGGAAAGTTGCTTCATAAAGGATGCCACTATTCATCATGGAGTGTAGAAGTGGAGTATTTATAATGGCCCTTGATCTTTTCAAAAGCTTAATTATAGATACGTGCCCCATGTTTGTATCACTATTTTTTATCAACTTTGATGATATGCATGACTTAATAGGGTAGCCTTTATATTCATACTTCATTGTTGGTTCTTTAACTTTGACTTTATTTGCCTTTACTTTTACTTTCCCCTTCTTGATTAGTTCTAGAATCTCCTTGAGTACTATCTCTAGGGCCTCCTCAATAATCTTGCTTTGTGCTCCTATTTTTTCTATTTCTTCCTCTGACCTTTGTGATCCCTCTGACCCAAACATTTACTCTTTCAAATTTTTAAAAACCTTGACAAGTGCTTTAAAACACTTACTGACTGCTCCAACTAATTTATAAATTTTATAAATAAGGTTAACTTATAACTCTTTTATCTCAAACAAGTTCCAAATTTTAAAGAATTTATATCTTCAAAAACTTAAGTAACTTGATTTTAATTAAAAATATTTAACAACTCTAGGTTGGTCTTGAAAGGAAAACAACTTTAGACTTTTCATATTGAACAACTTCAAGTTTACAAAACAAATAACTTTGGGTTATTGATAGAAAATGACTTTGGGTTTTCAATAGGTAGTTACTCAGCAGTAGAAACCTGAAGAAGTAATGAAGAAAGGGAAACCTGAATTACTCATGAATTTTGTTTTGAAAGTTTGATGAGGTTCAAGACTTCAGGTTCTTATGGGTAAGCAACTTCACTTAAGAAACTTGAAGTAAGCAAAAGGTGAATAAAAACTCAATTAGGTAAGCTTTTAATGTTGTTTAAGGTTTCCTGCATCGAGTACCTAGAATAAGAAACCCAAGTCATGAGTAATGAAGAACCTAATTGGGTGGGACCTTTGTGAATTATGTTTGTTAGGGTAAGTTATTGGACATCATAAATCAAAAATAAGCAAGGGTGACTCATAAACCAAATTAGGTAGGGGGATTTTGGGAAACTAGGTCATTCGTGGATATTTTTTGATTTTTGGGTTTCAACATAAATAAAACATGAAAAGAGTTTTCAATTTCAATTTTATAGTTAAAAACAACAATTTTATCAAGAAATTGGAAGAGAAATAGAACAAAATAACCTTAATAGTAGAAAAACCATGCTAACACGGGAAAGAAAGATCAAGAAATAAAATGACATAAAAGAAGTAAACAAGAAAATAAAAATATTCCAAAAACAGTCTACTAACCTCAACTACAAATGGGTCAAGAATAAAAATGCTTGAAATCACTCTAGAGAATGAAAACACATGGGTCAAGATTTGTAAGGGAAATTAATTGATCGAATGACTTAGCAATGAGGTGAAATTTCCCAAATTTTATATATATGCCAACACATTTATTGCAAGTATGACAAAGCCATGTTAGCCTTCTTTGTAAATCAAGTTTTTCAAACCACTTTTCTTATTTTAGATTTTTAAGTAAAACACTCCCATAATCTTGATTAGGTCTTGGTCCATGAGTAAGTTGAGTTTGTAAACCTAAGGTGTTTTTACTTATAAATTTTATAAGTTGAGTGACCTCAAAAACTTGATTAGGTCTATAGAGTGTTAGTCAAGTTTCCAAGATTATTTCACTTATTTTATTTTCTTAAGTACCCTAAGAAACCTGATTAGGTCTAAGAAATATTGATCAGGTTTTTGGGATAACTTAACTTATTTTCAAGTAAGTAAAGTAACTCAAAGAACTTGATTTGCATTACAAATGAGCTAAGTTACCTTCATATTATTTTAAATGCTAAAAATGGATGAGTAAATGATTTGGGTGATGATTTTAAGCATATGCCTTTACTCCTCTAGAGTAATTAGGAGCAACTGAGAAAATAAAACAAAAAAATAAAAAACAAAATTAATAAAACCCAAGTTCTTTATTTAAAAGACTAGATTCAATTAGTACAACTAACACACACAAGGCCAAAATGCAAAAAAATTCAAAAAAGGGGTTCCCTAAAATCTTGAAATGTCAAATTTTTGGGACACTAGGCCCTAAACCAAGATAAGCTAGAGATTGATTAGATATAAGGGCTACCTTTCTTCACTAAAAATGAAGATGAAGCAGGTGAAATAGATCAAAAATTGTGATATGACTTCATCAAAAGGTCAGGAGTATGGGACCATCATATTTCTGATCAGATTCTAGAACTTGATCTAGTTGATCAAGATGAAAAAGCCTTTTGGGATGACTTGAAATATTTTTGTGAAAAGATAGGGAGTCCATGTCCACTTTAGAAATAACCTAATGAAGACATTAGTCTAAGGATACTAGTCAAGATACCATTATTGAGTGAAGATGATATAATCCACTATTTGTCTATGGATGAATTAGAACTAGCATTCCTACTATAAATTAAAATAATTTGGGAGGAAGATGATTGGGTTTTAAACCTATATCTTCAATATATGTACTTTAAAATGTTGATAGGAGACCAAGCTACATCACCTATAAGACATAAGCATACAAGTGGTCCTATCCATAAGAAAAGGTCACAAAGTGAAAGCAATCATACTTCAAGTTTCCATGGTAGGCTAAATAATTTTCCATTTGATCTTGGAGGTAATTACTTTATAGGGTTAGTGTAGGGCTTAGTTTAGATTCTTTCTTATTCTTTGTTTCTTGATTTTTTTCCTTCCTATCCCTTGTTTGTATATAGTGCCTATTTTTATTTTTTTGTTTTCACTTTCTCTATTCCTTTCCTCTAAATAAGTCCTTTTGGACAATTCTCAACTCAAGTTTTATCTAGTTGCTCAAAGAATTTCATAGTTCAGAAATGCAGGTATGACGTCTCAACATTGGTTAATCATGGATTGTTGAAATATGAGCTTAATGTTATAGTTTAAAGAAATTAGTAAAGACTAATGGGTAAGTTAATTATTCCTTGAGATTTTAAACTTTGTTTTGATCTAAGCTTGTTTTTAAGAAAGATTACACATGTAGGATGAAAGCTTAAACTATTAGGACATAGTTATGCTTACACTTTAAAAATATTAATTATCTAGGATAAATTTTACAACCAAGGATGATTGTCTAAAAATCAAACACTTGACCAAATTTTTAAACATGGCTAACCTAGTTTCCAACCTTTGCTAGAAAGCCAAAAATAACTTAAACAATACAAAAAAAATAAGATCCTTATTGCAAAATTCAAAAAGCTTTCAAAGCAAAGGTGATTATGGTAATCTCCATTGGGGATATGGATACCTAGCTAACAGTGAAGCAAGGCCTTGAGATGAGCCAAAGACATCTCTTTCTAGGCTATAGATGTTTGGTTGGTAGTAGAACAATGCCTAATCCTTCTTTAAGTTAAAGCTTGGTTGTTAATGAATATTTAAACTTGTTGAGAGTCAATGTTAATGATTAAAGTCAAGAACCTAGAAGTTGTTCTCTAAATCCTTTGGCAATCATTAAGCGGAATCAAAGCACACACACAGCATGATTGAGCCTTGATGTTTGATCCTAATTCTACATATTTAATATTTTTTCTAACCATGAATTAATCTTAATAATAGTGTTTGATCAAATGGGATAAGTAGCTTAATTATTAGTCTAAACCAAATTCTTTGAATTCTAACATATTGTTATGTTTCTCCTAGAAGTCACCATTTGTTGAGGTCAACATACCCCTATTTCTAAAAATGGGGAACCTTGTATCAAATTATGCAAATTTGTACCTTAAAATTTAGAATCCACTTGATTAGAGTATCACTAGCATGTTTTCACAATATTTGTATTTGAAGATCATTCACACCATGGTTTGGCTAACTTATTTGTTCATGGTTCTACTTTAATCTCATCTAAAGTGATAACATTGAATACCTATGTTTCAAGTTGCAAGTTTAATGGAGTCCATTTGGGAATGAACATGCTTCGGGTTTTGAGTTTCAATGTTAAATTTATCTTTTACTAACATTGGTTTATAATTGATTAATTAAATTCATGTTTGAATTGATGAAACCCTAGCCTAATGTTTTACTTGGACCTTTTCATTCAAATTTGAATTTTATGAGATATTTTTACTTAAATTTAAGTGGGAATGAATTAATCATACCATGGACTAAGTTTGATTTTTATCCTAAGAATTGATCATGTTTTTTAGCACAACCAAACCTTAGGCTAAAAATCATATGCTTGATCTATTTTATGCCCTGTGGTCCCTTTGTTATAAGGCTTAGACTTAAAGTCTTATCCTAAGGTTTATCATATTTATTAATATGATAGAAAAACTTATCCTAAGACTTTAGGATATGTCTTTATTTATTATATTTTTGTTCTATGTTTATAACCTTGGTCCATAAATCTTCATGCATTGGTCCTTTTTTTAATTCATGGGGTCCCCTTTCATATGTTTAGAACTTATCTTAATATTTTTATCCTAAGTCTTTTATATATGCTCTTGAGCTTAACTTTCATTATTTTATGTAGGATTAATGAGCCACAGTTGATTGGATAAAATTGATCTAATAGAGAGAAATCAATGATTGAAAAGTCAAGTAGTGGACCCCATTTTAAACATTGAGCACCTTTTAGAGATCAATAGTATGTGTTCTAGCATACAAATTCAGATCAGTGGATCAAGATCAATGAATATTTTTTACTGAAGCTCTGAGTTAACATGAGACTTCCATGTGGTGAAATCATGTGAGCTGATAGAAATAACAAGATATAGAGCTCAGAAGCCCTGCAAGACTACCAAGTGGCATAACCTAAGATCCTAGTACACATTAAAGATTGAGCAGCTTTTGAAAATCAATGACCTACATTTATTCATACCCACTCAATTAAATAGAGTGAGATCACATTAAATCATTAAAGGTTTCATAATATTGCCAAGTGGCACAACTTTAGAGCCTAGTATAAAGAGCATAGAAGCACCGAGCAATCAACATGTGGTATATGTAGAGTGTAGAATGAACCAAAAAATTACAAGTGGTAGGCTTAGAAAAGAGCCTCGATTAGATGTTCAAAATTTATGGTCATATGACAATCAAATATGTTCCCATGAACATCAAATGATGGTCGAACAAATGTTAATTTTAACATAGTAGACAGTCCTCATAATGTGTTTAAAATTGATGGTCATACGACCATCAAAGATGTTCCTATAGACATCAAATAACAGTCATGCGAATGTCAATTTTAACATAGTAGATATTCCCCATAATATGTTTAAAATTGATGGTCATGTGACCATCAAAGATGTTCCCATAAATGCCAAATGATAGTTGTGTAGATGTCAATTTTAACATAGCTACTTGGATTCAAATTTTAAAAGGCAATAGTCACACTTTGAACAAGGATGAATAGAATGACACGAGGATGCCATGGAAATTCCACATCAAAGACATGTGAGTGCAATAGGCCAAGTTAGATACCCTATAGACCTGGTAATGTAAAGGTTGGGATCTGAACCCATAATGTTTGAACTACCTACCACCATTGAAGTACTATTGGAACCTTTAGGAGTGTCCTAACATAGCATGAGGACCATAACCAAATCTTGTAAGTATTATAATTGACCTAAGGGAGGCTAAATTATCCTCTATGTAAAGGTAAGTCAAGCTAGAGTCCATGAGTGAACATTTTAAAAGGGATTTTCAGTGAACATGGGAGACCTCTCCTATATCCTCAAGCAACTAAAATATGGAACAATTCATGTATTAGGTAGCATCAAAAAAAATGAAGACTCTATAGCAATAATGGAGTACTTCATCAGCCAGTGGGTCTCAAAGTTAAGTGAAATAAGAATATTCCTTTTATAACTAGCATTGTATAATAATTTGTATTGGGATATTCTTCTGTATAAACATGTACAGTTTGTAAGAGAACATTATTTATAGGTTAATTCATTAGAAAAGATCATTTTTTTTAGAATGTAATAGAAAAAACACTTGTACAAATGTAATTGGATTAGAATTGACTAATATGCTTCTTTGCATCTTATAAAAGGAGCATTTTTAATTGTAAAAGGGAGAGAGTTATTAGAGACAAATTACTTTGTAAACTTGGAGCAATTAATATAAGCAAGAAATTTTGAAAAGATTGTCCACTATATGCTTGTGTTCATTATTATCATGGCTTCTATCTCACTTATTTGTTATGATTTACAAATTTGAATGGTTCTTATGAATTTTTGGTATGTACATATGATTTTATAGTTGTTAACTTGTGTCAATGCTAGGTTGACTAAAAGTCCTTAGCTTCATTTCATTTTCTTACTTTTCTTGCATTTGAGCTAATGTTATTTGCCTATAAAGTAAATATTTAAATTGAACCTGGTTCTTATTTGCATTATTTCCACCTTCTTTAGGAGTTTACCTGATGTGTGATAGGATTTAGGCTTAAGATGTTTCATGTTACACATTGGTTAAGTGCATGTCTAGATGAAAATTGAACTTTGTCATGATGTTTGGAATGAAGACCAGTAACATTTATTCTTTGCCATACCCTTCCTTTTGCTTCTTTTTTATTTGGATCGCTTTATTTTAGCTTGTCATTATAAATATTTAACTTAAATTAGTTATTAGGTTAGTTTTTTATCATAATTCACCATCCTTAACATAGTATATTGTATATTTTACATAGATCTACTATTTGGCCATGGTGGCTCCCAACCACCAATTATTATAAATATTGTGAATTAGTCACTTGTTCTACCTCTATTCCACTAATAGATAATAAGATTATCACAACCTATAACTCATGCATTGAATTCTTAGGAATTCTAAAATGATAAGTGTTTCTTAAACACTTTAGGCACCTATGGTACACATTTAGGCATTAATAATATGATACAAATTCTTCTTCTTCCATCAACAAAAAATATCTATGAACACTACAGTTTTCTTGATCACCATGTGCCATTTTCTCATTACACCATTCAATAAATTCTTTTGCATCATTCAAATCAGTGCCATATTTGAATTTCAAATCTTTTCTTACAAGGGATATTTTCACACATGTTCTAGCACCGTGATTATCCCATTTTCTTTGGATAGCCTCAATGAAACTCTAAATATGTTGTGCAATAATGGTAACATGCATCCTACTCAACCAATAAAACATATGTGTATTCTTAAACTGTGATGTGCAATTATCTAACCAAATCTAATGTTGATTGAAGGTAATGTTCCTTCCAATAAAATTTCCATAGAACATATTAAACAACCTTGTACATACTCTATATAATGTGATCGATCATCACTAACATAGAAATGGCACTCCCTCAATATTTTTTATCTTGTTTTGTACTATCAAGTGCATGTGTGGTATTACTATGATAGAACTTCCATTTGTGGTTGAAATGTGTAATTCTTAGAAAAGCCAATTATTAAAATAATAGAACCAAGTGGGAATGTGTCCTTTATTAAGTTTAATTTTTCATCCAACCATTGAGATCTCTGTGTACCTTATATACTCATAAAAAAATCCATCCCTAAATTTGACCATAAATTAAGAAACAAGTATTTAGTTTTTTAACAAACTTACACCTTTTATATTCCTTGCCATATTTTAATTGATATGTCATAGATTTTTATTTGATAAAACCAATTAATTATTGTTTAATTCCACTTGTACTCTCCTCATGGATACAATTTTTCAACTTTGGCAATCCACCATAAATGTTGTAAGTTCCATCCTAACATGCTTTCTTATTAAAAAATTATCCCTCTAGTCTTTCAAAAAAAATGGTTGAAATAAATTCCCTTGCTGATTTTGGTGGAAATTTAATGCCACACTACTAAAAAATGTTTTCAATATGAAAAGTACAATTTACATGAAAAAAATATCATAATGCATTGAAAATGGAAAGTGTTGCCTAAAACAACAAGTGGTGTGTGCATGATTTATTTTGACATAGAACATTTGGGCATCCCAAAATATCTTTGAATAATAGAAATTTGAGGATATTTTTGTACAAACTTAGAGTACAATTGTGTTAGAGTCATATCCAAGAGGTGTTTTACATGTAGTTCATCATTATGAGAACCAATTCTTATTTTCACTACCTCTCTTATATTTGGTGAAACCCTTGTGTCATCTTTCCACAATTGTGCAAGTTAATATTTGAGAGCATCAACTATAGCCTTGTCTTTATATGGGAGTCTATTAGGGAATTCCATAAGTCATTTTTATTGGAATAATAAAGTTTTTTACTTCTCTCAATTACTTTCATTGGTTTTTTTTTAATATTTTCAATGTTCTACTTGTTTGTCTAATCAAGTATTTTATCCATGTTTGACAACTTACTATACAGGTTGTAATTATGTGTTAGGTAGTATTATTATCTTTAACATATTTTTAAACCTATAATATAGTATGCAATAAGTATATTTTCAAAAAATACTTTATTTTTAACATCAATATGAGGTGTTCTTAGTCATAGGGTGTTCATTATAGGTCTCATCTTAAGTAATTTCATTAGTGAAACAAACAATTGACATCCTTGTGTATCATTTTTATTTTCGAAGTAATTATCCCAAATTGTTTTATCTTTTCTTCTTGAATTGTGACAAGACATTTTATTAGGTATTTATTTCAAAAAAATCAACTTCAACTAGATATAGGGGTCTTCTATACAAAATACTAGGATGTGTTACTAATGGTATAATTTGTTGATTTGGTGTTTCCATATTGTTATCATCATTACTAGTTTCTTCATTTTGTGTTCCCATATAGTTTACTTCATTTTTACTTTCACTATTTAGTATTTCCATGGAATTTTATTCATTGTTACTTTCATAATTATGTGTTATTATACAATTTTATTCATTATTAGGGTGTAAATCATCATGCATATTATCATTATCACCAAAATTTAAAAAATTATAATTTTAATTTGGGCTTATAATATAACTTGGAATTTTAGGTAAGAATTCATCATCATTATTCATTTCATCATTATCTATGACATTTAGTTCATTGGGGATAGTATATGTACCTTGTCTTGCATGAAATATTTGCATTTGTTCCCTTTGTTTTTCTCTCAACACTTGTAATTGCTCTAGTGTTTTGTGTTTTAACATTTTCCTAGACTAGAATAAATATGTTGCCCATGATTAGATAAATTTTATAGCTTTTGAGCATGGGGATGGTTATGAAATTATTAAAAAAAACTTTCAACTTTTTGAAGAGTATATAATGAAGTAGAGTATAATTATGGAGAAAGAAATCTGAATATGAAAAAATAATGTTGGGGCATATACTATACTATTAATAAAATGAACATGTGTGAATTATAATGTGTACATGTTAGAACATGTACACATTATTTAATATATTTTAATATTTTCACTCTCTACCCTATACCATCTACATCTTATACTCAGAATTACATTTGAAAGGGGATTAATGTTTCCTAAATATTGTCATTGATTAAAGAAATTAAATAATTTATTCAATTTGTGTAAACATTAGTTTTGATTAACCCAAAAATTACATCTTATACAATTGACTAAGCCATAAATTAGGTTGACATGGATCAAATTGGCCCAAATCATCTCATTGATTACACTAAATGACTAAATGGCTCATTTTGTCTTGGAATCGAAGATAATTTAGCCCAAAATCACATCATACTATAATAGTTAGGTTCAAGGGTCTCAAATTATCCCCAATTATGTTTGTGATTGAACTAATTAATTATTTGGTTAATACAGTGATGAAATTGATGTTAATTGATCCTAATATCACATCTTATATAATCAAAATTAGATTTGAAAAGGGATCATTTTGACCCAAATCATATTATTAATTACACCAATTGATTAATTATCTCAATATATAATAAAATTAGGGATAATTGAGCCCCCAATCAAATTCTATAATCATAGTTAGGTTGAAGGGGCTCAAATTGACCCCAATTACCTTTGTGATTGAACCAATTAACTATTTGATTCATTATGTGATGACATGGGGGTTTATTGACACCTAAATCACATCTTATATAATCAAAATTATGTTCACAAGGATTAATTTACCCCAAATTGTATCACTAATTATACCTATTAACTAATTATCTCATTCATGATGGAATTAGAGCTAGTTTAGCCCCAAATCACATCTTATTATTGTAATTAGGTTTAGGGTGTTTAAATTAGCCCTAATCACATATTTGACTGAACCAATTGATTATTTGGTTCATTTTATGATGAAATTGAAGTTGACTAATCCTAAAATCACATCTTATATAGTTAAAATTAGGTTTTAAAAGTGCTTAATTTGGCCTAAATCACATCATTGATTGCACTAATTAATTAATTAGATCTATATATGATGCAATTAGGGGTAATTGGACCCCCACTCATATTTTATAGTTGTAGTTAGGTTGAAGGGGCTCAAATTGGCACCAATTACCTCCATGATTAAATGAATCAACTATTTGGTTCATTTTGTGATAACATTAGGGTCAATTGAGCCCCAAATCACATCATACATAGTCAAAATTAGGTTCACATGGCTCATTTTTTCCAAATTACATTACTCATTGCATCAATTGATGATTTGGCTAAATTTTTTATGAAATTAGAGAAAATTTAGTCTCAAATCACATCCTTAAGTTGTAATTAGGCTTGAAAAGCTCAAATTAGACCTAATTATCTCCATGATTAAACCAATTGAATATTTTATTCATGATGTGATGACATTGGAATTGATTGAGGTCTAAATCACATCTTATATAATCAAAATTGGGTCTATATGACTTAATTTAGCCCAAATTATATCATTGATTGCATTAATTGACTAAATGGCTTAATTTATGGTTGAATAAGAGTTATTTATTCCCTAAATCACATTATATTATCATATATAGGTTCAAGGGGCTCAAAGTTGCCCATTTGTGTCCATGATTGAACCAATGGATTTTTTGGTTAATTCTATGATGAAATTTGGTTGATTGAGCCAAATCACATCCTCTATAGTTATAATTAGGTTTTAAAGGGGCTCAATTTGGCCTAAATTACATCTCTAATTTCACCAATTGACTAATTACCTCAATTTATGATCAAATTAGTGATAATTGAGCCCCCAATCACATTTTATAGTTGTATTTTCTTTTAAGGGGTTCAAATTGACCTTAATTACCTCCATGATTGAACCAATTAAATATTTAGTTTATTTTATGATGACATTAGGGTCGATTGAGCCCTAAATTGCATCTAATATAGTCAAAATTAGGTTTACATGGCTTAATTTGGCCCAAATTGCATCATTGATTGCACTAATTAACTAATTGGCTCAATATGTCATGAAATCAATGATAATTTAGCCTTAGATCATATCATATAGTCATAGTTAGGTTATGTTATCAATCAAACCATGTACTTATTGAATTATAAGAATTAGTTCAGTGAGACAATGGGTTCATTCCCTAAGGTGTGGGACTCTTTTGCTCCTTAATATGAACCTTTGGAGAAGGTCAGATTCCTTCTAATCTAAATTCATCTAATTTAGGATCAACATGCAAGCCTAAAAGATCTAAAATGAACTCTATAACTAATACTAAGTCTAAAACTTGAGGGGAAAGGGAGAAATAATGTTGAAAATAAATAATGGTGATGCACCAAGATTAGATATATTTAATCTACATGCCTTGAATATAACATTATAGATTATAAAGGACAATAAAATATCACATGAACTTTGATATGAACACTTCAATTTATTTTATGAAATCATGGTAAAGTTATTGTCATGAGTCTCCAAGTTTTTATTGCTCATTAAGAACTATTATAACTCCATTCAAGCTTTCATTTTGTTCATTTTGGGAGGTATAATATTGTGAAATAACCATTTCTACCACCTCACCTAATTTTTTTCTTCATGATCATCATTTTTGATGAAAAAAGAGAATTAATCTAAGATATTTACCTCCACTCGGCCACAAGGAACATATTTAAGGTCATCCAATTTTACCTCTACCATGTTCATTACTTAAACATCTTTATGATAGACTTCTTAAGGCTCACTTGCATCTTCAATTTGATTTTTTCTTAAAGGTTTGCAACATGATCTTCTTTTTATTATTCTTCTTCTTCTTCCATGTTGAATGGAATCCCATCCATCCTAGAGTTCACCTCATCATCTTGCCCTTAAATGTAGCCTTGATCAGATAAACTTGTCCTTTCCTCATCAAGACTATATTCTTCCTCTCCATTTTTGTTTAATTGTTCACTGTTATCTTGCTCTAGTTGATCATACTCATTCCCTTCTTGCATCAAAGTTGATTTCTCTATTTTAGTGATATAAAGAAGGATGCTAATGATTATTTCCTCATCATACTCACTTTAAACACTCTCATATTCCATCGAATGAAGTTAAATTTCTCTGCATACAATGGGTCATCCTTTGAAAAGGTAGATGGTGGGAGGGAAAGAAGGTTCAATTGGTGAAATAATGTTATAGGGTATGGGTTGTTCTTGAATTGGATTTGGGGTCAAAGAGGCACTTATGAAACTTGGAAACTTCCTTAGTTTGGATTCTAAAAATTTATCCCTCTCTTGATTTTGGATTGGCATATGAGGAGTGGGTGAGAAACATAGAAATTTCCTTGGTTAAGGAGTTCATGGGACTTGGGAAATATGGATGGAGTTTTCACAAGCATAGACTATTTAAAAGAATGAGAGACTCTAAAACTTAGAATTTTGGTTGGTTTAGCTTTTGTAACCATTCTCTTTTCTTTTTTGGGAGTGGGATTACCAAAACTTATCATCTTAAAATCAAGATGTCTAGTCTAAGAAGGCTACCATGGTTGAGGAGCTTGAAGCTCCTGAAGAAGTGGAATTTCATATATTGGTTCATCTCAAAAACATACTAGTGAAAGTTTGACCTTAAGCAAGGATTCCTATACTTTAATATCCATTGTTTTCCTTAATTATGCACATGTTGACTAGTCATGGTTTTTTGTATAAGGAAAACACCACTTGGCTCTTGAAATCATGTCAACAAGTTGAGGTAGGTTAAGAGCATGAAGAGGCTTATTTGGAGCACATGGAGGTACATAAGATTGATTTGGCTCATCAACTATCTAATAAATAGGTTTTAAATATTTATTATGGGACTTATAATGAAAAGGAGGATAATACTCATGATAGGGAGGTAAAAATTAGTTGGAATATCCCATAAACCCATCCATATAAGAGGTATCTCATGGAGCTCCAATTTTTTAAAAGTGTTTATAACAAAAAGTATACTAAAACCACTTAACTTTTATCTACAAAGGATGTTTGGGGTGTTAAAACAAGATGAAGTAGACTCGGAGTCACCATTGATGTTTATATAAACTACCTCAAAAGGTTGATATATTGATATACAACACCAATAATCCTTTGACAAATGAAGTAATTTGAGTACTAGTATGCTAGAGATCAAAAATGATTAGAGTCACCAAGTGGTTATCAAATGTCTTCAACACTAAATATCACCAATAGTAGCACCAAATTATCAATCAAAACCTTCTAACTCAATGGAATTGAGCAAAGATCCCATTGATCATGTTAAAAAGTGTTATCACTCAATCCATATACCTGATAGATAGGAATATGGCTCAGTGAGATAATGGGATCATCCCCTAAGGTGTGACACTTGTGTTCCTTGGGATGAAATTTTATATAAGGTTGACTTCCTTATAATATAAATGCATGTGATTTAGTATCAACATATAAAAGAGTTGAAAGGAAATATAAAGCTAATCCTAAGTCTAAAACTTGAGGGGAGAAGGGAGAAGGAATGATTAAATTAAATAATGGTGATGCACCAAGATTAGATAGAGTGATCATAAAAGCCTTAAAGAACACACTATATATTTTAGATGATAATAAAGTATCACATAGGCTCTGATATGAACACTTTAGCTGTATAAGTGATTCACATGGAGTTGCAGGACATAATACATCACTAAGAGAGATGAGAATTAATCCATAGATATTTTTTTCATAAACCTATGTATGCATAAAATGTGACCTATAATAAAAGTACCAATAATTTTATAAGGTTATGGATGGATATAAATGAGAGTAAAGTAAATTATCCATAGAAAAATATCAAAAACCAAAAAATACACATAGAATGTAGAACAATAGAGAGGTGAACCTAATTCTCATTAAAATTCAAGGTTCATGTGGTAAAGGGATCATGGAGGGAAATTTTCACCAATATTATGATTCCTAAAAATTTTAATCATTTTAGAAGTCAAGACATAGGATTTTATAGGAATTGGGAAGCCAATAGGTCATTGATTCAATATTACTCATTATTGGGTAAATTACAATGATTCAAAGTGATTAGGAGAGGGTAGTTGAGTAGGTAGATCAAAATATCTAATAGCTTGAATGTGTGCCCATGATTCCCATAACTATACCATTCCTTAATTTAATTTTGGTAGTAAAACGTAGTTGGGATTATGTTGGGATCACTAGTTACCTTTACCTTGTGAAGTTAGAGCCATGCTTCATTAAGGCTGAATTTGTATTTTATGTCCTACACCTAATTCTAATGTGCACACCACATTTTAGTGGGTTTTATTGCTAAGTTTTGCATTGACTTCCACCTCCCACTTGATCATTTCTTGGTGAGGAATTGATCTGCAACTTGATTTTGTAAATCAAATTTAGTACATAGTTGAATCTTACCTTTTGATAGTTTTAATGGCCAGATGGGCTATCAAATTTAAGCTAGTGTAATGATGATGTGCCACTAATTTATTCATTATCTCTTTCATTACTTGGAAATGACACTCTTTTAATCTATTGAGCTCTGGTCATAGTCTATGGCCTCCACATATCATCTCCCCAATTAATTTAAGCTCTATGTTATATATCTATTAATTGGGCCATGTGGCATCTTCTTATTTGCCTACCCTTTCTCTAGATATATCAACTATTATATTTTGGAGGCCCACCACTTCCACATTGCTCATTATCACTCACCTTATACCCATGACTCATTATTGGACTACATAGACCACCCCAAGGCCATGGAGTAGTGGGATCATAATATATGGAGTCATCTCGCTCACCCATTATCCTATAGGATCTAACATCTCTCTGGGTTATATGAAAAATATCCAAGAGAATGGGGTAGTGGGGTTATGTCATGTGGCATCATCCCACTAACCCACTATATCAAGGGATTTCAAACTATATGGATGGTTCTAAGACTTTGGGTCATCAGGATTGTGATATGTGAAATTATCTCATTTGCCTGCTTATCGAGGGATTTATTTAAATCATTGCCTCACCTGATAACTTATTAAAAATTTAATAAGTCATTAAAAGACTTTAAATAAGGCCTGAGACTATCAAAAGAGTGATGTGTGGCACCACATGACTTCTTGAAAAATTGGTTGTGTCAAAAGCATTTTAAATGGCTCAAGACCATTGTGAGATTGACATGTGGCCCAAGTAACCTTCAAAATAAATGGATAAACCTTATTGTGACTAACAACCTAGGAATCCATTAGGACATCATCAGGGTCCCATCAAATTTAATCTCATCACCTCCTAAAGTCATCACAAAGAAAAAAATTTGAAATGGCTAAGTGTCAAAGCATTTATTTTAGGCTTATAAGTGACTATGCATAATTGGTTAAGTCTTGGGATAGATTGAATAAATATTGAGAAGCATGTAAGTGATCTCAAAGCCTTACATGAAACTCATATGCTACTCTTACATGGTGACTAAAAATAGTCAACAATCTACTAACCTCTATGGATTACTTGCCTACTAAGGAGGAATCTAGTTACCTTTAAGCAATCATTGGGCATGGAGAAATAGAATTTTTCTAAAAAAAATCACATTTTAATAATGTAAATGGGATACAACCTACTTAGCCCACTACTAAATAACTAGACTAAGATTCACCTCTTA
Organism: Torreya grandis; assembly: GCA_037957365.1. Lineage (NCBI taxonomy): Eukaryota > Viridiplantae > Streptophyta > Pinopsida > Cupressales > Taxaceae > Torreya > Torreya grandis. The sequence continues at coordinate 789,530 of JARHVA010006111.1, read as the reverse complement.
ACCAAATTAAGAAAGCAAGGAACAAGAACAAACATGTTAGAGGCACTTGGGGAAATGAAAACAACTAAAATAATGTGTAGTAGCACTTGGAGGAAAGAAAATAAGATAAACTACCCTAAACTAACCAACCAAAAGGCTATTTAAACAAAGCCATTGACTGGTTCCACAAAATATTTTCCCTTTCTTATCAAATTATCATGTTTTCATGTTTGATGGAAGCCAACCAAGGGTGGAGAAGGATCATATTCTCAATGTATTGATGATATAATTTTTTGAGGACAAAAACAAACTCACCTACCCACTTCAATTGAATATAAGTGAAACTATTTTGGAGTGAATGGGTAGGTTGATTCTTCCCTTATTTATGCTCAATCTTGTGCTCTAGATCAAGAAAGATAGGTAATGGCTTCTCCTTATTAGCCTCCAACTAGGATAGATATCTGATAAGACATCCTCTTAATAAAATAAAGATTGAGAATTCATGGTTAGGTTCTTTTGATTTATCATCTAGGTGATGAGGATGCTCTTGTCCTAGTGGGTCATTTAGAAACATGGCCACTTCCACCTAGTTCTCATGTTTCTCATGAGTTCCTTCTTGAATGGATGTTGGCTTAATTTTGAGACATGATTATAAGTCCTCTATCTCAACCCAAAATATGTGTTTCTCATGCATATCATAAGGGTTTAAACCTAAAGCATTTATATAATTAATTGAATCAAGCTCATAATATCCCTTTTCCCAATCATTGGATGAGTAATCAATAACCTCTTCAATAAGAGCATTAGTCCCACAAATGAAAATATCCTTCTTTGTGGATTTCAACCTCATATTTTTCATAATGGAGTCCTCCTCCTCATGAAATTGGTAAACTTTCAAGGCTTTTCCCTCATTGATATTCATCCTCTAAAAATCATTATATTCCCAATTCAAGATAAGAGGCTCAAACTATGATTGTCTACTCCTTTCCTACTTGTGGAGGTAATCTAACTCACTGCCCCTAAATTTATGATGCATATTGAAACATGAAATATTTAGGAGTGAATGTAGTAACATAATTGTGCACATTAGATGGCCTAAGATATGAGAGTTGAGCTTAGACTTATGCATTACCTTAGATTGGATGCATATAAGGTCAATAAGCTCTATTAAAGGGCTTATATGGACTATTTTTTTGTAACTATTGCTTCTTGAAAGTTTTTAATTCATTACCAAGGATTTTGATGAGGATTTTAACTTCTCATAACTCATTAAGAGTGACTATGAATGGGATTGATTGGATGGTCATTAAGGAACATAGGATGAAATGAGATGATTGGGAAGAGGCTCAAGTAATAAGGTATTAGAATCCAAGGTCTAATTTTATTAGCACACATGATACATTATTATACTACAATATTAATAGCATAAGCATTAGGTAAAGAAACTCTACCTGATGATTAGATGATGATTTCAATTTCATGATCAATGGCTCTCAAATAGTATAATAATATTGCATGAGCCAAGGGATTCACTAGGGTTGGAATTCAATCCCAGGTTTGATTAGAACCTTAAGTTGGAATTAGATAGGATCTCATGAGGAGTATTTATTATGTTAATGATCTACTTAATGAGGGATAAGTAGTCATCCCTCTCTTTAAATTATCTTCACAATTTATCATTGAGCTCATCCCAACTATGAATAGAGCCCAGTCTCAGACTTATATACACCATATATCTCTCCTTTTAAATTATGAAGCAAGGAGAAAGACAACCACATTTGTTTCAACTACTTAATAGAATACACGCATATGGGTTATGTCCTTAATATGCTAAAAGGTGGTGGTCTCATCCTCACCCATGAAGGATGGAAGACTCTTGAAAGATTCAATGGTGATATCATCATAATGGACCAATGAAAGATGATTTCCTCTATTAAATGGAACAAATGGGTAGATCCTTTGTTGGGCAGCCATGAGATATATGGGATTTAAACTTCCTCTTTATTATAACACATAGGCTTAGTCTACTACAATCTAGAGTTGGATTTGAAGTAGAGTCACCAGGTAATTAGATCACTTAAAAAGAAGTGAAATATCAAGAATATTAACTAAATCCTGATCTTTGATAATATTTAATCACTTGGACTTCTTAATCCAGTAGATTTGAAAATAAGTGTCATCATGGTGTTGAATAAATTCCCTAAATGGCAATATGCACTAAAGAATACACCAAAATTCTTCAATGGATGATGTGAATATCATCAAATGTTGTTCTATCAAGCATACTAGAAATTGTTATCACTAAAACCATGCACCCACTAAATTAGAATATAGTTTAGTGATGCAATGGGATCATCCCCCAAACTTTTGGATACTTACACTCCTTAGTAAAAACCTCTAGAGAAGGTTGACTTCCTTCTAATCGAAATGCATTTGATTTAGGATCAACATGTAGGCCTAAAAGAGTTAAAATGAAATATATAGGTAGTCTTAAGTCTAAATCTTAAGGGTAAAAGGGAGAAGTAATTTTGAGAGGGAATTAAGGGTGATTCATTAAGATTAGATATAGCAACTTTACAAGCCTTGAAGGACAAAAAAATATCACGCAATCTCTTCTATGAACATTTTAATTGAAAATTGATTTACATGGAGGTGGAGGACAAATACAGCACTAAGAGGGATGAAAATTAATCCATAAATAGTGTCTACATAGACCTATATGCACATAGAATGTGACCTATAAAAAAAGAGCCAAGATGTGTGTTTCTCTTAATTCCTACTCATTGAAGAAGATAAGAAACTAGTAATAAGGGTGTGGTAGAAGAACCTGATCATTATGCATGTATGATCCAGATGAGTGTGGTGAGCTCCTTTTTGTCTTGTAAGGATGACCTGTAGATAAAAAAAAGTACTAACAAAAGGGGTTGTTAGGAAGATAGTAAGGTGGACTACCTAGCATGAGCTATATCCAAGAAGTGTGAGCTTGCTAGGAGGTTGTCAATCCACTCTTTGATAATAATTAAGTTGAAAGAGATGAAATGAAAGTACTTACATCAAATAATAGAAAGTACTAAAATGAAATACAAGAAGAAATAGATGATTATTAGAGAAAATAACTAAATATACCAATAGTAGGTCATATTGGTGCTAAAATAGATTAGGTTAGGGTCAAAAAATTAGACAGGGGTTTATGAATAGTTAGGGACACAGAAAGTCAAATTTGGTTGGGGGTAAAGGGTTGGAAATAACTTGTTATTATTTCTTACCACAATGACCATTGGCAATCAGGGTGATCGTCAGTGATTAAACTGACCGTCAGTGGTTAAGTTGACCATTAGCAATTAAGTTAACCATTAGTGGTTGGGTAACCATCAATGGTTAGAGATGATCATTGATGGTTATGTTGACTATTGATGGTTACATATTGATTTTGAAGGTTCTCAAAAGGGAGTTATCTAATGGGTCAATGATCAAGTAAGTGTTTGTTAAGGGTCTAGTTAGGAGCAAGGAAGGTCATAAGATAGGTATAGGAGGTCTAGTTTAGGCTTGGAAGTTATAAACCAAGAAAAAAAATCTGAAATACAAACTATAATTGTTGCTTATTGATTGGCTAATGGCTAGAGCAATTTTGGTAGAGTAACAGTACTTTGCCTTAAGAGCAATTTTGATAGAGGTTTAGGTCTCTATTGTAATTATTGAATTTTTGGAAGGAAGGTTGGATGGAAAGCTTTAATACCTATGTGTGAGAATGCTTGTGATGATTATGGATCCATTTCACCTCCTACTACCTTCCTTTTATAGGCAAAGAGAGATGGAGGATAGAAGGTTCCCTAGGAAGTTGGCTTGCTGATTTTTGATGATTGGGAGTTTGTTAGCAACAGGCAAGGTAGACATTTAATTGTGTCATGTTAGCTTGCGCATAGTTGGTATCTGTGTAAGAATGAGGATACTTGATCATTAATGGTTAGCATAACCATTAGTGCTCAAGCTAACCATTGATAATCAAGGGTTTAGAGGAAAATTGGTCCTGATGAGTTCAAAAGGGGTGGGTAATGGTTAAGTTAGTGAATTAGTGAGTTTAGTTAGCTAAGTATCTAACTTGACTCAAATTACAATGGGTTAGTCAGTGGGTTAAGAAGGGTTAGGTAGCCCTTAGGGGGTCCTAAGGTATTTCAAGATCTAGAACTATCATGTGTGGTTTTCTAGTGTCTATAATGTGCATAAGGGTCTAGGATGGAAATCAATGATAAGAACGTAAATTATCCATAGACAAAGCTAAATAAACTAAAAATACATAGAATGCAAAAAAATAGAGAGAGGTAACTTAATTATCATTAAAATGCAAGGTTTAGGTGGTAAATGACTTGTGCATGGAAAATTTAGACATCATTATGATGCCTATAAATTTTAACCATTCTACAAGGTAAGATCCAGGCTTTATAGGCAAAGGGAAGCTCATGGTTCATTGATTTAGTCTTACCCACTACTAGGGTGATTATAATGATATAAGGTGACTAGAAGAGGTTGGTTGAGGAAGTATCTCAAAATATATGATAGCTTAAAGGTGTGCCCATTATTCTTACAACTAGACCATGCCTCAATTGAATTTTAGTAGTATAAAGCAATTGGGATTGTGTTAAGATTACCAGCTACCTTTATCCTATGTAATTAGAGCCATGCATTATTAAGTTTGAATTTATATTTTATGTCTTATGCTTGATTTCAATATGCATGCCACATTTTAGTGGGTGCCAATGCTTATTAAGTTTGAATTTATATTTTATGTCCTATGCTAGATCATTTCTTAGTGAGGAACTGATTTGTAACTTGATTTTGCAAATCAAATTAAGTGAAAAAATGAATCTTGGCTTTAGACAATTTTGAAAAATGAATGAGCCATAAAATTTAACTTGGTGCATTGATGATGTGGTTTTATTTCATTTATTGTATCCTTTGTTACTTGTCCACATCACTCTTTTAACCCATTAAGCTTTGGTCATGGTCTATAGACTCCACATAGTGTCTCCCTAATTACTTTGGGCTCTACATTCTATATCTATCAATTGGACCACATGGCTTCTTATTTACATGCCCTTTCTTAGGCTTTCTCATCCATTATATGTTTGGGGCCTACCACTTCCACATGGCTCCTTCTCACTTACCTTCTACCCATGACACACTACTAGGCTACACAGACCACCCCAGGGAAATGAAATAGCAAGATCATGATACATGGTGCCATCCTACTCACCCCTAGCCTAGAGGCTCTAATATCTCTTTGGGTTGTACAAAAATATCTAGGAGAGTAACTGTATGGATGGTTTTGGGACTCTAGGTTACTAGGATTGTGACATGTGGAAGCATCCTACTTACCTGCTTACTTAGGGCTTTGCTAACATCATTACCTCATCGATAAAATTTTTGAAAATTAATGAAGTTTTTAAAATACTTTTAAACATGCTTGAAATCATTGGGAGAGTGATGCATGGCATCAAGTAACTTTTTAAAAAATTAGCTAAGTGTTGAAAGCATTTAAAAGGGTTCAAAATTGTTCTAAAATTGACACATGGCCTAGCCAACCTTAGAAATAAATGGTTAAGTCATGTTATGACTAAAAACCTATAAATCCATGAAGACATCATTGAGAGCCTATCAAATTTAATCTCATCGTCTCTTGAATCCATCACTAAGAAAAAAAACCCAAAATGGCTAAGTATCGAAGCATTTATTTTTGGGCTTACAAGTGACTATGCAGAATCGGTTAATTCTTGGGACTAATTGACTAAATCTTAAAAATCCTATAATTTATCCCAAATCCTTGAAAATAACTCAAACACTACTATTCCATGGTGACTAAAAATGGTCAACAAGTTTAATGATCTTAAATTGTCCCTAATCACCTCTATTATTGAAACAATCAACTCTTTAGTTTGTTATTGATGAAACTAAGGTTGGTTAAACCCTAAATCACATACAATATAGTTAAAATTAAGTTCATGACTCAATTTGGATTAGATTACAATATTATATTAACTTTTCCTCTATTTATTAGTGTATATATTAACACACACCACTTTTATAACTAAAAATATAAAATTAAAAGAAATGGCACTCACTTCACATTTGCATCCCTCGTGGTATAGGGTTTAGCTTTAGGGATAATATCTAGTTACCTATATGGACTATGAAAACATTTTATATTTTTTTTTCTTATTGATTGAAAATCATATGAATGTAATAAAAATATAAACATGTACATGATATTGCTTTATATAATTTTAAACACAAACCTCTAGGCTCAAAACTGGCTTAGATTCCTAAGTCTAAGGCATAGACCTACACATACATTTAGTCTATATTTTTGATTAAAAATAACAAAATCCAACTTCCACCATGATAAACATCACATACAATATAGTTAAAATTAAGTTCATGGCTCAATTTGGATCAGATTACAATATTATATTAACTTTTCCTCTATTTATTAGTGTATATATTAACACACACCACTTTTATAACTAAAAATATAAAATTAAAAGAAATGGCACTCACTTCACATTTACATCCCTCGTGGTATACGGTTCAGCTTTAGGGATAATATCTAGTTACCTATATGGACTATGAAAACATTGTATATTTATTCTTTTTCTTATTGATTGAAAATCATATGAATGTAATAAAAATATAAACATGTACATGATATTGCTTTGTATAATTTTAAACACAAACCTCTAGGCTCAAAAGTGGCTTAGATTCCTAAGCCTAAGGCATAGACCTACACATACAGTTAGTCTATATTTTTTGATTTAAAATAACAAAATCCAACTTCCACCATAATAAACACTATGAATTTAATTTAGACATTTTATAAAACTATTACTGTGATGTCAAACACATTATCTTATGTCTAAATATTTAATTTTCTTAATTTTTTAACCACTTTTAGGGTTCATAGCTATATTAATTTCTAAGTATGTTTTTTTATGCCACTATATGCCATAACTATACATGTCTAAATTTTTTTATGTGTCTTATATTTCATTCATCTAAATTAAAAAAACATTATATGGTTTCAAACTAGGCCTAATTCAATACACATTAAAAAAATCTTTTTTTAGGTAGGTAGTTTGGGGTGCACAGTCAATTGTCCATTTTTTATCATTTTTTAAGGTCTATTTACTTGTAAAATTAATTAAAAAATAAACATTAATTAAAATTTTAAAAGCATATATAGGTTTCAAAATTGATGGTCTTATCTAACTTCCTACCAAAGGGTTTCAAAAAATACTAAATGATGCTCAAAAACTTAGGGGGTGCACAGTCAGCTATCTACTATGTTTTTTTTTTTTTTTTAAATAATAAATTTAGGTAGGTAGTTTGTGGTGCACAGTCGGCTATCCATTTTTTATCATTTTGTAAGTTATATTTAATTATAAAATTAATTAAAAAATAAATATTCATTAAATTTTTTAAAACATATATAGGTTTCAAACTAGATGATCTTATCTAACTTCCTACCAAAGGGTTTCAAAAAATACTAAATGATGCTCAAAAACTTAGGGAGTGCACAGTCAGCTATCTACTATGTTTTCTAGAAAAAATAGAATTTATTTTAATTTTAGATGTTTGACCTATTTATACTTGACCATTTTTCTAAAAAAATATTAATTTATAAATTAAACTCAAAATGCTACAATTTATGTTTTTATATCATCTTCAAATTTTGAGTGTAGCCATCTCAAATAATCTATACAAGTTAAGGTTTCTCATTTTTTAGGACATAATCCTCCATGATCATAGAATCATATTAGAGTATATATTTCATATATTTTGGATATTTAGAAGGTTCAAATATCAAATTGGTTTAGATACATGATATATATTGGCACATTAATACAAATTATAGGGGCATGTGCCATGTATATGCATATACTTTACAAACACTTCAACACATATCCATATGAATTTGGGTACATGTGCATAGATATATGTAAAAAAATTATAGGAACAAGATAATACGTTATCTCATAGTTGAGATAAAAATTCTCAAATTCATCATATGTATGCATATCACTCTATATAAGATGGTACAAATTCATGAGGGCTTGATATTTGTTCATGCACATACACAACAACATAGTTTATATTTGAATGTAAAATGGTTGCCATTCCACTTCATAATTATCAAATATATAGTCATGATGGGGGCATGGATATTATCCATTCTATTTTGATCATTCATTATAGTCTACATTGAGTGAAACTACACAATCAAACATATGTACTTGATTGGGGAATGAACATTATCCATTCCTTTGGATCATGTTTTTTTTATTTTTACATAGATCAAAATTGATCATGATGGATTAAAAAATTACAATTTAATATTTAATCAATATGTAGTGGTTGATTCATTTTCTTTGAGCAAACCTTTTATGATAGTTATCTCATTTACTTGTATAATTATTTATTTGAGTGAATTCGGCCTCATATTTCTATTTGTTCCTTGCATATTTATTTGGGATAAAACTTTGAATACTTTTCCCCATGTTCATGAGTGTTGGATAATGTTGCCTTCTCAACCCAGGATCTTACATAGTTACACAGTTTTGAGCCATGATCACCCTAACTCTCCATCTACTTCAATAAGGAAACATAGTTTTCCATTACTTCAACAAGGAAGTATCATCTCCAATAAGTTGTAATGACAATATTTTCTAATGACACAAAGGTGTACTATAACCCTTTATATTTTAGTAATCAAATTCAAATTTTAATTTTTGCACATAGACATTGACTACTTCATTTTCATTGTAAGTTTTCATGGAGCAAAGTTATACATTTGGAGCCATATCCCAAAACTAAAAGTGTGTTTTACACACTAATGTATATTTTATCCTTTTACTTTATAAATTTCATTTTTATAATAAAATGGGGTCATTTGTAGATACTAAAATTTGGTCTTCAGTTCTTAACAATGACAAGCTCGACACATGTTTATAATGCATGACTTGAGTACTTAAACAATTTCCTAATATGTCATCCTCTCACACTTGCATGTTATATTATAAGTCAAATTTTCCTATAATAAACTTAAAATTACCTCACTTTTGTTTCAAATCTACTAAATATCCTTCACTAGTATTTCCAAACTCTTATTTCAGTCCACATGTACATAGGTCAGTTATGTCAATTATAGTCATTATTTCTAGTCGATAATGACATGAATTGGTCAAAACTATCCCACTCCTAACAACAACAATTTTCTAAAATTTAACCCATCCTTAAGGTTAACCCATCATCCTAGTGTGTTAATGGCATGATGAATTATGTAAATGGATCCATATATAGACAAATCAAGATCTCATTCAAAAGTGACTTTGCACTTATCTGACATACAACTATACATTATTACACACTGATAAAATCTACCTTATTATTCCCAATTTTCAAACCTATCACTAGGATCAGTCAAAAGCCACATGTACATAGGTCAGTTATGTCAATTATAGTCATTATTTCTAGTTGATAATGACATGCATTGGTTAAAACTAGCCCACTCCTAGTAACAATAATTTTCTAAAATTTAACCCATCCTTAAGGTTAGCCCATCATCTTAGTGTGTCAATGGCATTATGAATTATGTAAATGGATCCAAATATAAAAAAATTGACATCTAATTCAAAAGTGAATTTGCACTTATCTGACATATAACTATACATTATTACAAACTAATAAAATCTACCATGTTCTTCCCAGTTTTTAAACCTATCACTAGGATCAGTCACAAGCCAAGTCTAAAACACTTAAAATCTAAATAAAATAAAATAAAATCAAGTACCTAAGCCACATAATTAGTTTCATACACATAGTGAAGGATCACAATTTCAAAATCACATTAGGTGGGAGAACTACATGTGGCTTGATTTTCCTGCTTGGAGTATTCAATAAATAGACAATGGTCAATTATCAAGTGGGGGGATTGGGGTCAGTTTAGTCCATTACACTTCCCGAATTTTTGTAAGTTTCTATCCCTCACAAGGACATATAAGGTTTCAATGAAAAGGAGGATAATTTTTGGAGTTGCGTAATAAAATATGATCACAAATGATGGTACAATCATTATACCCTAATTATGCATAGATCAGTATCGACTGATGATATTGACCTAATACTATAAAATTGACTTGGTGTAGATAATGAACCAATTCTAGAGCCAAATGAACCATAGACTTATTTATCCCTAATTTTCAATTCTAAATATAATCACAATCAAAAATTTAACCAAAAAGGCTAAGTATTATGATCTCTTTAGTACTTTTTATATTTAGAATATTCTCTTACCAAATTAGAAGAAACAATCTATCTTTTACATTTACATGTATGTTTGATGGCATATCTATTGATATAAAGTAAATTTTAAAGTTATATATTAATTAAATTAGTCTCACCATTAATCCAAATTAGGTTAAAATAATTTCAAAGTGATATATTATACCATAATTTGTTTATTAATATACTCAATTTGTGTTGGTTCAATTGATCCACGACATATTTATTTATGTCTTTGTTAGTATAGTTTGTTGTTGTTAAATAAATTAAATAAAATTATTAGTGAGTTTGTTGGTTCATGGAAATTAGATGGGTCCTGTAACCACATTGAAATCTTTATAAGATTTCACCTTATAAAGATTTATTCATGATGTAGTTTCCTATCTCATTCTTGGATCCAATAGTGGTATCAGAGCCTAGAAATTTTAAAAAGAGGATTGAAGAATTTTTGAAGAGGATAGAGCACGGTAATGGAGGATTGAAGACATGAAAATATTTTTGGGGTATCTTCTAGCCAATGCTTACCTCTAGATATTTGTATAGCCTAATTTGTTTTGGATGGCATTTGAGTAATGTTATATAGATTTTTAATAAGTAAAATTAAGTTTGAATGCATTTTTACTTATTTGTATCTAATAAAGCAATTTACACCTATTTTGAAGTATACAGAAAGTAGAGACATGGTCGACATGAGCCTTCTCAACACGGTCATTTTACAAGTTCAGTTCTATTAGCATGCATGCATATACCAGGTCTTTTATTAATTCACACTCTATAGTATGTGGCATTCTCCCCTCTCCATGGTTTTCAACTTGCAAGAGCTCTTGTATTATGATATAAAGAGTCTATGTATGACAAACTTGTAGATGAGAATAGATGTGTTTATTTTTCACAGAGTGGTGGAATGAGTTAGAAAAAAGAGGAAAAATGATTTCTCAGTGCTCTTCAAAAATGGTCTGACACAAATATAAATGTATTCTAGTAATCATGTATCATCCCAAGCATGCTACCAAATCTCATGGTGCATTACAAAAGTGAAAAACTTTTGTTTTAATTCTGATTTATCAAAAATAACCTCTTAGTTGGGTCCACACATGAATAAGCCTTTACATAAAGATTTAAGGTTGAGTAATTAAGGGAATGAATATTTACATCCATGTAATTTTTAAATTATCTGACACATCAAACAAATGAACCTTAAAATAGAATATCCTCCATTTGCATTTCATAAATGCTTGTAGAGCATTTGGTGAATGTTGTTTAAAGAAGTCCTTAATAAGATGGTAGTCCCATGTTCAACTCTTACTTTTGGTTGAACATATTTTTTCAAAAAAAAAAGGAATCTCTTTAGAATATACTTTTTGGAGTAAAAAAAGGTGTAATTTGTGCCATTTTTTTTACCGTTGCAACACCTTTTGTGACTTTTATGACTAATCACTCTTTTTTTGTCAGAAGGTGGTCATGTGACCAACTAATTTATATATTTTAAAACATATTGAATACATTAAAAAGGTAAATTTTATGTTTTAACACTTAACTACATGTTTTTTGCAATAAATGTATTGAAAATGATGTATAAAGGTACATTTTTGATAGAAATTGACACCTTTAAAATGAAAAGTTTCAAATTTTCATCCCATGCTTATATTATAATAGAATTTATCATATTTATAGGTTCATTGAAGTCCTTATGATTGATAAAATCTAAGTGTCACACTGGAGGTTGGAGGATCCATTGGAGGTTGAAGGACTATTCCCTTTTTCTAATTATTTATTCACTCAGAGTTTGGGTTAAATTTTTTAATGGTAACGTTACTAGTAGTAGTATGTTTATTTTAGTTTTAGTTTTGATTTTCTTCATTCCATTTATATTCATGTTGAGGAGAAGATAGAGTAGTTTTCATTTGGTTTTTTGTTTCATGAGATTCTCACCTCTCTCCTAATAGGGGGAAGATATTGCATGGCCTTTGATCAGTAATTGGTGATTGTACAAGTTGACAGGGGTTATTATCACCTAAAATGTTGAGTAAAGGTCATCAACATTTTTTAAACATTAGGGATGTGTACCATACATAGTATTGAATAGTTCCTTTAATGTTTTCTATGTGAGACCTTATGTGGATTGATGTGGTTAAATAGGCTTTGATCATGTTCTACTATAATACAGTATGAGGTTCACAAGGTATGAGCATGCCTTGATTGTGCTCATCAACTTTTATGCCATAATTCATAGGGTTGGATTTTGTATGGAGAGGCATCAGTGTTGGTTAGTACCAAGATGTATAACATGCTAGTTGTAGATGTGGCAGATAATTTTGATGACTTCACAGTCATAGCTTCAGATCATCTTCTATACCCCTTTTTGGATCAAGGGGGTTTGTTGGGTCAGTTGATCCACAACATATTTGCTTATGTTTTTGTTAGTATAACTTGTTAATAGTAAATAAATTAAATTAAATTGTTGTTAAGTTTGTTGGTTCACAAGAATTAGTTGGGTCCAGTAACCACCTGTGAAATCTTTATAAGCTTTAACCTTCTTTGTAAATATATCCTCAAATACTACATTATAACATTTTGTGTGAAAAATTTTATTCATGTAGTTTCCTCTCCCATTCCTAGAGCCAACATATCTATATAATTTATCATGTATTTTCATAGAACACTCCAATTATTCCTCAAAATCATATAGAACTCCCCACATGTGACTCACATATGCTTTAATCCACTCAATATGTCCCAACTAAATCACATAATCTAACCCAAAATATGAAATATATGTTTCGCATGGCCTAAATCTCTAGGATAAACCCATTATATGCCCACTTTTGAGGTGAAGCATGAATCCTATGAATCACTCACCTCAAAATAAATAGTTATGTTCATCATATGTTGTATATAAAAATGTAATCATATATACTAACATGATAATATATGTCATCATATAAATATTTGATCATTCAAGAATGTATGAAAAATTTGATCTAAAGTAGTGGGAATATATAAGTGTCATATCATAAAGATATATAAATTAGGTGCATGATAATAAGAATGTCAATAATAAGCATGATAGTAATGTGCATCGTAGTAACAAGCATCAATATATGCATGATAAATGGTATAATTAATTTAACTCTACAAAATATAAGTATGTATGATATAAATCATGAAACCAATATCATCAATAATCATACATACATACATATATATTATTGTTGTTGAGATTATTTTCATGATTTATACATACACACACACACACACACACACACATATGTATGTATGTATATATGTATGTATAAATCATGAAACCAATATTGTACATACTTATATGTTGTTGAGATTAGTTTCATGATTTACACACACACACACACACACACACATACACACACATTATCATGATCATGAATCACACAAGCACTCGAAACATAATTCAATTCTAATATGACTCTGACTCAACACATACAAAATATGGTTATGAATAAAAATAGATGATCCTATAACCAAATGAGGCACTACTTAACAAAATATAATAAATACACTCATATAAAAAATAATATATCACACATTAATCATCATGTGATCTAACAATCACTAGATCAAACATGCATGAAGCAAGCAATGTTAGTTTGCATAATCAATCAATATCATCTATTATAAAAAAGTATAATAACCATATAAAATAGCACCCTAAAAAGTATACATGATGGAAATTCATTTATAAATAGTCTAATTCTCTCAATATGTTTAATAGAATGGCATAAAAGATATAATCTAAAATTCATTCCAATTTGTCTCTAGTTTAGACATGCCTTCAATGTAGAAAGGTATCCTTTGGTGTTGAGTATGATTCCAATATGTGAACTTGATTTCTCTTTTTATAATTAGTTTATTTTGGGTTTTTTAGGTGTTTACGAAGGTTATTTAATTTATTTATATCTTAAATTAGGTAGCCTTTGGTGTTGATTATGATGCCAATATGAGAACTTGAGTTTTATTTTTATACTTAGTTTATTTTGAGTTTTTTAGGTGTTTAGGAAGGTTATTTAATTTATTTATTTCTTAAATCAGTTGTTTGGTCAACTTTAAAACTTTCCAATGGTTTCTTAAATAATAGTTAGAATTATCAATTAACTATAGTTCATTATAGTTCACTAAAAGCATACTTAGCTGAGTCTAAATAATTATACATTCATACCCAAAGAGGTGGGGTGCATTTTATAAGTTAAGATAACTGATAATAAAGTTATTATGTTCTTATTCACTATTTTTATCTCACTTGGGGCACCTAGGTTGATTAGGATATTTTTTGGTTGCATGTTTGACTTTAGTGTTAAATAGGCTTCTTGCATGATGTCCAAATATTTATAGTAACTTAAAATTAGATACTTACTATATTTTTTATTCACTTAGTCTATTTTTAGTTCACTTAGTGTCTAATATTTTTTTAATAATATTTTTACTTTTATACTTACATTCAATGTTTCTTTGTAATAAGTGGAAATTAGCTTTCTTTATTTAATAAAATTGTACACAATACAAGTGTGGTGTATTAATTATAATTGGGGAAAAAATAATGTTTGATATTTTATTTTATTTTAGGTATACATTAATTTATACCATAAATAATATATTTTCAAGTTTTAAGTTATTAATTTTTGGTCAACAATCTCACTTGCAACAAAACTAGTTTTACAGCTATAAATTTTGGGACAAATTTATTGATACATAACTTTAATTTTAGATTAACTCAAAGATTATTTTCACTCCCTCCATACATTAAAAACCTTAATTTGGTATTAGATAAATTTTATAATGGTTTCAATCCATTATCATAATAAATAATAGATTTAGTGAATTATGCTTTCATGAATATTCTTGTTTTCAATGGTGACAACTTTGAATATTGGAGAGATTAGTTGAAGATAATTATTGTATGGAAAGGATTTTTGTAGAATTTTATCAATGGGTACACACCACCTAAATATTTGAACACCTTTACATAATATTCTGGACAAGCTTTTTTCTATCTTTAGAGTGCAATCGACCCAAGTATTTATCCAAGAGTTTTAAGATACAAGAATACCCATAAGTCATGGAATACCTTGGATAATTAATATAAAGGCTATATTAAAGTAATATAATCAAAAAAATTAACCCTTAAAATGATTTTTTTTAATTTTAAAATGTCATATTCTAAAGGAGTGGAAGATTATTGTATGAGGGTAAATAATTTAGTGCATAGAATGAGGGTTTATGGAGAAACTATAAAAAATAGTGTTATAGTAAGATTTTTGTTGAGACATTTAAGCCAAATATAGATGAATATTGTGATCACTATTGAAGAGTGTAAATATATTAACACTATAAGTGTTGATGATTTAGTGATTCTCTTGTCTCATGAAAAAAAAGATGATATTGTATGCAGGAGATCTAGAGCATGTTCTAGAACAGAGACTTGAAACCAAGACAACGGTTTCAAAGAACAAAGAGAAAAATTAAAATTAAAATAAATGGACTTTAAATAAATCAAAATAATAAGGAAAAATTTAATTTAAATTCATGGGTAAGAAAAATAAATACTTTACATATCATTATTATAAAAAACCAAGGCACATGATAAAAGATTGCATGATACTACTTCAAGTTAATCAAGAGAGTGAAAAGAAATATTTTAAAGATAATTAAATTTATGTTTAATATGGATCATATTATTTTCTCGCATGTATTTTTTGAATATAAAATAGAAATATTTTTTTGTCTCTTGATTTAGGTTGCTCAAATCACGTGCAAGTCATAAAGATGGTTTCAGCGAGTTAGATGATTCTTTCAAAATCCAAGTGCAATTAAGATATGAATTTTCCATAAGATTTGAAGGAAATATAAACATGAAAATAAAAATAAATAAATTTAAGGGTGATATATATTATATTAAGAGTATTGATTATAGTTTCATAGGTTATGGTGATGAAAGCAAAACATACAAGTTTTATAGTCCTATTGGTAAATCCATAATTGTTTCTAAGGATTATAAATTTTTTTTAAATTAAGTGTATGTTGATTATAATAATTTAGATATATAATTAATAAATTAATTTATGAATCCTCTTGAATCTTATTTTTAGGGCTTATGAATTCTTAAGCGTGTTTCTAGTTCAACATGAACCAATACTAGATATTTACAATAGACTAGTCATCCATATACATCAACACCAAGCAAGAATAAGCATTTGTTGAATCCTCATACATACAATAATATGTTAGATAATAATTATGAGATGATAATCACAAGGATAAAAATTATGAAGGTAGCTTATTTGATTATGCTTATGATGAAAATACTATGTTTGCATTTTAATTTGTTGTTAGTGAACCTAGAAGTTATGCAGAAGCTAGTCAAAAGAAATAATGGGTTAATGATATGAAATTAGAGATAGATTAAATTTAGATGAATGATATATGAAATATTATTTAGTATAAATTTAAAAAATATTTAATTTTAACTAAGTGGTTCTACAATATAAAATTCAAAAATGATGATATAGTTGACAAGTTAAAATCTAGATTAGTGGGAAAAGGATTTGCACACACATAAGGGGTTGACAATTAGGAAACCTATATATATATGGCATGTAAAGATACTATAAAAATAATACTTATTTTATCTAGTCATAAAGGATGGAAAATATATAAAATTCATGTCAAAATTACGTTCCTAAATGGAGTGATTGAAAAATAAGTATATGTAGGGAAGCCACAAGGTTTTGAGGTAAAGGGTAAAGAATTTTGGGTATCTAAGTTGAATAAGGATCCTTATGGGATAAATAAATATCCAAGAGCTTGGTACTCAATAATTTATATTTTTTTATTAGATCAACACTTTTTAATAAGTCAAAATGAACCTGTTATCACTCAAAATGTGTACCCATGTATGAAAGGCTCTTACATGCATGCTGACATGTGGCACTTTTGCAACTAGAATTTTGGACTTGCATGCTAGAGAGAGATTCAATGTCTCTTTATAAAAATGGGATCATTACCCAAGGTTTGGGACTCTTTTACTCCTTTGGCTGAACCTTAGGAGTATGTTAGCTTCCTTATATCCTAAATGTGCTTGGTTTAGGACCAGTGTGCAGACCTACAAAGAGCAAAATGAAATATCCCACTAGCACTTAACCTAAACATGTTTTTTAGAATCTAAAAGGTGATGCACCAATAATAGAGTGAGAACTTAACCCATTTAATGACATAATAAAACTAATAGATTGGACATACGATCTTCAAACTAGGTACATTACATAAGTGTTTCGCATGGAAGTAAGGGAACATTGTGTAGTGTTATGAAGGGTGATAAATTTCCCATAGATATTACCTATGTATACATGTGTATACACAACATGTGACCTATATATGCTTTTATTTCTATATAGAGATGTGAAGGGAGGATGGTAATGAGAGGGACAAACATCCACAGACAAGGCTTAACAAACATGAATACACACAAAATATAGAGAATGAATAAAATTAAATTGGTTCTTATTAATCTCAAGGTCTAAGGAAATATTACAAACTCAAATGGTTAGATATTTTTTATACTAGGAGAGGGATCTTGGATGGAAAATATTTATAGAATTACAATTCTTATAAATGTTGACCATTTTATAATAAAAAACAGGGCTTATATAGCATTGGGCAAGGCCCAACATAATCAATTTGCCATTGGAGGTGGTAGACACAAACTTGAATTCTAAATTAGTGCTTAGAGCCTAAGGTTGGTTAAGAGCATAAAATTATTCATATTAACTAATAAAAACCATGCTTATTTAATTTATATCTAATAATTTGATCATGAAAGTAGTTGAAAGGTTGCTCATGGATCCACATGTGCATCTAAGAATGAAAGGCATTTAGGCAGCCAAGGGAGGCATGTGGTCATTCTCTAACACTTTAACATTTTCCTTTATAGTCAAATATGTTTAGATTAAGTTCCCTTGACGTCTAATCGGGCTTAGCTAACACATTATTCATGGTTTCCACCTGTCAATCCACCTAGACTATCCCACTGATGATGAATTATGTAGGCCTGTATTTGGGTTCTACAATGTCATCCTACACATTGATCAATTAAAAGTATCCTATGTAAAGGGTGTACATTGAAGGTTGTGTATATAGTTGGATATATAGTGAAGCTATGATATTTTAAAGTCACTGAGGATGATCTTATATAAAAATGCACAAGACCCTAACTCTTCTTACACCTAGTCTCTTCTGATGGTCCTCAAAGTTTGTGACTTATATTTAAAATGTATATCAGTATATGAAGGATATGGGGAGCATCATATATCATAGCTTTTATTTCTTAGGGGTACAGATGTGAAACCATATGATCTAGCACAAGAATTCACCATTTAGTCATGGGGAAGCCTTTGAATAATAACACACAAGAATATTGAATATCGTGGGCATGATCTTCATGATTTAAAACTTATTTATGTGCATTATTTATTGAAGTCTGGGAGACTCACATGTTTTGATTTGTGCTCTATATTGTTTTAATAAGGGATATTTGCATGGGGTATGTATTGGGAACTCCTTATAGGTGTAAATCAACACTTAATTGATGTGCAAACCCATGCTAACTTTTGAGTGCAGGCACATATGAGGAGGATCTATGTGTAGGCTTTCTTTTATGTAACTTGATAGTGTGCAAGAGTGTAACCTCTTATGTAGTACTTCTAATTTCAACACTTGTTAAAGTGGTTACTTAGAGATTCAACACTTTTAACTACCTCTCAAGTCCACTTTCCTACTAAGCAAGAATCTAATAGCCTTGAAGTAATCCATTTAGAATGGAATCATATGGAATCCCTTGATATGATTTCTCTTAATTGGGATTAGGTATAAGAAGCCCAATTGACCCTAGAAGGAACTGAGATACTTTCCATAAGGACAATAAAATCAAACAATTACATTGAATATGCTTAGAGGAAAGGAAAATCTAAACTAATAGAAGTTTGCATAAGTGCTTAGAGGAAATGAAACTATTCTAGATAGCAACACATGCATGCAACACTTAGGGAATTAAAACATCTACCTAATATTTACAAGAGTTTTCATGATCATTAGAGATAGTGCTTAATATTAATCATCTTGACAAGGATGGGAAACACTTCTTCACTTGGTCTTGTGAGCTAGTACGCATTGGCTTTCTTGAAACTGGCTATGGTATATGGGTCACTCCATATAGCATCAAACTTGGTATGTTTCCTATATTTTACTCTATATATGTGAAATTTAAGTGACAAGCCTCATTCATTTAATCTTTGATTGGTATCCCTTTTATCTAATGTTCCCTTTCTTTATACCTACTAAAGTTCCATAGTGCACATGGCCTACACCCTAAATTCTTTGACCTCTATTAGCTTGGCTAAACTTACTATCATGGGATCACTTTCAATCAATTCCAATTGATGGGATAGCTCTATTGAAGGTAACTCAAGAGATGTGGGCAATCTTTCTTCCTTTCCATCAAATAAAATGAAAGGTGAATTCCCTAGCACTTATTTTAAAATTATTCAATTTGCCCATATGGTTTCCTTGAGCTTGGTGTGCCATGATCATTACTTTATTCCATAGTTCACTTAATTATGTGAATCAAGTTCTTGTTAGCTGATTAAACTAAACCATTACCTTGGGGTAATAATTTGATGAGTTACTCAGATGGATGTTATGTCTAACTTCCCATTCGTTAATCTTGGATTTAAGGAAAGTCAGTGCATTAACTGAGATGATATTAGCCTAAACACCAAATCTCATGACCATGGTTTCATATAAGTCCAAGATGGAAACCTCATTAGCCTCTTTAAGATCTATTTCCTCTATCCACCTCATGAAGTAGTCAGTTGTCATGAGGATCCATTTATGCCCTATGCTTGATGGTGGATTTATTATGCCAATGAAGTGTAGGCCCCACTACACAAAGGGTTTATCATCTTGTATTAGGTACAGGGGTATGGATGCCAATTTTATATTTCTAATAAATAAATAACACTTATTGTAGACTCACACCCATGTGTATACATCCTTAAATAGAATTGGCCAAAAATAGCCAGCTCACATGATTTTGATGGTGGTGTTTTTAGGTGAGTAATGGCCTCTTGATGACCCATCATGGAACTCTTCAAGGATCTCATCCACTCAATCCTATTTTATGCATCATAAGAGAAATCTATTGATGTCTTTTTTGAAAAATGCACCACTGATAAGCACATAAGGAATGACTTGTAATATAAAATGCTTGCACTTAGATTTATTTAATCCATGCAGTTATGCATTGATTTAGAGGAAGATCCTCATGTTCTGAGTTTAATCCATTATAACATCCTATCCCATTAGTTGGTCTTCTCACAGATCACAGATTTATTTGTGTTATATCTTCACATCTTCTACTATCTTATCATAATCCTTTTCCTTACACCATCTTGGTGATTTGGATGTTTATGTCATATTCCATCACCTTTATGACCCAACTATCTCTCTTCTCACCGACATCCTTACTAAGTAGGAACTCCTTTATACTTGAGTGAAAGACCAAAAATTAGATTTTATTGTTGGAGATCATATGCCTATACTTCTTGAGCAATCTTATTGTTTTAAAGGTGTGCTTCTCTATAAAGATATAGTGTAGTTCATAATCCTTGAATGCCTAGATAAAGAAATTTAAAGGCTAATCGATTTGATCTTTGTTTCATTGTACCAAAATGGTTGAGATACTTTCAGTTCCACTGAATTCATAAAGAATAAAATACCTAATATAATCTAGGTTTATCAACGTGGGGACCTCTATGATGGCTCACTTAATGGCCTTGAAATCACTTTAGCCTTCTTAGGTATAGTAAAACATAGTACCATTATTGTAAGGGGCTTGACCAAAGTTGAAAAACTTGGCACAAACCTTCTAACAAAGTTTATTTTTCCCAAGAAGCTTTAAATACCCTCCTTATGGCTTAGGAAAGGGAGAGTTGAAATAACCTCAACTCGTTTGGGATTAATTGTGAGCCCCTCTTTGGAGATAATGTGTCCCACAATTTTCCCTTCATACATATCAAATATGTACTTTATTGAGTTTAAATAGATCATGAACTCTCAACATTTTTCAAAGACTTATTCTAGGTGACCCAAATGATCCACTATGCACTTTAAAAAAATAGTTATATCATTAAGGTAAACCAATATGATGTTATTGAGGAGTCCATTGAATTCCATATCCATGGCCTTCTAGAAGGTAGCTCTTGAATTTGTCAAACCTAAGGGCATCCTTTCGTATGTGAATTTACTCCACTTAGTGGTGAATCTCATTTTAAATTGATTGCACTCCTACAAAATTACTAGTTATATCTAAAATAACCATCTAGTAGTGAAAAACTTTTCACAATTTTGATTATTTTTAGAATTTGCTCCATTGGTGAAGGGGGTAGTGATATTTGACAGAGGATTTATTCAAGTCCCTAAAGTCTATGTAAAATCAAATCTCTCCATTCTTCTTGTACACTGGGACTAGATTGGCCACCCATGAGGAATGTTTGATTAGAAATATTATGTTAGCCTTAATGAGGTTTGACAACTCCTTTCTCATTAAGGGCTCACGCTTTGGGTTAACTAGCCTCTACTTCTACCTGATTGGTTTGATATTAGGGTCAATCTCAATTATATCATCATATATTTTGCTTAGCCTAATGCATTCTTCAACTTTAGATGGGGAGTATGCCTTACTATCTTTCAAAAGTTTGCCATTAGAGATGGCCACTAGATTGAAAATTTCCTCCTTCACCATCATGTTTTTCCTCTTACCTTTTAGCTGGTCATAAAAATTAAAGATGCTTTTGAGCATGACTAGCCCTTTAATTAGCATGTTTCTCTTAAGTTGGATGATCTGATTTTCATATTAGGCTTGGAGTTGTGGTTGGTTCTTATTGCAAAACTTGGATTTACCTTGTAGGAAGTTGATAATTTGTTCATCACTTTTGAAGACCTACCAATTGATTATGTTATTTAAAACTTTTGGTCTAACTACAAGTTTTAAGAGTTACTCAAGCTCATTCTTTATACTATCTAAGAGGTCATATTATGAACCCACAGTTATGATATTGTTAACATAATCATTTTGTTCCCTTAGTATGGAATGGATATTGAAAGCATTAAACTCCTTGAATATGTCCCATGTCCTATGTTTTTAAGCTTTTAATAAACAATTTTTGGACATGTTCCATGATCTAACCTAGTTTACCACTAGTTCATTATATCCAAAAGCTTTCATCACCTTGATTCTTTTATTATGTGTCAATTAGAGACCCTAGATTAGTGCCTCATATTTGGAAACATTGTTTATAAATCTAAACTATAATCTAAAGACATGGAAATATTTATTATTTTGAGGGGAGATCATTACAACATTAGCCCTTGTAATATTTTTAATTTGGGAGCCATCAAAGTATAACTTCCATATGCCTTTAAGGTCCTCTTACACCTTTACAATGTTAAAAAACAATGTGTCCTCATCAATAATGTTGTATATTCCTAGCCCCATCTCCTTTGTGTTATTGTATGTTTCAAACTCATAGTTCTTGCATGCCCATTCATCAAGCAAGTTATTTAGAATTCCTTCAAGAGGCA
The DNA here is from genome assembly GCA_037957365.1 of Torreya grandis. NCBI lineage: Eukaryota > Viridiplantae > Streptophyta > Pinopsida > Cupressales > Taxaceae > Torreya > Torreya grandis. Next base: position 766,553 of record JARHVA010006111.1, on the reverse strand, counting down.
TGGTGGTCTCATGGAGAATTGAATCTTCCTCCTGATTGAACAAGGTGTAATTTTTATCAACCAGGCTATGAGTATATATATCTATGTGATTCTTTGAAATAGGCTCAACCTTGATGGTCACCTTGGTCTCATATCTAGTCCTAAGTAGCATGTAAAACCAATTAGAGGATAAATATCCACCCATCTTCACAATGAAATCTTGAGAGAGGCATTTAATAAAGTAAGGGGGTAAGTCAATGATTGTGATGTCCTATGCAATAGAAAGTCTTAGACATATATGTAGAGTGAGACTTAGATCCTTCACAATTCCCACATTTTTACCTGTCATTTCATCTAATTGGATGACCCCTTTTGAGATGAGAGAATATGATATGCCTAGAATGTTAGTGATTTTCTTTGCCATCACTGAGTTTTTCATGCCAAAATCTATCATATAATTATGTACAAGATGATCACCAATAATTATAGAGATTTATAATAGGGGTGGTTTGTTATTTATGCACACCTCTCCCTCTAGTTGAATAGACTTGTGGGTGCAATAGGCATAGTCTTTGGTGGCTCGTGAGATTGGAAGCTCTATAGGGAATCATATTGCAAATTCTTTTGAGAAGGAACAGAAAGAGAATCCCAGATGGTAACATTTATGCTGGTCTTCTTCATCTACTTGACTATGTTAAATGAGATTTTATTCACTTTAATCTACACATTTTGAGTGGCCATCTCTTCTTGCACCTACTAGCCAACTTGGCATTGAATCTCTTTCTAATCAATCATTTCCATGTGTGCCTAGAAACTTCTCATAGGTGATCTACCCTTCAATCAGCACTTCATTATAATTCAGATAATTGAAGTAACCCTCCTATAAATGTAGGAGGGTGGATACACTCTACTCTTGCATTCATGATTTTAGTTCATCCTTAGCTTATATTAATTATGTGGAGGCTTCTGAGGTGGTGGCATATTTTGCATCATATTTACCTCATTCATCACTACATTCATACACACGGCTTGATCATGTAGCTGATCACATAGGAAGTACCATTCATAGTCTTGTGCCATAGCATTTTTCACATGAATGAGAAATATATAGGTGTTCAAAGTTTTATAATTTGATTCATAATGTAGTTTATTGTATGTGAGCTAGTTCTGAACCTACACGGTATGTTGGTAGGGAGACGTATTTGATTGATATTGTTATTTGAAGGGTTGATAAGGCTTAGAATGTTTCTCTTACTTATTATGAGTGATACTATCTCATTTCTAAAGATATTCAATAATGACTTGACCTTGTGAATCTCATGCTACCAAAAAATAGTCCTCATGCCACCCAAAAATAGTCCTAATGGATACATCATTATTTAAGTGGCTTTGTATGATTTATAAAAAAAATTAAGTGTTCATGCTACCAAAAAATAGTCCTAGTCTCCTCAAGACTTGTTGTTCACTATTTTTTGCATTGGAAATTCATTTGGATTAGATTTAATTATTTTTTAATCAATTTTCTAGAGTACATGATCAAGCTGGGAAATATTACCCTCAAGGTCTCAAATGATGTGAACCTTCTCAGAGAGTTTAATCTTGAGCCTATAATTCTCAACCTCTAAATTGGACACCCTAGAAGAAATGGATGGTTTTTTATGTGGTTGTAGATGTTTAATATAGTTATATTCCAACCTCCAAGTGCTCACTCCTCGATCTCTACACTACTATGAACCTACCACAATAGGGTGAGAGTCGCTAGTGAATTTAAACATCCAACATTGGTAGTATGGAAAGATAAGTGCTTTGGTGTGGGCTAATTTATTGATAAAATCCAACCCCATAATATGTTGTCCTTTGCTTGATGAATTGATACCATTATTATCTATAAATTTTCTTCCATCTATCATCCATCTATTGATAGGATTTGGTATTCCTCCTCTTTGCATGTGAAAGAGATATGGATTGATTTGATATTCTAGATGTGACTCAATCTTAAATAATATTGCCCACCTTATCAATGAGCTAGGATTCTACTTGGACTCCCACATTGCATAGATGTCAACACAGACTTGTGGTTTAAATATTTATGACCCACGTGGACTTCCTTACTACCACCAAACTTCAACTTGGATAGTCAGTCTATCATCCATGGTTCAACCCATCACTTCCAGCTTGCTACCCTCAGAATCATCCACCACTAATCTAGATAAATCCCATCTTGTTATCCCTCCAAATTTTATACATGTCCACCTCACTAATTATTGTAAAAACCATCATTCTTTTGAAAAATGTGGTTTTATAAAACCATCAATGTAATAAACCTATGATTTTTTGGTCAGGTTCAAATTTTTCAAAACTTTCATTTAATTTAATTTTTTGAATATCACTCATTAATGTGTGATAAAAATTATACTATGCAGAGGTGATTTTATAAGGTGTGCTAATATAGGGACAATCTTTGAAGGAGGTGGATTCTTTTACAGAGTGGGGCACAATTTATTTGTGGGGCATTTTGAAAATTATTATGTGAGCCACAATATTATTGTGGGGAGTTACTTTTTATGAGGTGATTTAAACCAAACAAAATCAAATACACTCTCTACTTTGCCCACAAATTACCCACTTTATTAGTTAAGGAGGGCATCACTTTTACATCTTTTTAAAGTGGTGAAATTTTTATTTGAAAGAGCAATTTTGTAAAGAAGGTGTTTTTTTTAAATATTACCATGGGAGGGAAATTGTTGTAAAGGGGGAACTTGATTTAAAGTGGTGAGTATTATTTGTAAAGTAAAAGAAAATTTTGTACATGGGTATTTTCATTGAAGTGGGGTCACTATTTATTTTTTCCCTCTCACTTGTTAATGATGAAGGGTGAGGTCTAGTCTCACAGGTGGTGAGATCCCCTTGTAAAAACACTTCATTTTTTAGTATTATTTGTACATAGGACATTTTCTCAATGGAGTTGACATCCTATTTTGGTGTTTTTAATCCTCCTTTGTGTCATTTTGTGTACTCGCAGATGCATTTTCAATGGTAACTAATGTCCTTTTTGCCCATTTTCCATTATTTGTCTTTTCCATTTTTGGGTATGGACTCATGTATGTTTGAACCCCTTAGTTATTTAAACTACACCACCTAGAAAACTAAAATGCAAATGTACTTGCAGATGAAAGGATTATGGAGATTTATGCTTGGCAGTTTTCCCATTTTCATAGATGAGGATGATATTATATGGTATGCATCCTTACAAAATGAGGCACTTTTGTTTATTCACCTCAATGTTTCTGAGAGTTTGCAGTTTCACATTGTACATGCCACATCACCTAAGGAAGAATGGGACATTATATATATATATATATATATATATATATATATATATATATATATATATATATATATATATATATATATATATATATATATGTATGTATGTATGTATGTATGTATGTATGTATATGTATGTATGTATGTATGTATATATATATATATATGTATGTATGTATGTATGTATGTATGTATGTGTGTGTGTGTGTATATATATATATATATATATATGTATGTATGTATGTATGTATGTATGTATGTATGTATATGTGTGTGTGTATATGTATGTATATATATATATATATATATATGTATGTATGTATATATATATATATATAATTTGATGAAGCATGGGACATTATATTTACACACACACACACACATATTGTTTCATGAGATTAATTCACCTCGACATGTCCTTCTTTCTTCTCCTTCTTCTCAAAGTGAGTATCCTTCTGTTAGTGACATTGTTTCTCCACCGTCTTCTCCCATTTGTGTGGGTATGATTCTTGATGATAATTTTCATGAGGACTCTTTATCATATTTGTCTTATCCTATTAGTTCTTGTCCTCTTTCCATTGTCAGTGAGGACATATTTTTTGAGGATGAGATAATTATACAACCTCTTACTAGAAGCATACCATTATCTTTGGCTCTCACATTCTTCATTATATAGGTCATACTATGAGACTTGTAGGCATTGGGAAGTGTTTATAGAGCATTTCTCACCCTATTCAACCTATTATGTGGATTGATTAGCATGGCCTTGGTTATGATGTAGGTTTTTAATCTTCATTAGAATCTATTGATATAACTCCATCTTTTGTTCACTTTACTCCTCATGAGGATTATGAGCTACATATGGGCTCTTCTACACCTTCACTCAGGCGTGAGAAACCTAATACTACATTGGTCAGACATGATCTACCTAACACTTCTTTGGATGTTACCTTTCATTATTCTACTATGTATTTTTCATCCACACATATTTAGGCATCTTCATCCACCATTTGTGTTCATTTGGGCTAGATTTATGATTGTTATTGGTGCATCGATAGTGTTATTTGAGAGGAATCTATAGGCAAGGTTCCTCCACCACTCAACTTCTCTGACTACACATTGTTCCTTCTACCTTTTGATGCTCCTTAGTTGTTTGAACTTTTGTTAGGAAAATGTGTTTTGTGTATCCTATATCTCTCATTTCACATCTACCATCCACTTCATCTTGATTGCATTATGGAATTTTTTATGTTACTTGGTGATATTTTTGTTGGATGGGACCTTTGTTTATAGTCACACTGAGAGTCATGGAGTCTTTTTCTTCATGTTTATATGCTCCATATTGAGCATTTTAATCTTATGTTTTTAACTATCCTATCATCACCATGGACATATTTTTTTAGATATTTATACTTGTGTCTTTGATGTTGATAATCTCATTCAGATTTGTTATGGAGTTTGATCTCCCTCTAAAGAGTAGCTAGTCTGGGGCAGCCTAGTGTTATCATTTTAGTGTTTTATAGTGAGATTGGCCCACTGATACAGATATGTTTTTTGAGTCACTACACCCACTTTAGAATTATAAGGGTTGTGTGCACATACTACTTTAGGTGTTGTGCTTCTTTCTAGCCCTTGGCATACCACATTTTTATTTTAGAGGTAGTTGATTGAGTGCATATTTTGTTCGATGGGCTTCATTCCATCAAGTGCACATATTATAGGATTGTGTTACATTTTTTAAGTCATGATTCTTGGGATTATTTACAACATATATTATCTTCTTCACTCTCAATGTAGTTCTACTAGTTTTTGGGTACCTTGTAGTGATACCTTTCATCCATGGTAACTCTTTTTCCCTAGTTTAGAGATCAATGTTTTTTATAAATTGAGCCTCATACCAAGTACCAATCATATTTGACTCAATGGTTATAGTGACTCAACATCCATGTATTCTAATCAGATGGAATGGTTACCATAGAGACACTTTGTATTTCACTATGAATTGTATATGGGTACCTTATCATGCCTAGTTATTAGGACCCCTCAGTCTCTTTCATTTATCTTTTCTCACTCCTTATTATATACTTAACGGAGGGTGTTAGAGTGGGCATATTCACACTACCTAGTGGATTTGGATTTTACCAAACCATTTTTATTTTTATCTGTGTTCACACTCACTTAAGAGTTAAGCTTGATTGGGATTTAATTAGTTTTTATATGTCAAATATTTGCACACCTCTTTTGTACATGCAAATATTCCATATCAAATAATATGGTTTCACACAACAAATTACTTGTTGTGCATAAAAACCTATTATGCATATTTAATAGGCACTCTTATTACTTCTCCTAGCCGAGTGGAGAGAGAGAAACTTGTGGGTTGTATTATTTAGTTGAGGCAATAATGAAGAGACTTCTGCATAATTGTCTAAATGTTTTTTTGGTAATGGTTTATAGGATATATCCTCTAGTTTCATGAATGCATTATTCATTATGACACTCATAGGCACATAAGTTGATGGGGTTGGCAGGTTGATAGCAATAGGAATGGGGGCTAGAATTAGAATGGGTGGAAAGGTAGGTAAACTTGTACATGTGGGCTTAGGATAAAATGGCATAGGGGTTCTAGGTGTAATTTTCCCTACTTGGATCAAGTAGTTTTTTACATGCATAGTGACCTCATATGCATCCTTTAATATTGTGCCTCCCATAGATTGGATCATTATGCCCACATCACTATTCAACACTCTTAAAAAATATAAGAACACAGAGTTAGGATTTATTTTTATTGGTAGTGGAATTTGATCCCAAGTCCTCTAGAATTTGAATTTGAAGTCAACCATATTCTTATTTGGATCCCTTTTGATGGTCATGAATTGTTCCATTAATGATAAGTGTTCACTCTTTTCTTCAAATTATCTACATAGTGTCACTCCTAACTCATCCCAATTTTAAATAGTACCATGCCATAAACTATGGTACCATTAGAGTGTTTTCCCTTTCAAAGAAGAGGTAAGAAGTAGCACTATGATGTTGTCTTAAGTCATATTATGTATGGAGAAAATATTTACAATGTTTTGTATGTGTTCTATTGGGGTAGTTCAATTTTCTCTAGAAAACTAGGGGATGGTCTTAAGGGAAGATATGGGAATATCATCTTACTAGGGAAGGATCAATGGGATACCTCCATTAAAGGAAACAAAGGGTTGGTTTATAGGAGCATCCATGAATGGGATGGGTAATATTCTTCCTCTGTGCATAGGGAATATACCTAATGTGGGTGTATACTAAGCTTTAGGGGTAGGTTTTCTTGTGTTTCTAACCCCTCTGATTGGAAACAAGGATACTATAATTCTTATTCTTATATCAATTATATGAGGCTCAAGGAAATGAAAATTATTACCTTTTGAATATGATCTCATTTGTCTTAGCATATAAATGAAGCACTAATCTTTGTAAACCATAAAAAATTGGAGTCGTCAAGTGTTCTTCAAAGTGTATTTAAAAATGTTGACTAAGAATTACACCAAATTCATAGTTAAATCTCTAAAGGGTCCCATCAAGTGTGTCAAAAACTATTATCATTTTAAATGTGCACCCATGTATGAAAAGATATTACACATGCACCAGTGTGCAACACTTCTACAATTAACGCTTTGAACTTACATATCAAAGAGTGATTTGGTGTCTCATTGTAATAATGGTATCATCCCCCAAGGTGTGAGACTCTTGCACTCCTTGGGATTAACCTTTGGAGTAGGGCAGCTTCTTTCTATCATAAATGCACCTAGTTTAGGATAACATATAGACCTAAAAAGAGTATAATGAAATCTACCACTAGTGCTTAACCTAAAATTGACAAAGGGGAAAAAGGGGAGAAAAGTTCAAAGGCTTGTTGGAATGTAAAAGTTAATGCACCAAGAATAAAGTGATCACCTTACCTGATTAATGACATAATAAAACTAATAGACTAGATATAAGATCTTCAAACTGGGTGCACTACATAATCATTTTACATGAAAGTAAGTAAACATAGCATAGCATTAGGAGGGGTGGAAAATAACCCATAGATAATGCCTATGTATACCCATTTATACATAGCATATAAATTTTAGAGACTTTTGGTTCTACACAGAGGTGGGAAGGGAGGATGGAAATGAGATGGATAAACATCCATAAATAAGGCTTAACAACATGAATACACACAGAATGTATAACATGAAGAAAAGTGAATAAATTTTTATTAATCTTAAGGTCTAAGGTAATATTACAAAATCAAATGGAAAGAGCTTTGTTATACCATGAGAGAGCTCTTGGAGGGAAAATTTTGTCAATGTTATGAGAAATGTTGACCATTTTACAATAAAAATTAGGGATTATATAACACTAGGCAAAGCCTAGCATAATCATTTCACCATTATATGTGGTAGATAGGAACATGAATTTGAAAATGGTGCCCAAATTCCAAGGCCAATTAAGATCACCAAAGTATTCACAATAACTACTACATGTCATGCTTATTCAATTTAGATATGACAATTTGATCATGAAAGTAGCTAAAAGGTCACTCATGTATCCACATGTACATTTGAGAATGAAGGGTGTTTATGTAGCTAAAGGAGGCATGTGGTCTTGATCTGACTTTGATAGTTGCCTTTACATTTAAATCTACTTAGATTTAGCTCCCTCAATGTCTAATCAAGCTTGGCTACCACATTTATTCATGGCTACCACTTGTCAATCCACTTGGACTAACCCACCAACATGGAACTATAAAGGCCTATATCTGGGTTCTATTATGTCATATTATACATTGATCAATTAAATGTATCTTAATCAAAGGGTTCAAATTAAAGGTTTCATAGATAGCTAGTTACACAGTGAATATATGAGATTATGAAGGGTGCTAAGGGTAATCTTATAAAGAAATCCATAAGACCCTAACTCTTCTTACACCTAGTCTATTTTGATGGTTTTATCATTTGTGATTTCTATCCATAAAATGTATAATGGTCTATGAATGAGATAGGGTGTCTCCTAAATCATATTATACATTTCATAGGGGTGTAGATGTGAAACTTTATAATCTAGTGCAGTACTTCACCATTTAGCCATGAGGAGGCCTTTGAATAAGAGTGTGCAAGAAGATTAAATATCTTGGGTGCACTCTTCATGATTTATAACTAATTTCTATGCACTACTTACTAAATTCAAGGAGACTCGTGCACTCTGATCTATGTAGTATTCTGGTGTGATGAAGTATCTTTGCATGGAGCACACATTGGGAACTCCTCATATGTGTAAATCAACACAGTTGATGTGTAAACTTGTATTAACTGTCGAGTGTGGTCACAGATGGGGAGTGTCTACTTGTAAGCTTAATTTTAATGAACTAGACAATGTGAAATAATGAAACCTCTTGTGTGGTCCTTATGAGTTCAATGCTTTCTAGAGGGGTGACTTATAGATTCAACAAAACCAACTCTTTACATATATGCATCTAATTATAATGTTTTATATGTTTGTTTCTATGTAGATGACTTGATCTTTATAGGTAGCTCTATGGAAATGTTGAATAGCTTTAAGGAAGATATGAAATTATAATTTGAGTTGACTTATATTTGACTTATTAATTACTTTATTAGCATGGAAGTACATCAAAATAAATAAGAGCTATTAATTTTTCAATCTAAGTATGCCTAGGACATGTTAAAGAAGTACAATCTTCAAGATATGAAGTCCATAGACATTCCAATTGTAAGTGGATAAAATATTGCAAGGGGGTTTGAATTTTTTTAGCTGATGAAAATAATTTTAGAATCATGGTGAGAGCTTTGATGTATCTCACTATGACAAGCCCTAATATTAAATATAGGGTTTTACTAGTTTCTAGATTTATGGGTAAACTGTCACTCAAACATTTGCAAGTTGTAAAGAGATTTTTTCAAATATGTAAGAGGTAATTATAATCATGGTATTAATTTTAGACAATAAAGGTATTTATGTCTCATTGGATATATATATATATATATATATATATATATATATATATATATATATATATATATATATATATATATATATATATATATATATATTTGTATTGGGGAGGATCTATTGATAAAAGGAAGTCAACTTTAGGTTATTGCTTCACACTAGGAAGTGGTTTGGTGTCTTGGTCTTCAAATGAATAGGTTGTAGTTGCATTATTTTCTACTAAAGATGAATATAAAACCCTTAAATTATATTTCACATAAGGATTATGATTGATAATACTCTTGTATGATTTCAGAGAGACTCAATTTGAGCCAACATAGATTTTTAGTGATAACAATGGGACAATATAATTATTCAAGAATCAAGATTTCCATGCTAGTATAGACACTCAAAAATTGCAAGTGATAGATTTTGATGTCAAATTGCCTCTTTGACCCTCATCCAACCCTACATATAGTGGACTAATTATTTAATTAGACTAATCTACTAACTTGAACCTATCAAACCCCTAACACCTTTGGCTAAAACATTTAATTCACCCCTTTTAACTTAATTCACCTCACTTTTCTCCCCCTCCTACCGGAATCTTGGTTATTTCTAAGGGTGATGCAGACTTTGCTACCTTATTTGATAATAATCCAATGGCTCTTTAATATTATCTTAATAACTTACCTCACCATACCTCTGTTGCTTCGGTTCCTCCTATGGACCCTCCTTATGGTATGCCTCACCATCTTATGGTGGGTAGCACCTCAACCTCAACCCAACCAAACACATTGAACTCAAACATTACTTTGTCAAAGACTTGGTTAGTGATAAAATCTTTTTCATTTATTATATTAGAATTTTAGATCTATTTTTTTATGTTCTTACCAAAGTATTATACAAGCAGTTTCATGGAAGACTTAAGGAGATAATAGGCATTTCACCTCTTTGCATCAAAGGGGGGAATGTTGAGTATGATGCTAATATGAGCACTTGAATTATCTTTTTATAATTGGTTTATTTTGATTTTTTTATATATTTATGAGGGTTATTTAATTTATTTATTTCTTAAATTAATTTTTTAGTCATTTTGGATGCTTTTAGTGATTTCCTAAAAAATAGATAGAACTCCTAGTTAGTTGTAGTTCATTGTAGTTCATTCAAAGTGTAATTAGCTAAGTCTAAATCATTATCCATTCATCCCCAAATATGTGGGGTGTAATTTATAAGTTATAATAAATTATTATATATTTATTTTGGTCTTATTTCTTATTTTTAGCTCAGTTAGGGCACCTAGGTTGACTAGCATATTTTTTTGGTTGCATGTTTGACTTTACTATTGAATAGGCTTCTTGCATATTGTACGAATATTTAAAGTGAGTTAAACTTATCTTATTTATTCTATTTTTAGTTCACTTAGTTCATTTTTAGTTCACTTAGTTTTTTATGAGTTTTTTATTAATATTTTTACTTTTAGACATTACTTACATTACAAATTTCTTTGTAATAAGCTCAAATTATTATTTTTATTTACTAAAGTTGCATATAATATAAGTGCGGTGCATTAATTCAAATTTGAAAACCTTTTTTATTGTTTAAGTTTTGATTTTATTTTAGGTATATGTTAATTTAGACTAGAAAGCATATATTTTCAAGTTTGAAGTTATTAAGTATAGTTTTTGGTGACAATCTCACTTACCACACAACTAGTTTGATAGCTAGTAATTCCAAGACTGATTTATTGATATATAAATTCAATTTTAGAGTGAATCAAATTTTATTTACACTCCCTCCATACATTTAAAACCATAATTTATATGTCATGAATTCTATGCATCTGAAGATCCATATATTATGTGTAACTTATATGTCCTGCATTCCAGTCATGTATATTGTAAAAAAAATGTACATAAAAAATGAATGTGTAATTCATCATGTATATGATAAATAACATCAATAAATAATGTAAAATAAAAATACATGTTATGCATAGGTCTTAGTTTTTATATTTTTGTAATTTTAAATATTTTAAATTTTTGAAATGAATTATATTCCTACTAACCAATAATCCCATTGATGGGATGCTCACATGTAGATCTTGGATTGATTGGTGTGAATGATACATGTCATGAATGAGGAGTAACATATATATATATATATATATATATATATATATATCAAATAAGTGATCATGCACTATAAAATATCTAGCATTTTCATCATATTCAACATGATCATGTACATGTCATGTAGATTTAGTAGCCATATTAACTTGTTGACTTCATTGTATGCCAAGAGAATGTACCAGTGATCATTAAAGAATGTGCATAATAGCTTGTATAACTATATTAGGACATGATGAACAAATTACTGCATGTTTAACTCAAATAGAGTTTTGATGTAATGGACATTGGATAACTAGTCTTGGAGGAAGATCAATTACATGTCTTTGAATTTGCCTTCATAGAATAAACATGTACATGATTTTACATTGGGTTGAGGTGAAATAAATGTCTCTATATGAATTAGGTACTCATATTATAATATGTTGAAGATTATCCAGTCAATTTCTATAAATATACTTCACACATCAATGTTCCCAAATGGTATTGCATGTATCATATATATCCATGGATTTCCTAATAGTATTTTGAATGTCTCAGTATTTAGAAAAACTAAGAACCAAGTAGTAAAGGTTATATGCCCTACAATAAATGGTAACATGATACCACCAATATGGTTTTGTTTATTTATATCAAATCCTTTTATTGTATTAGTTATACCAATCGTGTGTGTGTGTGCACACATGCACACGTACCTAAGACTAGTAAGCAATGTCATAATGCATACATTTTCACTTGAAAATTTATCCACCATGTCATTTTATAAAGTATTTTAATCAATTAAATCACATACAAACAAATGAGAATTTGTAGAATCATCATAAACAATCTCATGGTCATCGAATGTGATTTTAGGTCTTTATATTGTGTATCTTTAAGTGTACTAATAAGACTATCTATAGGATGTTCTTCCTCAATTTTAAAAGTATAATAATTTAGAGGAGGGTACACATTATAATTCATATGAACTTTAAGATTAATCTTGGTTTATTGGGACACATGTTGAAATATATTAAGCTTCATACTAGGTTGTGCAACCAAATCATTTATAAATGTATTAATGTTATTAAATTAAATAGTATTTTATTTAATTTAGTCTTGTATCTTATGTCTCAAACCAAAGAATCTATTACTAGAATATCATATGTATTTATTCCAATCAAAATATGCATTTATATCAAACCCCTTAGATTGTGCCTTCATCATATCAACCTCCATTGGCAGAGAGAGATATGTGATATTGCACTCAAATAGATTTTGTAACACATTATGAGGGGCTTTTGATAATCATGTAAAATTCCTATTTTGAGGAGATAAAAGGACAAAACTATTAATAGGTTTTGAAAATGCATTAATTATTGCTTTAGCTTCATCATAGTATCATTTTTTATGTATTTGAAACTGTGTTTGCTTTGAAACTTGACATTAGAATATGTTGAAAGATGTGTCCCATACTTTATCTTATTCATAGCAAGTAACTCAACTTCATGGTTTTTGACCGTATGGCTAATGCCATCAAAATATTATACATGTTTAAACATAATAGAATCATCGATAGGATAAATTAATTCATACTTTAATATCTCACATAATTCATTATCAACCATAATATTTGTCATTTTAGGGAGCACAATATTGTAACAAAACACATAGTCATTAATGGGCTCATTAGGTCCTTACTTGAGTTTTATAATTTGAGCATAAGATTCATGATCTAAGAATTGATCAAATAAAGGATTTAAATAATGTACCAATTAGAAATGAAGGTCATAAAACTATCAAAAAACTTAATTCTTAAGAATCCTTGGAAAAATATTGGTCAATAACATATCATTAGATGCATAGTCTAAACATGTTGCATTGAAGGATCTAAGATGTTGTTTTGGATCACCTTTACAATCATATGGTGTAATATTAGGTTAAAAATATAATATATGCAAAGTATAGGTGGAAATATCTAGGGCCAAAGGGTTATATAATAATGCTTAAGAATTTTTCAAATGACCCCCTCTATAAAAACCTTGTTCTAGTTGAGAAACTTTGGATTTAATATCAAGAAGGGTTTGTATAAGCTCTTAAGTATTAGGAATATGAGATTGATTATAAATAGAGGATGTCACATGAGTAACAAGACTAGAAGGTAAAAAAAATTGTTTCATAAGGATGGCCATATAAATCTGAGGATTAGCTTGTGTTTCCCCCACACTGTGGTTTGGCATCATGTGTGTAACCATAAGTATAGACACATGAATAATAGTAGTATGAACAATGGTCTAAAACCCTATTTTAGAATATATTATTATAAAAGGTTGACTGGTATCTTTTAAAAGTTCATCACGTTGCTCCTCAAAGGTGACTTCCTTGGCATTCTTTGCATACTTAGCCTTTAAGATGATGTTCAAGATCTTATCCAAGTCATTGAGTTGCACAATAATTCAATATCAAAAATTGGAAGGTGATTATACTTGTGAAATATCTACACCATTATGCTCATTATAATGTATTTTATCATCCTATTCATTATTATGTTCATTATCATATTCATAAGTATTTTCAATATCAGGCATAAGATCATCAATAACATGTTCCTCTCTATCTATATGCTCTTTATCAACATTTGAATCAATAAAATAAAAAATTTGAATTTCATCAATTTTATCCATTTTATATTCCACATAAACACATGGTAGGATCAAATGAATCTAACTATAATCAACTGCAACAAGACTTAATTTAGCACATCACCTTAAAGGTATAAGAAATATAAGCTTCTTAGATGAAATAGAATATGTTCATGAAAATATCAATAAATATTGGGTAAAAATGCATAGACTACTACCTATTAAGGTAAAATTAGAAATCAGATCCAAAACCCTAATGTAAGATAAATCTAAAACCCTAAGAAGGAAAGATGAAACCTTAAGGGATAAAGACAAGTTTTTCAATGTCCAAGACAATAATAGGGTTCACTAGAATGTAATATTTATTTTTTTATTAATGAAGTTTAAATAAGATAAAATTATTTAAATTTATATTTTATAAAATCATACATTAACCATACAAATTTGAATGTGAAAGAGAGATTGATATTACACTTAATATTTTTAGAATTGATAAGACAAGGGAGAATAGATGCACTTAGCTAATTTTCTGATTTATATTTCCCATTCCCTATGTCATGGTCTCTAAAAATGATGTCTATCTACTATGTGACTATTCATGTTAGGAAATATGACCTTAAAACCTACATAGGTGATGTTGACAAAGTTTAGACCCCTATAATAACTAGTATTGTCTAGGCTATGTTTGTACTTTTTGGGTTAACTATATGAGTTCATTCCACATTTAATCATTACTTTTGAACCTATAGATGACATATATGTATATTTTTTCCCTTAGTTTTATGCGTTGATCTTCATTTTTCTTATTTTGTTCTTGAAACCATAGCTTCACTTTTAACACAAGATTTACTTTGAAAAGGGATTATAAATATCGATTGGATAGCCCCAATCACTTCCCACTAAGTGATTGAGTTTTCATATGTTCTAATACTTTGAAGAGGGCTTAAATTTCATGTAGTTTTCCCACCTAGGCATGTGTGTACACCATCATGATCATGCTATAATGTAATACAATGTTCAAATTTAGACACTTAACAACATGCAACTTTGACCTTATGTTTGTATTTAGACTTAGCTCTAGGGATATTATTTGTAGGGGTTTTAAGATGTGTATTATTTTGTGGTAATGTATCAAGGGAGTGCTAATAGATTTCTCAAGATTTTTTTCAAGTAGAGAGTGAATGATAAAATAATTTCAAAGTGAGTATGACCTTAGGCTTGATTGGTATTTATAGACAACTCTTTGATATTTCCTACTATAAATGACATATGGAATGTGTCTAGGTTGACCTAATGGATGTGTTTCATTTTTTAAAATATCCATTAAGATTTATTAGACACTATGGTAGAGATAGACACCTACAATATACTACAAGCCTCCAACTGATGCCAACATTATTTAGAGAATCAAAATTAGTGATCTAGGATATGGCAATAGTTTACTTAGGATTATAGATAATTATTTCACACACTATGGTGATCCTAAATATGTATGATGGTAAATTGTGTTGGATAAGATAAAAATGAGTAAGCAAAAAGAGGAAAGTATGCACAAAATTCAAATGTATGCTCACAAGTCCAAGTATGAAAATATATTTCATAATTGATGTTTTCAATTGTATAATACCAAATTTAGGTGTATACAATATGATACAATCAAGATAATCTCCCTTTATACCATAATATCTTGTAACAACTATTGTAGTAAATGCTAAAATATTTTTTATAGATCCAAAACTAAAGATCAATGCTTCAAGGAAAATATTCAATTTTGAACCATTTCTCCATATTTTTCATGTTTACCTAAGAAATTTCTTATGAATAAAGGCCCATTATATGAGCTATTTTTTATATTCTTATTATCATCAAAAAAAATTTTAATATATGCCTTATTTTCATTAATTGAATTAACCATGAAAATAATTCCATTAATTTTTGGATGAAGGTCATATTTCTTTGTTGTTTCTATGTGATTTTCTCTATCGTGTGGGCATTTTATCGCTTGATTTATTTTTATGATTTGGAAAATGACTAGTAAAAATATTTAAGTGTTGATTTGGTGGAGCTATTAATTCATTCAAATTTTTGTTTCATCCCTTTATTTGAATTTTAATGTTGTCAATGAGATCTTGTATCTTATTTTTCAAAGTCATGTAGTTATTGAAAGAATGTCCATGAATCCTATGGTAATCACAAAATAAATTTGCATCAAATATATTATTCAATAGAATTGAATGATCAAATTCTCTTCATGGAGGTAAAAAAATCATGTTTTTTTGTAAGGATAAATTTACTATCAAAAAAATAGAAAAGAGGTATATAAATAATAAAAATTAAAAGATAGAGATAATATCTACCAATAATAACATTATCCCTCATTTTTTACAATATTTTTAGGATTACAAAGTAAAATAATAGAAACAAGAAAAATCAACTTCAAAAAATTGCATCTTAAACCAATACATATTATTACCCTGCTGGTTACCAATGTTATCATCCCAGTGCCATTTTTTTGGGGCAAACATAGATTAGTTGGACAAAATAAGATATTGGAGAGATATATTCTTTTTCCCAACCAATATTATAACATTAATAGACATCAATATAACTTCAACAAAATACATTATGTAGCCCTAGAAAGGCTGCCATCTAAAATTTAAAACATGGAGCATAACTTTATATTTAAGAAGGAACATTCTAAGTAGCTCTCTCTAGGCATTAGTCTAATGCCTCCATCCATTTTTCTTGTTTTGATAATGTTATTTTAGAAATAATTATTTAACATTCTGAGTTTTTTTATCTTGGCCACCACATTGGCCATGTGATCAGCTACCTAGTTTCCTTCTCTCTTGGTATGTTGAAATTTAACATTTGTAAAAAATTGTATTGTATCCTTTATATAGGAAATTTAATCCTATAAAAACCAATATGAACATATATTATATTATATATCAAAGTTTATATGGGGGTAGACTTGAGTTTATAATATTAGTGTGTCTCATGGAATTGACAATTATAGGTTTAACCCCTAACTCCAGGTGTTCTTATAACCACTTTTAGGTTCTTAGGAGTGTCAAAATAATCATCTTATCCTAAAAAATTCTCTTCAATGTTGTGAAACTCTTTATTTATCACCACTTACCCCAAACTTGTTGGTTGGTAAAGTAATCATGTTACATTAAAAAATATATATTCAAAACATTTTGAAGACTTTCACTAAGCCTAATGCATTTCCTACCTTCCCTTTGTTGAGGTATTAAAAGTTTTATAAATGATTGTTATATACAATTAACCAAAATATTGGCATCATTCTTAGGTTGAATTCAATTCTCATTACCTCTCAACTTAATTTTGTTTTGTTTGGAAAATTTTCAACTTTATAAGTTGGAGAATTTTACCTATAGTCGAGTATATTTACATCTAAAAGTTTGAATTCAAAATCTCTAACAATATAATAAATTTCATCAAAATAATTATAAGTGTATAATACCACTTTGTCCTTAATGATTGAAAAAAAACTATTGGAAAAAAATTACTTTTGAGTTCACTATTTGGGGGATGATAAATCTTCAAGGTAACCATAGTCTTAAAGCAAAGCACATAATCACTAATGGACTTTGTTTAAATTCAGTTGATTTTACAAATATGACTTACATACTAATATTGATCTGAAAATGGGCCAAAAAATCAACCAAGGTTGTAAAAGAGTGTACAGATCCACATGGTAAATCATAAAACCAATCAAATGCAATAATTATTTATGCTCAAAGGGAATAACTTAGTCAATTATTTATTATCATGAGAAAAGTCTTGATGAGAAGCATAAAATACTCTAATGTGAGGAGAAGGATCTCCCTTTCCATTGAAAATTTTGAACTTTAAACTATGAATCCCATGAAAAATGGATGTAAAATCACTTCATAAGCCAAAGGGTTTATAATAATACTAACCCTACCATTTGGCTTTTAAGAATCTTGAAAATAAATTTTATTTTATTTTGTTAGTCGCACAATGCATGTATCATAGTAATCATTTAAAAGTTTGGAATAAAAGTAGAAATTACATAAGTTGGAATAGAATAATTTTGAAAAATAGAAGGATTAAAAATATGTGAAGCAACTTAAGAAACACTATAAACAAGAAGTTGTTGATATAAAAGATGAACCCTAACAATATAAACATGTTGATAAATTGGAGGAACTTGAGAAGTAATAAAAACATGTTGAGAATTTGGATGAACTTGAGAAATAATAGTGTTAATTTGGGTTTTATTCACACCAAGAAACCTTATGACGTATCCTCTAACATTTTAGGATCAGTAAAATAAATTCGTTGTAAGGCATGAGTTACAAGGTATTGGGTTTTATAAACAATCTATTGGTGAAATAGTGGTGAGCGGAGAAATTATTTACCATAGATGGTTAAGCTATGGATGAATCTAAATCTACTTAAGATGGGTGGATAGATGGTGGGTCTGACCAAAAAAAACTCAAAAAGAGGGAAAGGTAAGAGAAAAAATAAGGCTTCTGGACCAAAAAAGATGAAACCATTATAAGTTAGCCCTTGAACTGGGGCTTGGATATGAAATCAAGAACCAATGTTTGATGAAAGATACTATAATCATACCAACAATCAATCATAGTTAAGATTCTAAGGAAACAAGAATACAGTAAAGTTAAGCATATATAATCAAAGGTTGCCACATTTGTAAGATTGTGTTTGCACATCTACAAAGGGGGATTATGATTAATACATAAAATGCATTCAAATTATCAATAACACAATATGAATAATTGTATTGAAAATACAATTCATGCACAATCAAGAGACTAAGATACCAAAATTATAGAACTTCTTACAAGATTCACATGTTTGGAGAAGAATTAGATTTGCACATCAAGAATAATTGTAGAACAATCTGTAGAATTTCTTATTAATCTAATGTCCAAAATTCTCCTCCCTTTGAGATAGGGAGGATAAAAATATATATAGGTTTAGGGAGGGGAAGGGTTCATCCTCCAAGTGAAGTATAAATTTACATCTCCATAAATAGCACAATGTGTTAAAACCATGCAAAACATGCATGTATAAATGTATTTTCCCATAATAGAATTTACAATATATATGTCGAATAAATTAGGAACGAATAGTTCCAACTTATCTAATATGCATAATACATATTTATATTATTTATATCTATAATGGTGTTGATGTGGAAACACTTAGAGGTGGACTTTGCATGCTCACTAATTTAGATGGAGCTATAGTTGTAACTTGATTTATAACTTGAGTTGGCATGGTAGTAATAGATACCTTTGTTGGAGTCATGATAGAAGTTGCTACTATAGTTGTAGTAATAAATATCAGAAGTGGCACATATGTAGGTCCTATTTGTGTTTATACTAGCATGTACTTTAGGGACTAAGACTGAGTGCCTTGAGGAGGTGTCAGTGATGCTCCTAGTGTTGAAGTTGATTACTTTGTTGCCACTATTTATAAATATAAGATATGGCTGGTATAAAAATCCATATCAATAGTTTCAAAATCTATTAAATATCTCTTGAAAAAATATGAAATCTTGTCCATCAACTTCTCATATGTGTTCAATGTAGATTTAACCTTTTCATGGAGTGTCTTTGTGCATATAACCTTATCCCTTGAAAACTTCACTAATTGCATGATCTATTCATTAGTTCTATAAATTGTTCCTTCAATTTTAGATCAGAAGTTATTAGTTGTAACTCAAATAAGGTTCTAAAAAATGGGATTTAGAACTAATTTCCAAGAGGATTGCTCATGTCAGTTACCCTCATATCTTTCAAAATGGAGACAAACTCCCTTTTTTGACTTGTAAATGGTAACACTAAGGTCTACATCTCTTGATGCTAGTCAAGTAAGCTACCCCTCTTAATGACCACATAATTATGGGCCCATATAGTCTTTAGTGTTTTTATTAGGTTTAAATGGGCATATGCCAAGTTATTCCTTGTTGCTTGGTTTATGAAATGAAGGTTTTCATCCATTTCCTTCATTGTATTGAATAATTGAATTATATCCCTCCATTTAGGCTGGAATGTAGCCTTTGTAGACCTTATTATATAAATAGTGTCATATAGCTTCTTATATGCACCATGTACATTTTCTATGATTTCTTTTGGATCCCAGATAGTGCTCCTTTCTTGGGACCTTTGCATAGACTAGTCATAGTTTTTAAACAATTGTTTTAATACTCCCCAGTAGCATCTACAAAACTGTAAGGATCTTCCTTGTATTGATTCAAGTCTAAGAGATTCATTTTTATCCTTTTTTTTAGAGAGAATATATCTCCTCTCTATTCCACCTCGACCTATTCTCCTTCAGCAACCATGGTCTTCCTCTTGACCTTCCTCAAGTCATTTGTTTTCCTATCAAAATGGAACTTGACTATCAGTTGCCTAGCAATCACTAGGTCTTGCCCTCCTTCCTCTTTTTGTTTTAGCTATTGGATCCATGAAAGAACACTCAATGCAACTTGTTTCTTTGATTGTTTTATAACTATAGGAATAGAATAAGGAGTTTGTCTTAAAGGGTGAATTGTTTTAAGGGAAAATGTCCCTAATGTAGGGAAAGGAGGTATAGCCTTCATCCATCTAATGACTTTTTTTTGAGTAGGTGTATCAATTATGTACTTAGTCTTCCCAACTATCTTATGTACTAACCATAGGAAAATTTGTCTAAATAGCTTGGCTAATGGGCATTCCCAATAGTGTATACACTATGGGGGGTATAGCCTAGGTATAAAAAATAGAAGTGGATACTAAGCTTTCAAAAAGTATGTTTGATGTCCCATAAGACTAGGTACTAGCTCCACTAAAGAATGTTTATGTCATTGGGGTGCTAACTATATTTTTAAAATAATATGTGACTGATGTATATGTAACCCTAGTAGTAACAACAGTAGTAGGAGGGCTCATAGAAAAGTGTATTGTGGTGGAAAAATTGACATTGTAGTTGATTAAGGCTTATTTATTGGGATTAAAGAATTAAAAGTATGAGTAGTTCCTACTACATCAATTTTAGTAGTATCAATTAAATAAGTAACCAAAGGATGGATAATTTGTGTACCTAAACCCTAGAAGTAGTTGGGGCAATTATTGTCATAGTTGTTAAAGTGGTAGCTTGATATGAAGAGCTTGGGGGTGTGGTTGATGATGGACCCTAATTTTAAGCTTGTAGTTTTGACTTTGCCTTACCTTCTAGGTCTCCTTTGTCTAACAATAGCTCAGTGGCCACTGAGCTAATGTTTCCTTGATCAACCTCCTTTGATTCTCATAGTATCTAAATCCCTCCAAATTGAGTATCTTCTTCAGTCATCCACTCATCTTCCTCATCTTCCTTTGTTGTTTATGTGAATGATTCATTTTCCTCAGTATTTGTCTTACATAACCATTCTTCTTCATTTGCCAATCTTTTATTTTCTTCTTCACTATCATAGATTTTAACTGGATCTAATTTTTTTCTACATCTTCTTTTACCCTTTTCCTCCCCTAACACTTTTGTATGTTTCTCCTTTATTTCCACCTTCTGGGTTGATATTGGATGAGTCTTGGGCCTTTTCTTATAGGTGATTAGAAATTTAATATTAATGGGGGTTGTCCCAATGGAAGGTGGAGGAAGATATAAGGATTGTAGTGGTAATAGGTGAAAGTGAAGTGGGAGTGAACATTGAGGGAATTAGGGGAGGTGAAGATGGTCTCCTAGGAGATTGGGGCACTATCAATGGTGGTGTTGTCATAATCGGCAGTGATCTAGGAGGATAAAAAATGGAAACATGAGACAAGAAAGTAGGAAGACTTACTTGTATTATAGTTAACAAAGGCACTGGGAATATAGAAAATAGCCCAACTATTGTAGTAGGACCTATAGGCTCTCCACACTAGCTAGATGTTGAGGAGAAGCAACATCAACTAAATGTGCATAGGCAATCTCAACTATATATTCCATATTTACTTCCTTAGATGGGCCAACTTGCTCTTGTATAAATGCTTTTGTATAAGGAAGAGGTCCATTAATAGGTTTAGAAACCCATTATTCCTTTTCAATCCTCTTGGCATCTTCCTCCATAATTATGAGATCATATTAAATCCTCTATGCTACAATATTTGATATGTTTACCTTACACATGTCATGTCACCTTTTCAATGCTAGCTTGCTAAGGAAACCTTTGGCCCTATTTGACTTCCTAGGGGCTAAAGGGGAATACAAGGGAAACTCAGTTCTTTGTTCAAGTTGTTAAAAAGGTAATTTATTGGAAACTTATTTCTAAATGAAGTTATAATAAAGAAAAGGACTTATCTAATTTGATATGATTCAATCCTTAATTTAGAAAGTATATTAGAGGGAAAGGTTATAAATGGAGAAAAGGAGGCTCATTTTGATGATCATGTGATTCTTATCAATTGAAATCATAATCTTAAGCTTGTTTTACTTGACTTTCATCCATTAAAGATGAAACCCTTCATTGGAAAGATAAAGTAAGGAAAAAAACCCTTAACATTCAGTGGGATAACTCTATTTCAAGGGTTACATTCAGCATAAATTGATAGTTTCATACTTCTAGGGCATTTTTTATGGGAAACACAGTGGATTAGAAGGGTTTATGAGTAGGACATAGTTGTTGGAGGCCCTTTTCTAAGGTAGTAAACCACTTGGGAGGATTTTGTGAGGGAATTGAACTCCTACGATACTTTTCTTAAGGAAACAAACCTCTTGGAAGCATTGAATTTGCTATTGGGATGAATTCGTTGAAGGTTAGACAAGTTTGTTCAATCATAATTGCAACGGGTATTTTATTACAATTTTATGCCATATAATTAATTCATAAAAATTAGATTTGAAGGTCTTATTTCAAGCTATAATATTTATTATTTTTGGCAAGTATTGTGGTGAGTAAAATATTATCTTTTTACCCTAAATTGGCTTATTTAGAGTTATAAATTTTTTATTGTTTTGGGTTTGAAAGGAAAAATCATAAAATCACATTTTTTATTAGTGTTTGTTATAAAACCCAAATTGTTCTAATTCTAACCTAAAAAGGACATTACAATACATCATAATAGCAACTTTGGTGTCATCTTCTACATTCATGAACACACTATCATGACTATAGGATCGATGTCCATAGTTGATTTTCACCTTCCTTTCATACTTCTTTCTATGTCCCCTAACATTATTGTTGGGGTCCCAATGTCTAAATGGTGCCAATTTTAATCTATTGTGTGCCCCAATCTTCTTGCAGACTGAAAGTGTTCCCACCTTGTGTAGTGTATTCGCCCAATGTTGAGAGGCATTGGGTGAATAGTTTCTTGCTTAGCCCTCTATAACTCAACATCAACATTATCAACCAATTAAGCAGTGATCTCCTGCTTAACCAATTTTTTAGGTATTTGTGTTAAATATAAAGGTTGTGTCTTGGTGCCTTATATCCTAATTATAGTGCACTCATGATAGAACCAATAGTTATCCATTTTATGGATAGTTTTTTTAATGGGGTCTAACAACCTAGGCATGTTCTTCTCATATATGGCTTGGTATACCATAGGATAAAAAAAATTGTCAACCTTTTTAATTGATTCCTAAACTTTTGAACATAAAAGACTTTAAACTCATCACAAATCCTATTATTTGGATATTTTATAGATGGTTGTTAGGGTTCTTCATAGTTTGAATGCATTGTTACAAACATAACATCTACCAAACAAGACATCATATAGAAGTTATCATCTAGTAAACTCCTTAGATTAGTGATTCATTGAATCAAATTTGAGCTTATTATCTCCCCATGGACAACGATTTTGCTATAAGTCAAGATAATATCCATGAAAGGGATCCATAGCTCATTGACATAAGAAATGCTTGGGAAGCCATATATTCTACTTAACAAAGTAATGGCAATCCTTACTCTTATTCTAAAAGTGATTATGGGAATAATATAAGTAAGGCCTTAAATCTCAAAGTCACTTGGGTTGCCAGATCATTCTTTCAATTTGTTATGGATGTTTTTCGTGAGGATCCATGAATCGACCATGTCTTGCCTATAGGTCATCTCTAGAAAAGAGATCTTGTAGTATCTTTTGAATACATTTCCACTTATCTATGATATAAAATTCTTACTAAGTTGTGTTGACCCCTAAAATTTGAATAAGTATTGTTCCATTTTTGGCATGTGGCACGGAGGGACCATTGTCCATTTTGATGCAAGTACCGACATGGCACAGAGGACCATGGTACAGAGGACCATGCCACAAAGGACCATGGTATGTAGATGAAAGGTGTGGAAGGTGATGAGCATTAAAGGATAATGGCATAGGATACCCAGCATGAAAGGACCCAGTCAAGGGAGAATGTGTCATGAGGGACCCGAGAATAGAGGACTCATAACCAAAGCAAAATAATAAGGGAGCACATGGGAAGTGGAGCATAAGGGATGTAGGATTAGTTATAATATCAACTCAAGTAGGACACATTAACCCTACTGATCAGAGGTTTTGTACCAGCCCATAAGGAATGAAACACTTGGCCACCAAAATATAGTATAGAATGAGGATCAATGGACACAAAGACCTGAGTCTCTAGGAATAACTAATGGTGAGAGCCAAACTCTCAATTTTTTGAGAGTCCATGTGCCAACTATTCATGGTATTTAGAATTATGACACTTCGTCAAGGCAAAACAAGTATAAAAACCCCTATTGTAATCATTTGCATGATGGTCCTTTGGGGAATAGAGATAGAAAATTGTTCTTGTAATTCAGTAAGTGATTAATGAGAATTCAATTTTTACCATATTATGTTATGGATGAATAAATATTCTAAGTTCTGAGTGATGAATGTGTTTTACTTCCAAGTCATGGGTGTCTTTTTCTTTTATCACTAGTAGAAGTAATGGTAATCTTAGTTATATTGGTATTTATATCAAGGATAATAAGGATAATAGTAGTATATCTATGGTGTTGAATGACATTTTAAAACTCATGATTTTAAAAGATGAACAAACACACATTGTACTTTAAAGCCTTCAGGAATTAGTCTTTCAGTGTGTGTTTTAGGTGAGCATGCAAGACTTACCTCTTACGTGAAAGGGCCAATGCACTAGCTTGTTGGGGGAAAGCTTTAACGCTAAAGTAGAACTAGCTATAATAACCCAACATTTTAGTTTCATTATTAGGACCTAAATTAATTGGTTCATACACATGGAAAAATTTTGAGTGCATTTTGTTAGAGAATATTGAATAAAGGGTTGCCATGAAGACAACTTTGTGGTTATATGTCTTGAACCAAGAGTTTCTGCACAACATTGGGTAGAGCAAAATCTCCATAGCTCTTTGTATGAGACTTTCTTTTTTGAGGTCCTAGTTATCTTGAATTCTTAGATTATAACATATGCTCAAGGATGATCCAAAAATCTCAGAAGAAGGTTATCTTGGACACTTGAATGGTAGAAGTGTTTAGCATGACTTGTAGTTCCCTAGATGTGAGAGATCAATTTTTGGTGGAAAGGCATTCAGAATAGCTATATTTTGGAATATGTGGTGACCACCTATTCATGTCTTGAGGAAGCAGAGTTCTAAATTCTATGAGAGATGAGGGGATGTTATCTCTCATTATTTGCTTTCAAAATTAAGAAGCTAATTTTTTATCTTGGATTGGAGACTCTACCCATGGAGGGATAAAATCTCCTATGCATGAGTCACACGTTTGGGAGGGGAGACTAGAGTTTGATTGAAGATTATGGGTTTAACATGGTAGTAAACCAACGTGCATTATAGAAATGAAAGTATGATGAAGTTTAGAAAAGGATCATGGGAGTTAGCAGCATGGAAAGAGATCGAGAAACCTCGAGGAGTGTTGTGAAAGCCATAGGGAGGAGGATATGCATGAGGGACCCATCACTTTTGAGCCACATTTTTTACCACTTATATCCTATGAAGGATAACTAAGATGGACTTCAATAATCAAGGAACCAAGTATGAATCAAATAGGCTCCCCTATCACAATGCATGATCATGCCTTTGAGTTAGATAGAATACATATACAAAATTGGGATACATATAGTACAGAATCAAAAAATGAATAGGTATGGGAGACTAAAACTAGGAAATTAGGTGATCATTTAGAATCTACATTATCTTTCCCTCTTCAAGGGAATTCTATGGCACAGCTTGGGATGCTTGGTGGGTCTGGCCCTCAAGGCCAGAATACATACCCAAACTTGGGAAACCAACCTTCTACTCTTCCCATGGGCACTACTATTGGAGGCATTGGATGAGGATTAGGGCGAGGCACAAGTGAAGTGGACCCCCTCATAAA
Source organism: Torreya grandis (assembly GCA_037957365.1). Lineage (NCBI taxonomy): Eukaryota > Viridiplantae > Streptophyta > Pinopsida > Cupressales > Taxaceae > Torreya > Torreya grandis. The sequence goes on along the minus strand of JARHVA010006111.1, from coordinate 740,174 downwards.
ACTAGAGCTGAATCTTCATAGTAACCACTCGCTCAACCACAACCCACTATAGTCTACTATGAGATGACATTGCATTTACCTAAATACAGAGGGATAGAGAATGTAGTTGAGCATGTCCACAAGTGTGAATTGATTTGGAAAGCACATGGCATCATGTCTTCTAGATGAAAGGCTACATAGTTTTCAACCATGATTTTAGATCATGTGCACAAATGGTATCACAAGTTCAACCCTCAGCAAGCAGTGGTTGACTATGACTAGCTCAAAGCAAGCTTCCTGTAAGAATTTGATATTCCTAAGTTTGAGCAGAAAAGTATAGAAATGTTGAAGGACATAAATTAAAGACTTATAGAGAGCATGCATGAGTATGATTCATGATTTAAAACCTTGCTTTCTAAATTGTCATTTGAAATAAATCCTACTTAACATGTACAATGGTTTATGGGAGGCTTATTGTTACCTTTCCGTCAAACTCTATCACAAAGAACCTTCACCAGTGTGCATGAGGAATTAGAAGATACCCTTCATGTTGAAGTAGTTAGAATCATAGATATCAAGATTAGTCCATTTATGGATGCACAAATAGCATCCATGGCATCATAACTTGAAAGGATGACAGCAAAAAATGCACATGAGACATGCAGTGGTGTTTAGTGTACCAACTTTGAAACTGAAGGGCACACAAGGAACAACTACCCATGCAAGAACATTTACATGGTACTAAAATAAACTTGAGAGATCTATCATGAGGAACATGATGTCCATTCTTGTCCACTTTTTTAGTGGGATAAAAACACTAAGGTGTCTGAGTATTGTAAGATTTATGATGCCTATACCCATGACACCAATGATTATCGATTGATCAGTGATATACATCAATATCGAGTGCATCACATGCCAAACCTTAGTCACCAATACCCAAGAAAATGGTGGTTATCATGGGTGAGGGAGAGGACAAGGATGAGGTAGTGGTCAGTTTCCACTGAGAACCTATTACAAATGTGGTTCTCTAGACCACTATCAAATGGATTGCCCAGAGTACCTAATTTATGCATTTTACAAAAAGGACCATCAAATAGAAGAGTGTCTTGATTTATATGCAACCATCACTAAGGACTGCAATGAAAAGGGTGATAACATGATCAAAATAGACAAACCATAATGGCATACATGACCAACCATCCCTATAGTACAACAAGTAAATATCACCACTCGTAATGGGGGACAGACTCAATCCATAGCCAACCCAATCGAGAAGGTACATCGAGAAGAACCACAAGCTAATAAATACCTAGATGCTCAGTAGTAAAAATATGTCCTTTAGGATACAATGGCACTTATGTGAGAGCTCCAATGTGAGATTCAATACATCAAGGATAAGGATGTGACAAAGCACACCATAGTGCAATGGGAATCTGAACCTCAACCAGTGGTGGGATAATTTCTAGGAACTATGCAAATGTATACTAGATGAGGACATTATTCCCTAGCTTAGTGTTTGGCTTAAAAGTCAAGCTCTCTTACCAAATAAAGACCATCATCACCTAAGTTGTCAAAGTGAAGATCGCTATTTAAATCATGTCTGATGTCAAAAAACTCCTAGTTCCTATACTCCCTTGAATGATTGATATATATTAGTTAATTTTCTTATTAATGGATGGATAATCCAAGATATTCTAGTAGATATTGATGCAGAATTTAATGTTCACACTAAAGATGCTTGGCAAGAAATGTCTAGTCTAGCCCTCCAACCCTCTCCTTATGTCTTGTTCATGGCAAATAAAACTCGATCGCATATTATTGGATTCCTCAATAATACCACCATTGACATACTTGAGGTTCCCTTCAAATCAGATTTTGAGGTCTTGGAGTTAGCAAAAGCTGATGATTATCCAACCCTACTAGGAAGGCATTGGTTCTATGAGAACCATGTAAACTTGAGCTTTAAAAATTGAAACATTAGCTTTGAGAATATCAATCAGTGTGTAGTAATACATTTAGACTAAGCATAAGGACCTCCTTATATTGATCCCATAAGTGTTGATGAAGACATCAACAACTTGTATAATGTTACAGCTCAAAATGATGAACAACATGATCCAATGCTAGATGGTATTCTCCAGTAGATGAATAACTAGTCTATCTCAGATACTACAAGTAATGCTTTTAATAATTGGGCCCATGGTGACTATGATCTCATCAAAATATTATGTAGAACTGTAAACATAGGAGAAATCATTCTACGTCAACTTCCTAAACGTCACAAGTTTGTGTGCCTCATGGATTTAGCAATGAGAGGATTACTGGTGGGACCACCATTTGAAAGACTTGATGAAGCCCCATGGTTCCAAGGACAAATAGAAGTTCATGACTTTGTCCAATGCCTTGAAGAGTTATACAATATCGAGAATGATTAGATGAGGTCATTAGATCACATTTTTAATGGTATCACTACCAGATGGTGGTGTACTTATAAAGAGCACCTTTTATACTAGGATCAAGTTTGAGTATATTTACATCATAAATTTCATCATGATACTAAGGTCAAGGGGACATTTAGTTACAACAGTGTGCAAGCACCTGAACCTCACTTTGAGGCTTGTGAGACAATATGGCAAGATGAGGAAACATTTTTACTAGAATAGCTTTGGGTACATGCATTCTATGGGACTTTGCGCACTTGGGCATGGGTTTGGTAAATTTATGAAGAAAGGCACATGGGTACTAGGTTCTGGTAGTTACTAAATGATAACATGGAAATGGTGCTTTCTTACTCTTCATCAAAGATGGACTTGTGCCTCACCCTTCAAGCCACGTGTGAACTAGTCATTGGAGATCCAAGTCCCATCGAAGACCACCTATACCATATTCATCAGGAGCTTGAAGAACCCTTGCATTTATTCATAGAGCCTTCCAATAAATCAGTTCCCTCACCATCGATAGTTACTAATGAAGAATGTCATGAATAGATCCACTTGTGAAAGCAAAAACTCATCTTCCAAGTAGATGAGGGAGAAGGTTCTACTCCACTCGACCCCTTGAATAACAACCTAGATGTCCCTACAAGTACTGGTTCATGAACTATTCGGGACACAAGTTTTTTAATGGACAACCCTTATCATGAGCCCATCCAAACTATTTAACTTAACATTAGCATGGAGCAAGAGCCTAAGATGGCTACAATTAGAAATTATTGGACTGAGACAAAAATATCATAGATTTTTGAGTTGTTGAAAGAATATCAAGATGAATTTCTAAGGAATTATAGTGAAATGAAAGGATTCCACCCTTCTCTAGGGAAGATTCACATAAAGTTAATAGATGGCACTCACCCTGTGAAGAAATGACCATACAGGATTAACCCCAACCACTAGGTGTATATGAAAGAAGAGATCGATAGCATGCTCTGTATTACACTTGTGAAAGCAATAAACGCGGAAATAAATTAGATAGATAAGTAACTGAAATGATAAATAGCACAGAACAAGATATACAAGAAAACACCCTGAAAACTTGTATTAAAACTCTTTACAATAGGAATACAATTGAAGAAACTTCGTTCTTCCACACCTCTCTCAGATGCACACAAGATCTCTCACTAGATCTCTATTCCTCAAGAGCTCTCTCAAGTACAATCAAATCCAACAACCTGGATTGATGCAACTCAGTACTGTCCTTCAAACATTCACAATGTTCTACTCATACTATTCCACACACTAAGCTAAGAAGATCTTTCCTACATATAGAAAATAGGAAACTTGAGCATGCTCTTACAACAAACAGTTAACCTCTTCAACAAGGGCTCTAAAAATAATATTGCTAATAATAGAGATGCGAGTTTGAGTCTACAACTCAAACTCATCATGCAAACACTAGCTTCTATCCTCAGAAATCGCTTTTTGGACACACAGATAACCGACGTCGGTTCCTGCCTATTCGCCTGTGACCGTCGCCGACCGACCCTACCGCCGACATCGGCGCCTCTGTAACTGCAACTGACCGACGTCGGTCGCTCTTGACCGACGCTGGCATCTGTGTAGACCCGAAACTGTTTAAGTCTGCTCCTTGGTGAAGCTTTTAGCTCCACACCCTAACAATCTCCCACTTGGAGATAAACAGCTGCACCAGTACCTGTACAGCAACATCTTCTAGCTCCTCCATCTTCATCTTAATCATGAAGACCAATAGAAGTTGAATGAAGATTCAACTTCTCCTTTGTAACCGGCTTTGTTAGCATATCAGCAGGATTCCTATCTGTATGGATTTTCTCCAGCTTCAACTCACCATCTTCCAATACCTGTCGTATGAAGTGATACCTTAGCTGTATGTGCTTTGTTCTTGAATGAAAGGCCGAATTCTTGGCCAAATAGATTGCACTCTGACTGTCACTATACAATCTGCAACTTCCATGCTCCCTTCCAAGCTCTTCCATGAACCGTGTCATCTATATCATCTCCTTGCTAGCTTTTGTAGCTACAATATATTCTGCTTCTGTAGTTGACAAGGCTAACAACCTTCTGCAACTTAGATATCCAGCTAACCGTCGTTCCGTCTACAGTAAAAACATAACCTATAGTGCTCCTCCTGCCATCCAAATCACTTGCCATATCTGAATCTACATAGCCATGTAGAGAAGTATCTGAACCTCCATAGCACAAGTGTCTACTGCTGGTTCCTCTCAGATATCTAAGGATCCACTAAACTGCTTTCCAATGTTCCTTACCTGGATTGGCCATATACTTACTTACTACTCCCACTGCTTGGGCAATATCCAGTCTAGTACATACCATTGCATACATCAAACTTCCTACCGCGGAAGAATATGGAACCTTACTCATGTACTCTACCTCATCATGTGAATTAGGACATTGTTCTTTACTCAACTTAAAATGTCCAGCCAAAGGTGTGTTTACCAGTTTAGCATCCTGCATATTGAACCGTTTCAACACCTTGTCCACATAATCTTCTTGAGACAATATCAACCTGTGATTTTTCCTGTCCCTTTCAATGCTCATGCCAAGGATTTTCTTAGCTGCTCCCAAATCCTTCATAGCAAATGTTTGAGCTAATTTCACCTTAAGCTCAGAGATATCCTGCATGTGAGATCCTGCAACCAGCATATCATCTACATACAACAATAGAATAATATATCTACCATTATCAAATCTCTTGAAATACACACAATGGTCTGATTGACACCTACTGTAGCCATGCTCAGTCATAAACCTGTCAAATTTTAAGTACCATTGCCTAGGAGCTTGCTTGAGGCCATACAAGCTTTTCTTCAACCTGCACACTAACTTCTCCTTACCCTTGACCTCAAAACCTTCTGGTTGTTCCATGTATATTTCCTCATCCAAATCTCCATGAAGAAATGTTGTCTTAACATCTAGCTGCTCAAGATGCAAATCCTCAAAAGCAACCAAAGACAATACAACCCTTATTGAAGTCATTTTAACAACTGGAGAAAAAATCTCACCAAAGTCAATACCTGGCTTTTATGCGAATCCTTTTACCACTAATCTGGCCTTGTATCTCATCTGTCCATCCTCACCTTCCTTCAACCTGTAGGTCCATCTGTTCTTCAGTGTTCTCTTACTAGCTGGCAATTCAACCAAATCCCATGTTTGGTTCTCTCTTAAGGACTCCATCTCCTCAACCATGCCACGCTCCCACTTACTCCTGGACTCCACCTGTAATGCTTCTTCAAAACTTTTTGGTTCTCCACCATCAGTTAGCAATAAATAATATAAGGAAGGAGAATATCTAATTGGAGGCTTACTTACCCTTTCAGACCTCCTGATGGGTGTCTTAGACTCGTTCTCAACAATCTGTCCACCCAAATTTTTTGACAGTGACCGACCTCGGCCACCTGTAGACCTGTTACTGGCCGACGCCGGTTCTGCCTGGCCGACATCGGTGCCTAGTCTGCCGACGTCGGTATCTGTATGACCGACATCGGTTTCTGTACTGCCGACGCCGGTTCCTAACTTGCTGATGTCGGTCTCTGTGTTTTCCTATAAGTGATTATTTCCTTTTCCCGCGAGCTCATTTTGGACCATTACTTCGTCCAATTCACCATTGCTCTGCCCAGATTGATCCAGCTTCCTTATCTGATCACTGTACATCACTCTTTCATTGAAAACAACATCACGGCTCCTAATTACCTTGTTAGTTCCTAGATTCCAAAATCTGAAACCAAAATCATCTGAGCCATAGCCAATAAAAGTGCACCTCATAGACTTAGCGTCAAGCTTCTTTCTATTTTCCTATCTATGTGCACAAAGGCTTCACAACCAAAAACTTTGAGATATGAGAGATCTACCTTTTTACCTGTCTATGCCTCTTCTGAAATTCCACCATCCAGAGCTGTAGAGGGTCCTCTGTTGATCAGGTACACTGCGGTGTCAACTGCTTCTGCCCAAAACTCTAAGGGCAACCCTGCATGCAATCTCATACATCTTACACACTCCATAATAGTTCTGTTCATCCTTTTAGCAATACCATTCTGCTAAGGTGTCCTTGGAACCATCCTTTGCCTTCGGATTCCATGAGTGTAACAATACCAGTTAAACTTAAGACTGCAGAACTCACCGCCATTATCGGATCTCAAGCACTTTAATCTTCTGCCTATTTTATTCTCAACCATGGCTTTCCAAATCTTAAAAGTCTCAAAAACATTAGATTTATTTTTAATACAGTAGATCCATACCTTCCTTGTAGCATCATCTATGAATGTGACATAGTACCATGATCCGCCAATAGAGGCTACCTGAGCCGGTCCCCACACATCTGTGTGAACAAGCTGCAACTTCTGCCTTTTCTTAGTAGACCCAGTCTTGAGAAAACTAACCCTTTTCTATTTTCCAAATACACAATGCTCACAAAATTCTAGATCCATACTTTTCAAATCTGAAAGCATACCTTTAGACTTAAGAATTGACATCCCCTTCTCACTCATGTGGCCAAGCCTTGAGTGCCACAATTTAGCATCCGCATCTGAAGTAGATAAAACTGAAGGAGATTTGTTAGTAACACAATTACACAAATAGAGAGTACCTTCTCTCTTACCTCTGGCCATAACAAGTGCACCCTTGGTCACCTTCCAAGAATCTGCTGTGAGAGTTACTGTACAACCCTCATCACCTAGCTTACCTACAAAAATCAAGTTTCTCTTCAAACTAGGAACATGCATCACATCTCTCAACACCCATGTGTTGCCATTCTGCATCTTCAGCTGCACTTTACCTTTGCCAATAATCTTACAGGGCTCATCATCCCCTAAGTACACTATTCCAAAATCTCCATGGATATAGTCACTGAAGTATTCTCTGTTAGGAGTAGCATGAAAAGATGCACCAGAATCTAATACCCAAGATTCTATATTATTATGCAGAGAGAAAATTAAAGCATCCTGTGCAATACCTGTAATCTTGGCTTCTTCCTTTCCTTCGTGTTGGTTGTCCTCCTTAGGCTTTGACCAACAATCTCTGCTTATGTGCCCCATCTTTCCACAGTTCCAGCATTGTGGCTTCCTGCCATTTTTGGATTTAGATCTGCCTTTCCCCTTAGACTTGGATCTTGCTCTGCCTTTCTTGCTCTTCTCTTTTTACCTTCCCTTGCTCTCAAAACTTAAAGCGTTCCCGGATGCCTCTTCTGTGCTTTTCCTGCGTATTTCCTCATTCAAGATAACACTAACAACATCCTCTACTTTCAAAATATTTGATGCAGATGCAGTATTGCTTACTGCCATTACTAAGCCATGCCAGCTTTCAGGCAAAGAACATAATATTAAAAGAGCTTTTATTTCATCTTCAAATACAATATTGATTGAACTTAACTGATTAACAATACCATGGAAATCATTCAGGTGATTAGAGACAGATCCACCTTCTTGCATATGCAAATTAAATAACTGCTTCATTAAATATACCTTATTTGAAGCTGAGGGTTTTTCATACAAATTTGCTAACGTAGTCATTAACTCTACCGTAGTTTTTGCCTTTGACAAATTAGATATCACAGTGGAGGCCAGACTCAGTCCTATAGACCCAAGAGCCTTTCTGTCGAGAACTTCCCATTCTTCATCCTCCATGTCCTTGGGCTTCTTTGCTATCCCACCTAACGGTAAATAAAGATCCTTCTGATACAGATAATCCTCTATCTGCATTCTCCAGTGTTGATAGTTTTTGCCATTAAACTTTTCCATTCTTAACTTACTTTCTTCTGCCATTGCTTCTCCCACTCAAACAGAAACCCCTGTGAGCAACCTATAATCCAAACACACTACACAGATCTGAACCACCTGTTAGTGAACCTGGCTCTGATACCACTTGTTGGGGATCAACCAACAATGGATTACACTTGTGAAAGCAATAAACACGGAAATAAATCAGATAGATAAGTAACTGAAATGATAAATAGCACAGAACAAGATATATAAGAAAACACCCTGAAAACTTGTATTAAAACTCTTTACAATAGGAATACAATTGAAGAAACTTCGTTCTTCCACACCTCTCTCAGATGCACACAAGATCTCTCACTAGATCTCTATTCCTCAAGAGCTCTCTCAAGTACAATCAAATCCAACAACCTGGATTGATGCAACTCAGTACTGTCCTTTAAACATTCACAATGTTCTACTCATACTATTCCACACACTAAGCTAAGAAGATCTTTCCTACATATAGAAAATAGGAAACTTGAGCATGCTCTTACAACAAACAGTTAACCTCTTCAACAAGGGCTCTAAAAATAATATTGATAATAATAGAGACGCGAGTTTGAGTCTACAACTCAAACTCATCATGCAAACACTAGCTTCTGTCCTCGAAAATCGCTTTCTGGACACACAGGTAACCGACGTCGGTTCCTGCCTGTTCGCTTGTGACCGTCGCCGGCCGACCCTACCGCTGACGTCGATGCCTCTGTAACTGCAACTGACCGACGTCGGTCGCTCCTGACCGACGCCGGCGTCTGTGTAGACCCGAAACTATTTAAGTTTGCTCCTTGGTGAAGCTTTTAGCTCCACACCCTAACACTAAGGAATTATAGTGAAATGAAAGGAGTCCACCCTTCTCTAGGGAAGATTCACATAAAGTTAATAGATGGCACTCACCCTGTGAAGAAATGACCATACAGGATTAACCCCAACCACTAGGTGTATATGAAAGAAGAGATCGATAGCATGCTCTGTGCTAGATTAATTAATTCCATTATTGAATCTGAATGGATTAGTCCCATGGTAATCAGTATCAAAAAGGATGGGTGTATCTGTATCTATGTGTATTACTGGGTCTTAGATGCATCTTGTGTGACATATCCTTTCCTAATTCCATTCATAGAGGAAATCCTAGAAGGTTTTGTTGGTTGTGAAGTATACTCTTTTACCGATGAGTTCTTAGGGTACCACCAAGTCTAGATAGTTGAGGAAGACCAATCCAAGACTACTTTTGCTACTAAAATGGGATAGTTTACCTATATCATCATGCCTTTGAGATTAAAAAATGCCCCAGTAGTGTTTTCATGGATAGAAGTTGAGGCTTTCAAATATTTCATCCATAAATTCCTCTAAGTCTACTTGGATGAATAGATTGTATATCGGTTGGTCAAGGACCATTGTGCCAATCTGAGACTCATGCTTGAATGTTGTTGAGTGTTACAAATTTCCTTAAATTTAAATAAGTGTATGTTCATGACACCTTTTGGCATACTTCTTAGGAATATCATTTGTAAGAAAGGACTCCTAGTAAACCTAGCCAAGGTCTTTGTTATTCTTTATCTGCCAATGCCTAAGACTCAATGTGAGGTGCACACCTTCCTAGGACACATAGGCTATTATAGAAAGTTCATTTGGGGTTATGACAAGATTGTAGTAGCATTGGAAGAGCTTTTAAAGCACAACAAATAGTTTATATGGACTAATTCTTACAAAATAGCTTTTGAAATGCTCAGAGAAAGGTTAGTTAATACACCTATCTTACAATTCCCTGATTGGACAAAGCCTTTTCATATCCATGTTGATGCATCTAGAATGGTAGTCAACATGATACTTACACAACCATGTGAAGGACACTTAGATCACCTGATTTACTTTGTTATTAGGAAGCTAACATCGACTAAAAGGAACTATACCACCATCAATCATGAATCTTTGTCTATGGTTTACGCTCTACAAAAGTTTAGGTAGTACCTTGTGGCCACTCCATTTATATTCTGTACAAATCATGAGGCCTTGAATTATCTTATCAACAAGCCAATACTACATGGAAGGATTTTTGGTTGGGTTGTTCTCTTCCAAGAATTCCAATTTTTCATAGTAGTAAAGCCTCAGAAGACCAATTATGGACCTAATGATTTATCCCAACTTGAAAATGGAGAACCCCCACATGCCATAGAAGATGATCTTTTTGATGTATATTTCTTTTGAGTTGTTTGGGTACCTGAAGAGCTAGGATATATTACAATATTTCTCAACACTGGTTGCACGCATGACTCCCTCACTCCATAGGAGAAAAAGCAAATTACGGTCCACACCACACCTTATCAACTCATAAAAGGATATCTATATAAAATGGACCATGATGAGGTGCTTTGTCATTGTGTGATGCAACATGAGTGCCTTGAGGTGTTATGAGAAGTCCATGAAGGTATTACTAGAGAACATTATGTTGGAGAGGCTATCGCATGTAAGGTGTTACTTGTTGGACTCTGGTGACCAACTTTATTCAAATATTCAAAGGCTTATGTTACGCAATGTGATGTCTGCCAGCATGTAAGAAAACTGAATAGAAGAGATGCTATGTCATTATGCCTTATACCTTCTCAATAACCATTTGAAAAATGGGCTATTGACTTTGTGGGGCCTATCACTCCAGCAAGATGATGAATGGGCTCTTAGTACATCATTATAGCAACTGATTACCTCATGTGTTGGGTTGAAGTAGAACCAACAAAAGATTGTACTACAGCAACTATCATGCACTTCATCTAGGAGAACATTATAACATAGTTTGGATGCCCTATAAGATTCACTAGCGATCATGAAACCCACTTCTTGAATGAGACAATTTGCATCTTATTGACTGATTTCATGATCACACACCATAAGACAACACCATACCACCCACTGGCCAATGGAATAGTTGAAGCCTTCAATAAGATCTTTGGTACCACTTTGACAAAAATTTACAATGTTGGCCAGACTATTTAGGATGATAGAGTATCTGCAATAATTTGGGCTTACCAAACTACATACAAGCACCTCAATAAAATTATACCATTCAACCTAGTGTATGGAAAGGAAGAAGTCATGCTAGTGGAGTTCTTAGTTCCATCTCTCTGGATAGTGCATGTGGGAAACCTGGATGATGAGGCCTCCTTGAAATATTGGTTCAATGATTTGATGAAACTAGATGAGGCTTGGTTCTTCGCCCACTGGAGTTAGGATGTTGAAAAGTGCAAACAAAAAGCATGGTATGATCACCATATAAAGTATAAAGTATTTCTCCAAGAATGAAAGTTCTATTATAAGATTCTAAGTTCGTGTGCTACTTTGGGAAGCTCAGGATTCATTGGGATGGTTTATTCATTATACATAGCATTCGACCTACCAGAGCTTGTCAGTTAAAATGAATAGATGGTCAGTTCCTCCCAGGGCACTATAATGGTAGTTGGCTTCAACCTTATTGTGATTATATTTAGTTTAAATTTTATAATCAATAAGGCTTAAGGCCATTAGATTAGGATTTATTGCTTTCAATAAAGAGCACTACCCTTGAGGTGTGCATTTCTTTCTTAATGTAATTTTGAATTTTTGTTCTTAGTGTGTTTTCATAGAGGACCATGAACCCTTTTAGTGTGGGGTAAGGCATCATGCATATGAATACAAGACATAAGACATGTGGGCACACAAGTACCATAAGGCACAAGAGTTATCTATGGCACATAAGTGATTAAGGGTGTGTGAGTCATTCAATGCACCTTGAAAGTATTTTGAAAGGTTCTCACCATTTGGGTGACAACTGTCTTCCACTACATCAGAAAGGTGGGACACATTTGTCATCCACTTCCAAAAAAGGTGTGGAAAGGGATGGAACATTAATGTGACAAGGTTAATTATGAAGACAAGTGTGAGTGGAATGATAGGATAAATTGGTTAAGGCACTAAATGCTCAATACAAGATTTGAAGTATGAAGGTCGTTAAAAGGTATGCATTTATGGCTAGAGATGACAAGGAGAGGGAAGGAATTAATGGAAGTAAACCCCCTAGAATTGCCTATAAATAAGTTTTCCAAAGTTAATTTACACTTTACCTTGCTATAATCTTCAAGTGTTAAGTATGAATGGCAAATTAGTGAACTAACAACCATGATACAATTGAATTCCTTCAAAAATTGAGCAAAGCGGAGTGCTTGTGAAGTTATTAAAGTCACGATGGTTGTTTCCAAGGAAAGAAGAGAGGTTGCTAGTCCATATTAGTGTATAGGAGTGGAAATATTTGAAGTTGTAGGTTACAGATCTGCCATTGTTGAAGTGTGAAGCTCGAGAACCAAAACAAGTTGGACCACCACCATGTATTCATTTGGAGATGTGGGACAGTCATGGGTTAACCTTCAAGCACCATGAAGGGTAATGCGATCAAATAAAAAATCCAAAAGACTTGAAAAGCTTCCAACCATACCAGAGGAGGAAGAGGTAAGCAGAGGAGAGTGGTTCCCTATAAGAAAAGAAGCTTTGATAAATCAAGAAGCGAGATCAAAATAGGTGTAGCACATGAGAGATTTGAGAGAAAGCATGGAAGGAGAAGTGAGAGAGAGCATAGAAGAAGAACAAATGGTGAAAAAAGGAAAGTAGGTGCAAACCTCTTCATCATAGAACGCCCTAGCATCTCCCCCTCCATCTTTACTAATGGAAGAGATGTAATACCTAGAGTCAGTCTTGCACGCAGAGAACTGGGTCTCTAAGGTGTCAACTACAATAATATTTGATTACAACCACCACCAGCTAGAGAATGAAATGGAACTATAGAATTACTATCAAGTACAGACCACCAACACCCAAAACCAAGTGGTCTATGAATTGTCCATCAAGAACCAGCTAGATAAGGCTAACCTCTTCCAACTTTTTGAGCTGCCATACTTTGGCAAGCCTACTGAGGTGGTTCAGTTCCTCCTCTCACACATCCATGAGGACTACATCCACTTTTTAGGGTGCAACATGAAGATCATCATGAAAAGGATAAGCAAAGTCAGGGACTTCAGTGCTTGAGGGTGAATGTGTTGGATGACTTGGCAAACACAGAGGAGATCTAGTAGACTACCACCACACTTATGTACCAAAAATAAGGACATGCAATGCACATAAGTAAATTATAGGATCCTAACCTTAGAGTCATGGCATGGATCATTTCTACCAAGTTTGGAGGGAGTGACCGATGGAAGGAGGTGGTCATGGCCCACCTACACACCTACACATTATTTACCAAGTCACTCAGGGCACACAAACAACTAGGTATTGTATTTTGCCCAGAAGATAGCTAAAGATGTGGAGAAGGTGCACAAAATGCCTAAGTACAAGTTCCTTGGGGAACAATCTTGTTATTATTGGTTTTTTATGAGATCAGGGTGCCTGACTATAGCTCAAGTTCATTGAAGTGGGTGTACCCCCCAACTCATAGGGCCCCCATCGAGTGCTTCAAGGCCTTCACTTAACCCAAACACATTAACCCATCTTACAAGATGAAGATGAGGTACTGGTTTGATGGGATGAAGGCAGCATTTGGGAATGAATGGTGCATTCCAAAGGATTTTCCCCCTTTAATTGCAGACCAAGTAGAATTCACTGTAAAGTAACATTACTCTTTAGCATGCATTCACATGAACCCTTCAGGAGAGCTTTCAGCATGGCTTTAATTATCATATGCCTTATTTTTGTGGTACTTCATTGATTCCATCAATTAAATTTATGATGCATAGCCAATCAGTTGGAAAACAAAATGGATCGACGTAGAGTGTCACACCCTTTGGAAAATGTTTGTGTATCCGAGTAAAAAGGCCTTTACAGAGAGGGGGAAAATAGACTTAACTGATATCAAGGTTAAGGATATCTTGGTCAGGGAATAGGTCCACAAACTATTCTATATGTTACACACTTCCATTACCCTCAAGATAGATACCCTAATGAAAGGCTCCCCTAGACACTACAAAAATAGAGGAAGTAGTCAAAGCCAAGTGCTAGTACAAGTGGGTAGTAGGCCAAATAGAAGCGATAAAGGAAGGTAAAGGCATAGCCTTCTAGACCCCACTGCTTCTCACTCATCCTTGCCATTTCCATCTTCACCTTGCCCTTCACCTTCTCTACCTCTCCCTTCACCTTCTCCACTTCATTTTTCACCTTCTCCATCTCACACTTCATCACCTCTTGCTTCACCTTCCCCTACTCATTCCACTCATTCCCATTTTCCTACCCTGAACCCTTCATCTCCTCAACCAACCCCACCTCTTTCTCCACCTCCATGACCACCTTCACCTCCACCTTTTCTAAGGATTGACATGGGGTTAGCCCCACACCAGCCTCCAAGATGAGCACTTCAATGGGACCTCTCTCAGGTCGAGATTCACAATTTGGGATTGGACTCCAAAAAGACTCCATCCCCAGAATAAGAGGCCCCATCCAAAGATCAACTTGATATTGATGAAGTGGGAGCAAGTGAGATGTCATTAGGGATTCATCAAGAAGATGAGCTCGAATGAGACCCAAAAAGGGGGAAGGGGCCAGTTGAAGGGGAATAGGAATAGAGAGGGTTATCCACTACGCGTGAACATTACCAATTAGGCATAGAGGACAAGAACCTCTATCTTTGGAAGCACTTCTACCCTAAGGACGTAACCCCAAAAATAAGGAATCAGTTGTCCTTCCTTTTGGAAATGTATAGTAAAGGGCCTCAATTTGATATTCCTTTAGATTGCATTTTTTTTGGCCTAAATGCTCCAGGTCTACTAGACCTTATGAAGCTTGATCCACAGTAGCTCTCTCCAATAATGACAAGTACTACATTTTTGAAACTAGCCATGGAAATGATGCGTCAAAACATTTTGTCAGACTTGGATGTGCACACGATGAAAATAAAATGTGGCAATGTCAAAGAAATGTAAAATAAAGTGGTTGCATAAAAACAAGCACTAGATGAGGAAGTGGCCTCCTTGAAGAAACAAATCCAAGAGGCCATCGAGGCTGAGGTAAGGGTTTTAAATCTTTGGAAAACAATTTTTAAAGATGAACCAGCACTTGTGGATGACATACCATTGGATGGGGACGCCATCCAAAAATTGGAAACATTGGTTGAGCTTTTGCTCAAGAAAAATAAGGAGCACCCCATGCCAAGAGACGAGGTCAAGAAAATACTTGAATAATTCACTATAGTGGCAAACATTTGTAAGAGCACCTTGGAGAGAGTCATGGAAGTTATCCCCATTGTGGATGGCATTTTTGTGTTCCTAGCACATCCGAATAAGATAGTAGAGGGTCAGCTCCACAATGAGGAGGTCTTGGGGCAGCAAGTAGTTGATGCTACCCTTTTAATAAAATATCACATTGATCATGTGAAAGCTTTCAAATATGTTGAAACGATGGAAGATGCCATTAATAACCATCCTCAACAAATAAACACAAGTTTTGCTATACTTTGAGGACAAGTTGACAAGGAGGTCTCTGGATTAGAAGACATCTAGAAGGAAGCCAACACAACCCTGGATGAAAAAGTGAAGAAGAGCAAGACTCCAACTCAGCTCGAGGAGTTGAAAGAAGCAAAGGAGGCCATTAAAATAATAACTATCAAAGTCCTCGAGGCATTGTCCCACTAGGATGGGCTGAAGAAGGAACTCGAGTTAAAGGGACCAGAATTTTTGGAGGATGATAGTGTGGCTTAATCTGGGATGGATTAAGGGCTTAGTGTGGGGTGATGTTGACCCCTAAAATTTGAATAAGTATTGTTCCATTTTTAGCACATAGTGCAAAGGGACCATTGTCTATTTTGACGTAAGTACCGGCATGACACGGAGGACCATGGTGCAGAGGACCATGGTGTGTAGCTGATAAGCACATAAGGTGATGGGCGCTGAAGGATAATGGTGCAAGAGACTTAGCATGAGAGGACCTAGTCAAGGGAGAACATGTCATGAGGGACCTGAGAACAGAGGACTCGAAACCAAAGTAGAAGATTAGAAGAGCGCATGGAAAGTGAAGTGTAAGGGACATGAGAGCAGTTAGAAGAGCAACTCGAGTAAGACACTTTGACCCCCCCAATCGGAGGTTTTGTACCAGCTCGTGAAGAATGAAACACTTGGCCACCATAATATAGCATAGAACGAGGATCTAGGGGAACAAAGACCCAAGTCTCCAAGAATAACTAATTGTAAGAGCCACGACTCTTAGTTTGTTGATAGTATGTGTGCCAACTATTCATGGCAGTTAGAATTATGACACTTGGTTAGGGAAAAACAAGTATAAAAACCCCTATTGTAATCATTTGCATGATGGTCCTTTGGGGAATGGAGATAGAAACTTTGTCTTGTAATTTAGTAAGAAATTAATGAGAATTTAGTGTTTACCATATTGTGTTACGGATGATGAAATATTATGTATTGAATGATGAATGTGTTTTACTTCCATGTCATGGGTATCTTTTTCTTTTGTCACTCGTCAAGTAATGGTAATCTTAGTTATATAGGTATTTATATCAGGGACAATAAAGATAATAGTAGTATATCTATGGTGTTGAATGACCTTTTAAAACTTGTGATTATGAAAGATGAGCAAACACACATTGTGCTTCAAAGCCTTCAAGAATCGATCTTTTGCTGCATGTTTTGGGTGAGCGCACGAGACTTACCTCTCGCATGAAAGAGCCAATGTGCTAAATTTTTGGGGGAAAGATTTAGCATTGAAGTGGAACTAACTATAAGAACCCAACAAGTTGAAAATATAGTATCTTTCTAGAGATTTTCTCATTCATAAATAAATCAAATAGTAAATCAATGCAGGGCATTACCTCAGGTTTGGTTGTAGAATTATGTAAGCTAATTGCTTTTATTGCCAAGTGGTCATCCTTATATCTTTATGTGAAAATTGAAAGCTGGTCTTCCACCTTGTATAGTTACACAACATCAACCTCATCGCAAATAGTTGATTAATGTTTGAAATCATGGTTAAGAGATGTTGAATCGAATGATGGGTCAATATACTCAGTTGGTCCTACAATTGAATATGCAGAAGGATGAGTGTGAGATGAGGAAGCCATTAAAACTCAAGTAGGAATATGCATGTTCTCTGAACACCCTAATATTTTTGGGTCATTGTGTGGCTTCGAATTTGCAGTTTGCACTTAATAGTTAGGAGGCAATGTGATCACATTGAGTATGGTGACTTGAATTATATTGCTTTAGATTCATTAGCTTCATGAATTGAATACATTAAGTCGCCAATTCATGTGAATTAATGGTGACAATGACTTTCATTCTTCCTCTATTTTCCTCGTTTGAATTTCATAGTGTCGACTTCCATGGATTTTATTACCACGTAGCTTCTTTTACTTGCTCTCGGGTGCTTAGCCTAATAGGACAAATGTCCCTTTTCTGCACTCTCGGGTTATTCATGTCTTTGTTATTTGCTTATTTCTGAATGACACATGTCAATGTAGCATTTTCCCACTTATAACTGAGTTCTGGACTATTGTGATTTATTCTTATGGTCACGGGTTAGCGGGATGATGACATGTGGAAGGATCCCATCGATCCACTTTCTTGGAAAGTAAAAGTTATTATCAATAAGTGAGCCACCTCCAAATTAGCGGGATGTTGACACGTGGATGACTCTCGTTGCTCCATTTGCCTGAGATAATCGTACAAGGGACTCTGATGACATCACTTTTGGGTTAGTGAGATGGTGACATGTGGATGGCTCTCACTGCTCTGATTGTTTGAGATAATCGTACAAGAAACTCTACTAACGTCACCTCTGGGTTAGCGGGATAGTGACACGAAGATGACTCTCGCTACTCCGCTTGCTCGAGATAATTGTACAAGGAACTCTGCTAACATCACCTCTAGGTTAGCGAGATGGTGACATGTGGATGGTTGTCATTTATTCACTTATAAGTTAAGCTTTGTACACTGTGTTAAGGTTGAGAGCTTTCAGGTTAGCAGGATGATGGCCCGTGCCAAGATTCTAACAATTTACTTGCTCATGTGACTTATATTCTTCACTTGGCCTCTGGGTTAACGGAATGATGTCGTGTGGAAAAAGTAGATGAGCTTGGAAGCATTCTAGGGAAACACTTCCGCGCAAAATAACTTGTTCAAGACACATCATAGGCAAAGAATAAACTAGAACAAAACACATCAGCCCAGATAGCCTTTAAATCAAAAATACAACATGCAAATAAACCTTTTGAATTGAAATAAATTCAAAGGCAAAAGATAAATCATGTATATATCTTAGTCATAACTTTGATTCCTCTTCTTGTAACTTTGAAACACATTGTGGACTTCGAAAATAACCTCAAGCTTATGCTTTTAAAACTAATGTTGACTTCTAAGGCTCCTAAGACCTCGAATAAAGATATTGAATCATAGTGGGTCCCCATTTGAATTTTAAAATGGGGTGTGTGTGTGTGTGTGTGTGTGTGTGTGTGTGTGCGCGTGCGTGCGCGCACACACACACACACAACAAATAGAAACATGTTGAAAAATAGTAGTAATTTGCGAAGCATGGAAACAATAGAAGTAACTTTAAAAGCAATAGAAACTCGAGCATTGGTAGGTATAGAAAAAGTTTGAAAATTGATTACAAGGGAAAGCATAAGTTGAAAATCTTGGATGACATTAATTAGAACATGGAATTGATTAGGATGGTTGGAAAGGAAATCTCTAAACTTAAGGGCACGATCATGATTATTAGCACTCATATATCTATTATCTACCTTATTTAATATATCTCAAACTCTAACCATGTCTTGGTTTTCTATGTGAGCCCTTTGACCAAAATCTATGTTTTAACTTGCAAGTTTTTTCAATACCTTTATTAATCTACTATTTCATTAGGGTTTTCTATGATATATGTTCTCAAAATTGTGCAATATTATCAGCACTATCCTGTGCATCTAAGCAAGCTTCTTTGTCATAATCTATGTCACACACATGCACTTTATCAATTTGAGATCCATTCATAACATTATCTTTCAAAGACATGTCATTTCCATCATTTTCTACAAAAGATAATTTTTAAAGCAACACTAGGTATATGTTGATATGACATTCTCTTTTCGATTTAAATCTAAAATTATCAAAAGGAATTGCAATAAGATCAATTGGTTATCAATTAATCCTACCATTCTTCCTAGTTAGATCCTTAGATCTAATCAGTGTTGGTGACATATGTTGAAATCAAATATGGAACAAACACACCATACAAGTATGTAAATATTTGAAAATTTATCAATAAAAATTAATCTATGGCTTGAGATCAAGCACAAGGGAACTAGAGTGATTGGATCTAAGAAAAGATGACGGAATCAGGAATAGAAAAATTTAATAAATTCATATTTCTAGAAGGTGTAAGAGAACACGAGCTCATCAAAAATGTAATATAGATAAATACATTACAACTAAATTGCAACACAAACATCCAATTAATTATAATTAGGCTAAATAACATGTACAAAATAATAATATAAGTATAATTAATTAATTCCAAAACCAAATAACAATGACATGCAAGATTTAGAGGCATATCTATTTTAGGTTTAAGCTTTGGGGACTATCATCAAGATCTAAGATTGGAAATGTGTGTTTAAAAGTTACAAAGAGCTTACCCAAACATTTGATGATGAATAGAGGCCAACATCTAAAGCATTAATTCCTCTCCGAACAATGCCCAAAGTGTCAATAATGCTCAAACTTCCTAAAAATAATTTTACGACTGTGTTCGACTACCCTGATCTCCAATAATGTCACTTGGTTTTTTGTGTTATAACTATGATCACCTACAAAAAATAATTATTTTCTTTCTCCTATATGGGGACAACTCTTAAAATCTTAAACGAAAACATGTGTTTTGAGGTTTATGGTAAACTAGAGAATAGCAAAACTATGTTGATATTTTTCAAGGCCCTAAACAATAACAATGTTTAAAACAACAAACTTCATAATTGGAATAATTTTAATAACATTTAAAAACTGAGCGTTTGCGGTGTGTCCTTCAATGATCACTTTAACATGAGCTTGTGATCTTCAATAAATACTCTAATGAGTACTTGTTATCTCTAGAATGTCCATGAATGCTCGACAATTTATGTATAGAATGTTTAGTGTTCTTAATCCTAAATCACCTATAATGCTTGCCTATTTATTGAAAAAATGAATTAAAATTAAGACCCTTTTAGCACCCAAACTGACATCATATTGTCAAAAAACCAAAAAAGACGAAACAATAGGGTCATGTGGTTATGAGCCAAAAAGGACCATACCAAGCAACGAAGGGCATCATTAGCAAACCAAGGGATGCTTTGGACATAGAGTCCGAGATGGGGGAAATGAATAGGGGAGAGAAATGGACATTTAAAGGGCATTGGGGAATGATGCAAGGGCTATCAAAAGTCAATAAACTCATTACTAACACTACACAATCGTCCTAAAATCATGCAATTTAATGACTAATAAATATATAAGAGCCTTTTTTTATAATGTCTCTACAACCTTTATTAAGGTTTCATATTTAAAAGGATGAAATATTAAGTTGAAGACTCGACTGAGTATCCCTTCAACAAGCATATAAACAAATCCTATAAGATGAAGACCTTTGTTTTTCTATTTTGGTTGAGGATAATTAGGTTTGGCCCGTTGCATTATAGCCCTGGAAATTAAGTAGCATTTTAAGAGCTCTCTTGGTCCTAGATGAATACTTTAGAGTGATCCTTTATAAAAAATAGGATTCAATAGGATTCGAAAAAAGATAAAATATTAATTATATAATAAAATAACAGAAGGTCTAAGGCATTAAAGATAGACCAAGAATTGAGGTTGACACTATGAATAGTGTGTTCCGTTTATGGCAGGCTATAATTTAAGAACACACAGGCTTGTCATCATTCTTAATTGCACCAGCTAAGTATCCTGACCGGACATAAAGTTTTTATGACAGTATTTTTTTGGTCTGTTACCATTAAAAAGTATGAATGAGGAATCAAGATCTATCATCAAAGGTTAAAAAGCTTAGGATTAGAGATCTAATCTCTTTTGGAAACACTTCTAATTTCCTCACCAACCGCTAGTATGGTTGATGATACATACCCAATTTATGATGAACCATTCAGAATATAATCTATATAATGTGGCTACATTTTGTATTAAAAATTTGTAACTATTTTGTCATTAAGGGGTATGGGGATAATGTAGCTACATTTTGTGAAAAAAAAATTGTTGTTATATTCTTTCATTAAGTGTATTGTGTAATGTGGCTACATTTTGTGGAAAAACAATTATTGCTAAATAATTTGAGTGGGGCCTCTAGTGAAGGCATGTGTGTTCCATAAATCAAGAGGCTGTAGGTTTGTACACCTTGTTGAAATGGAAAAACAATTCCCTAATGGACTTGGAGCATCTCATACTCCAAATTGGTGTCTCCTTGGCGGTGACCTAAAAAAGTACCTTTATCTTAGCCATTTTTATTTGTGGAGCAAGTTTGCAAGGCTAGGCCTGTTATCAGAATGCCTTTTAGATAGAGAGACAAAATAAACAAGGAGTTTCTTCTCAAGACCAAATCAGAAAAACTACTAATTTGAGAAATCAAAGATCCACAAGGTAATGAAACCAGAAGAAACAAAGAAGACCAAGCCAAAAAACAGAGGTAGGAATAGTTTCTTAATATTAACAATAATTGGCTGATATACACCTCACTGTTGCACTGGAAGTTGTAGCTTACCAGAAGTTTCTGGAATGGTTTTGTATTCTTGAAAAAAATTACAGGTAAACATCTAAGACACCGCAACATTCAGTATCGTTGGCAAAGAAGATAACAAATACAAAATTAACAAGAAAAAATCTTCTAAAGATAAATTTATATTCAAAAAGTTAATGACGGAGCACAACTCAGTAGGTTTCCCAGGATATTTGAGATGAGATTGTCATGGTTTTCTTGAACCTTTGATTGTACCACAAGCTGAATCTCTTAAAACTGCAACAAACAAGCAACACTATTCACCAATAAACTTTTTTACCCTATATGCTCATAAATACCACACTAGTGATTACATTCCTTTGCTCTTCTTCTTCATCTGGTCACTTTGCTTGCAGTCCATGCTCTTATTAGTTCCTCTTGTTATAAGAATAACAAACCTACCAAAAACCTGCTTCATTTGCTTGTATGAGGAACCAAAAATAGATAAAGTTTATAATTATAAATTTTACTCAAAAACATATACCTTTTTAAAAAACCAAAGTTTATTTCTTGATCATAAAGACATGAAATCCTAGTGGTACTGGTCCAAAACTAGCCAAGCTCCATTTAGCCACGGATGACCTGCATCAATTGATGCCTGTATTTCTATTTACCAAAACAGAGGCTAATATCTAACAGCACAATATTCTCATCATTTTTGTTAGCAAAATCTCAACAAAATATAATTTCAACGCTTCAAGAAAATGGTGTTTACCTACAAGTATCCAGTCCTTTTCATCATTAGCTTGAATGTAAGCTTTCACCAACTAGTAAGTCCGGAAATTATTTGCAAATGAGCATCTTCAAATTGTACAGACTACCATACATTTCCCATCTGCTTGAAGAAAAAATTGTCAATTCCAACTGTATTTCAGTGAAGAACAAGGTCAATTTCAAAGTCTCTTTCCATTAAAGGGCTAATTAATCATCCATCATAATAAAGATCAGCATCTCTGAAACTAGATGCAATTTAGCCATAGGATATTTAGTCTGCCGAGAAAACTCTTATAGGTTAAGAACTACATGGGAAATATGAATTCCTCCTCTGAAGTAGTACATGATTTGCAACATATGAACTGCACAAAGTACATCACTTTTATCTTAAAATAAGGTTCCAGAATAATGAACTGAAGATGAAAAATAACACCCTCCTTCCCTACCTCCATTACTCCCTCTCTATCTCTCCTAATTTGGTGTACTAGATATAAGGATAGGTCTTAATTGTTCATCCTAGTTTTGGTAAACGAGATATGGACAGCTCTTAATTGTTCATCCTCCTTTTGGTAAAGGAGATATGGACAGGTCTTAGTTGTTCAATCCTAGTTTTGGTAAACGAGATATGGACATGTCTATATTGATCATCCTAATCTTGATGCACAAGAAACGTGTATAGATCTTGTCACAGTCAGCACCCTCTACTTACCACTCAACAATAAGTTATCCAATGCACTAAGGAATGCAAGAAAAAATGAAGGGAAACATTTCCATAGTGACAGCCCAAATGCGCATTTTAAACCTTCGAAGTTCAACTACTTCATTTATTGCAGCAGTGAACGAACCTGCATTTGGCAAGTCCTTAAAAAAAGCTACTCTGCATCACCTTCCCTATGGATTCACCAGTTTTGAGAAGGCTGTGCTTGTTGTTGCATATTATTCTTGGTCACTTCTCTTGTCACTGGCCCTCTCAATGATACCATCTCAGAAGGCTTTCGTTGACAACAGGAAGACAAAAATGTACTCTGTGATTAGTTCTATTCTTATCTGGAAATTTTTGCAGGGCAATTCCTGAAGCTGCAAGGCATAATCCACCTTTCATGCACATCTCCCATAACTGATGTATCAATACCCTGCTCCGACAAACACTCTTTTTTTTTGCAGGGATCCATTATTGATTGTACCCACAAGAGTGGGACCAATGATGTAGTCAATTATGCCTCCTCTTTAGCAATGCATTTTTCACTCTGCAATATTGATTTACTCTCTGAAAAGCAGTGTTGATTGCGGACCTTTAACACAGTGCTTCCACTGGTTTGATCCCGAATAACTACACATTGGACTTCTCGGTGATTTGATGCAGAAGTAGTTAGGGTCAAGCTATGGAAAACTTCATTGTAACTGCTGAACTGACCACCATCTGGTCCCAAGTAGGTGGACTATTTGACTGGCCAAAATATGTGACCTTCGCCAGGAGATTTTCATCAAGCAAAATACTTTTAGTCCTTACATTAAAACCAATGATTACTCATGCCTCTTGCATTCCCTATGCATATTTATTGCCAATTCCTGTAGGAACTCCTCCAAGACCAATTGGCATCAAACTCATATACCAGAATCATTTCACAACACTCCTAACTAGATTGTTTCTCTTATCTTTGACAAATATGATTCTGTTCATGTTAATTGTCGATCTTTCTCGAAGCTCGTACAATTTCACCACTTGAATTTGCATGTAGGGATCTGAAGATTGAGGTCTGAATCCCACATGCCAAAAAGTTGACGCTGCTTTGTGCAAGCAGCAAATTAATGACAAACGTTCTTGTGTCCTATACATGCGGAGACAACCATCTAGAGCACTCAGACTTGAATAAAATGTTCATGATCCAAGAAATAAAATCCATTTCAATGCCCAATAAAAAAAAGGTTAAGAAAGAATTTTCTTTCTATAGTGTATCCTAACAAGTTAAAAAAATATAATCCACAGTCTGATTCCTTGTTTGTTTGGCATATGGAGGAAGGCCAAGCATTGACCCTGGGGTTGTGAACAACGGATTAAAGTGTTCTACCTATAGCATGCTAGAATCAAAGCATAGACGCGACCATCATCATCTAATGCCCCAGTGAACTTACTTGGTTAGACTTAAATATCAGGTCCATGTCTTTGGTTACTTACCTGAAAATGCATGGATGGTGAATGAAGAATAATTGTAAGCTTGTTTGACCATATCTCGTATGTAAAAAGCCAGATCAAGTAAAAAATCCTATGATTATCTGATCTCTTCTGAAAGCCCTATTCATGTTGTTGATGTTCCATGTAAAATGAACCATTCAACCATATACTGTAATGCGGTTATATGTCAGAGTAGAGAAAAAGATAAGCTTTTTCTTCCATTGATATTGGCAACTTGGCAACACCATACTCTTACCAAAATGACTAGTTGATGGGTCTCAAAAATCAATAAACAACAAAGTTACTGCAAAAAAACAGAAGAGAAATGAAATTGACTTTGGATATCAAAGATGTATAAAATGATAGATCATAAGAGACATAGGTAATGAGCAGATAGACCAGGCCAAAAAAAGGCTGGGGATAGACTATGAATAAGAAGAATGACAGAATGTGATATACACCTAAGTTGCAAGTATTTGACTTGAGAGTGTAGCTTACAGCAGTTTCCAGACATTGCTGTCTTCTTGGAAAAAATGCGACGATAGCATCTAATAACACATACATCATTTTATTTCAGTTGAAATGAAATACAAGATCAACGCCAAAATAACAAGAAAAGCCCGGAGATGATTCTATATTCTCACTAAAAAATTGGCTGCCTTTGTTTTTTAATGAATAACAGTGTAATGTCTCATGGCACAAAAATAAAAAATCTTTGCAACAGAAAAAGAATGATGTTTACCTACAGGTATGATATACTATTCCTTTCCATCATTAATTTCAATGTGAGCTTTCTTTAAAAAAAAAGGAGGTCAAGACAAATGTTTAAATACAGGGTTCCAATCAGCTAATAAGTCTTAAAAATATGTTAAAATAAAAGAAAAAAAATCAATTCCAAGCACACTTCAATGAATTCATATAACTAGAACAAGGTTCATCTCCAAGTCCCTTCCATTAAAGCCCTACTTAAACATCCATCATCATGAAGGTTAGCAGCTCTGAGACAATATACAATTTAGCCAAAGGATATTTACTCTGCCCCGTCAACTCTTAAAATTTATAAAACGCCATAGCAAGTATGCATTCCACCTCCTAAGCAGTATACAAGCTGTGACATATGAATTGCAGATT
Source organism: Torreya grandis (assembly GCA_037957365.1). Taxonomy (NCBI): domain Eukaryota; kingdom Viridiplantae; phylum Streptophyta; class Pinopsida; order Cupressales; family Taxaceae; genus Torreya; species Torreya grandis. The sequence goes on along the minus strand of JARHVA010006111.1, from coordinate 714,159 downwards.
GATTATATTACAAATATTGTAAAATAAAGTTCCAGAATAATGAAAATGGCACAAAAATAATCAGTGTGGGTGTATTCCATTTGGACCTTGAATCATGCAACACAAGGCTACCCTATGTGCTGCATTATGGGGGGGGAAAGTAAATAAACACTCCCACACTGAAAACCCAATAAACATATAATATCTTCCAAGGAAAACTAATGTTTGTTCACTTGGACAATGAACAACCTGCACGTGGCAAGCCCTCAAAAGAATTTAAACTGGATTCACCTTCCCTTAGGATTCACCAACTGTGAGAATACCGCACTTGTTGTTGCATCTTCTGATTCATGATCACTTCCCCTCTCACTGGCTCTGTCAACGATACTGTTATCACAAGGCTCTGGATGAGAAAAGCGAAGAGGAATATGTGCAATGCGATTAGTACTGTTCTCATCTGGGTCATTTTGCATGGCAGTCTCTTGAAGCTGCAGGGCATACTCCAAATTCCATAGCACATCTCCCATAGCAGGCCTATCAATGCCCTGCTCTGCCAAACACTTTTCTGCTGTCTCTCCAAACTTCCGCAAAGAGCCAGGATTGATTGTACCCACAAGATGGGGATCAATAATCTGGTCAAGCATGCCTCTTTTTTGCCAATGCATTGCCCATTCTGCAATGTTAACCTGCTCTCTTGGTAGAGTAGGGTTAATTGCAGGCCTTGCACACAATACCTCCATTAGTACTACCCCAAATGAATAGACATCGGACTTCTCGGTGAGTTGCTGCCTTCGGAAATACTCAGGATCCAGGTAACCAAAACTTCCTTTTACTGCAGTACTGACATGAGTCTGATCCAATGTAGGTCCAGTTTTTGACAGACCAAAATCTGCCACCTTTGACAGGAGATTCTCATCAAGCAAGATATTTGTAGTCTTTACATCACGGTGAATAATTCCTTGTGCTGCTCCAGTGTGAAGGTAATGGAGCCCTTTTGCAGCCCCTATGCATATTTCAAGCCTCTGCTTCCAGGATAAATGCGGAAGATTTGTCCCATACAGATGACTCCTCAAAGGTCCATTGGCCATGAATTCGTACACCAGAATCATTTCACAACGCTCCTCACAATATCCAATCAGGGATACAAGATGACGATGTCGAAGTTTGGACAACATCTCAATTTCTGTTTGGAACTCTGTGAGACCTTGCTCTGATCTGGGATTGCCTCGCTTAACTGCAACTTTGGTACCCTCTTCAAGTTCGCCCTTGTAAACCTTTCCAAAACCACCCACGCCGATAATCAAATTTTCATCAAAGTTATTGGTAGCCTCTTGTATTTCAGCAAATGTAAAGAAGCGGCCCAGGCTCGAAGGTGCAGATGAAACATAGCTACCAGTACCACTCTTGTGGGAGCCGATGGAAACTTTGCTGGCCATGGTTTCTGAATTTCCCCCATGAAGAGGCAGAGGTAACCAGGCAGGAGGACTCTGCTTTGACTTCGACTTTGTGCGCAAAAGCAGGCAATATCCTGCAGCTAACAATCCCAGGACAGCAGAGGCTCCCACAACCGATCCAACAATAGGACCGAACTTCTTCCTGTTTCTTTTGGATTCCGAAGAAGCAGCCCCACCTACACCATTTGGCCCATCCAGACTTCCCTCTGCATTGCTCAACTTCATAACTTCCAATCCATTGAGAATGGCATTAACATAACCAGACTCGTAAGTTGCAGGCCCAACTGCAATGCGGATCACCTTTGTTCCATTCACAACAAAATCCGTGTAAATCGGAATAGACAACCCCCCTGCCTTGCTACTGATATCAAAATCAAGCAATGCAATCTGGTTATTAATATAGGCACTGAAATACAACCGGTACTTAGTCTTGCTCACAATGTCACAGAAATGCATCCGGACAAAATAGTTAAAATCCGGATCCACACTGAAGCTCCAAGAGACATTAAAATTTGGGTTGACAGTGTCCGCATCTCCCATTTCCTCTGCACTTGCATAGACCTTGGGAGGAGCAATTTCATAGCCAAAGCCATTGGCGTACTTAATAAAATTGGGGTTAATAGAAACATTATTAGCAGTGGCTTCCAAATCCAAATACCTTCGATCAGATTCCCAGGTTCTGAACAAAACATCATCCTCAGAATCCAACTCGGGTCCTCCCATATTAATCCTATAAACAGTTTCCATAGACATCCCATTAAGATTACCGCTCTGAACAGGCCTAATAGGATGACAGTAGTCTGGAACAAGATCATCAGGCGCGGAAACAACCTCCATGGCATTGATAAATGCCAATGAATTATTCGCAGGAGAAAACATGATTTTCAGACTGTTTGAATCCACATTGATGATATATTCCTTCATCTTGAACAGGTTGACGTCTCCAGAGTGTTTTTTGAAACTGAAGGAACTGAGTAGAGAAAACTTGTCTGTTGTAACATTAAAAACAGCTGATTTGAGATTGTGGGTAGTGTTGAGAAGGGGGTGAAAATGGAGACGTACCCAATGTCTGCCTTTTTTTTTTATGGGGAATGTGTAAGACACCCGGGAGGAGAACACCCGGGCGGTTGTGTAAAGAGCTGAACCAGCATTTGAACCGACAGGCGCTGAAATCGGGTGGCCGGGTGAGGATTTTGTAACTGAAGGTGAGCTTTCTTCCGTCCAAAATATTCGCCCGTCGGCTAATTTTGTTGAGCTTGTTGCACCACAGTCCATTAAGTAGTTGTCTGTGGGTGTGAAGGTAAATTCAGCCTGGCACCGAACAAGACAGTAGAAGAGAATGGTGATAAAATATACTGACCTGGGTGTCGATCCCATCTCTGAGAGCATGTGAAGATTTGGGTTTGTAGCTAGCTGCATGAAAAACCAGGCTTCAATGGTGGAATTGCTAATCAAGCAATGCGTCTGGGTTTGTTGCCCGTCTTCCTCACCGACCCAGAAAAGTAAAGAGGAAGAAACGAGCAACGGCGCGAAAACGGAATGTGGTGGGGTTACAAAACTGTCTGAAGAGGTGGGTTTGGGCTCGTGGAACCTAATTTTGGTTAATTGGGCTTATACGCTTACTGATAGGTTAGCATGTTAGGAAGGCGTTCCACGATTTTATTTTATTTTTCAATTAACTCTCTTTGGGAAACCTGGTGGTCCCTCACCAAACGTATGGTGGGGTTTGTATTAACGTTTTTCTGACAGGGCGTGCTTGTGTTTGTACCCAGGTTTTGGAGAGTAGTTCACATTTGTGTTTTAAGTCGTAGGGGTGCTTGCATTTAGTTTTATGGAGAGGGGTTTGAATACACATTTTAGTGGTAGGGTATGTCAATATTTGTTTCAACACATTCGTGTTTTTAATAATGGGTTGTGTTTACATTTGTTTTGTGGATAGGGGGTTCATATTTGCTTTTTTAGTAGCATGTTGTGTCGACATTTGTATTAGTGTGTTCATATTTTTAGTCATAAGTTGCACTTGCATTTTTGTTTTATAGAGGGGTTCACATTCATATTCTTAATAGCACGTAGTCTCGGCATTTGTCTCAGCATGCTCACATTGTTGACACATTAAATTTCCGACTGTAAGATATATAATACACCCACAATCCAAGTGTCACAATGAGAGGTCTTGGTAGTTTTAAGTTAAGACAACCTCTCAATCGTGCCAACTACCTTATCTTAATGTTACCTAAATTTTTGATTGGGAAAAGAGTGAGAGATAAACTATTATAATGCATAAACAAAAGAGGGTGATGTGCCAAGATAATATATGATCCTTACCCTGAGGAATAGACAACATAAATCTATCGCAACTATTAACCCAACATCATGAGCACAAATCTTAACATGTAAGAGGTCGCATATTTAACACTACACACACATTAAACCATACACATCAAACTTCAGGGGAAGAATAGGAGATGAACCACAACATCTTAATCAAATGTTTCAAAATCCACCCAATTTCTGTTGAAGTATGTCATATTCACATTTAATGAAGTCCATCGTAGGTAGATGTGTTACCAAGGTGTGATTTATTATGTGCACGCAATCATTAAATGTGCAATTAATGTGGTAGTTATCCTTACATGTGTGAGAAGGATTAAGTGTAACTTAGGGAATAATCCCTCATTTCACTTCACCAATAATATTCTCTCTCACTCTTACTTTTCATATGTAAAGACCCTTTATGTTCTTGTAGAAAGTTAGGGAGCTTAGAGTCATCTCCCAAGCTAGTGGAGATGTAGTCTTTTAAAAATCCATGTTATACTGCAACTATTGTTGGTTGCACACATATATTATAGATTACACATAGTGAATACAATGTGTCTTTATTGGTGAATCTCTATCTTGTATGAATACTTTGTGTTGATGGTGTATATGCTAGAGATCCATGGGTTATGTTGTCAATTTCAAATATGGTATCAGAGTGGGCTTTCTTGAGAAGATCAGTGAGAGTTTTTGAGAAGAGATCCATATCACTCTCAAAGCTTGATGGTTAGGAAGATCAAGAGGAGAAATAGTAGAGGAGGAGCCTCAAGCACTCCAAAGCTTCAATCCTTAGCAAGCTTCAAGCATCAAGAATACAAATTTATCTCTTCATCAACATCTTTGAGAAGTTCTTCATAAGCCCCATATATTTTGTTCAAATCTAGTTCATTCGTTTGATTGGATTCGTGTACCGGTTGCAAATCTACATATAGAGGAGTTCCATGGGAGAGAATTTTATTCATATTTGTTTGAGTGGTTTTGGTGTGTATTAGAGATTTCCATCATATTCAAAGTGCCAGAGAGAGTCACTTTCGACTTTTGTGTCCCCTGAATGTCACACCTCGATTTCACCCTATGCTAAATAAACCTTTAATCCGTTGATTAGAATGGTTAATATATGATTACTATTGATTTGATTTGAGTTTTTTGACATATACTATAATGGGACGGTGATATTATTGATTAATATACATTGCATGACAGTTATATTTTGTAAATTTTGTACAATGATGTATATTTGTTAATTTAGCATCATTGGTGGACATCTATAATGCTCGGACTAACTACCTACTTGTTGTGAGATGGATGCAGGATAGATCCTACCATCAGAGCTTAACGAGGGAGAAAGCATCATTGGAGAGAATCAGCTAGATGGAGCAATTGGGAGAATATCAATGAAAAATGCTAGTGACCTTATACACATGCACAATAGTTTTTAAATGTTATTTGCATAAAAATAATAGCATGTATGGTTTGTAATTATATTTGTGAGTGAATTTCATTTTAATTTGCATAAGATTCTTTTATTATAATTAATTTGATTTTTGAATTTAAAATGGGGAAATAATTATTAATTGCTAAAAAGGTATTAATGTTGTAGATACGGTTGTATGAGAATAAAAGCAATTAATGACTAAATATCTATTAGTTTAAAAGATAATTATCCTGGTAATAATTATTTAACATTGTTTTGAAATATTGCATGAAAGTTGAGTTAATATTAAAAATACATGTAAGGATTATATTTAAAAATTAGAAAATAGATTTGATGTTTACTTTAGTCCTTAGCATATTAGGCAAGTTAAAGAGGAAGAAGACTTCGATTTTGGAAAAGAATTAATTACAGTTAGTAAATTTAAATAATGAGTAAAATATATGCATGAAAAAAAAACAAAGGGAGAGATAGCATGCAAGGAAAGAAGGATGGCATGCAAGGAGTGGGTGTAGCAAGGAAAAAAAAAGTCTTATAAATAAATTCCATAAAAATTTATTAGGACACACCAGGGGACATGGAAGAGAAGTAGGTAGCAGATGGGAAAAAGAGAAAGATTTAGAAGAGACAAGAGAAAGGTAATCGGTTTTTAGCTATTTAACTTAAAAGCATCACAGAAGTAGCTTCTACAATTAATTTTTGGTGTGTTATTTTTACATACCCTACATTTTGGATTATTAGAAGCTTGCATTTTTTAGTTAAAAATATGTCTTACTTTTAATAGTAGCATTTGAACCTATTTTTAATACATTTAGCTCTAAGTTTTACCTTGAACCTACATATCATTTTTTACTTCCCAGAGCCTTAATTATTTTGAGCAGTGTCTTATAAGTTTGGGTTGTGTTTTATTAAAGATTAGTATGGTGAATTTCTTTATAAATATATAATTGTTGTTTATAAATGCCAGGGGATTTGGTTTGAATTTATTATGACTTTTATTGCAATAAGCATTGCATAATAAATTAAAACGCAGAGCATTAATTGAAAGTGTAAAATATTAAATTGAAATGACATGCCAATTCAATGGGATGCCAAGTCATGTTGAAACGATGATTCATATCCTAGCATGCCAGGGCAACTCATTAAAATGCCAAGATTAGTATTTTTAAAATGCCATTCATTGTTTGGCAACATTTTTTATTCCTTCGATACCCTCTACCACAAATATTATTTCCTTATATATATTTTAGAATAGTGTCTTAAATTTGTTGAGATGTGTATACGCTGAAATGGATAGCACTATGCTTATATATGCTGGGATTTTGTTTAGATGTGACTACATTTTGTGTAATAACCAGTGTCTTAATATAACTGAGCCTACGTTGAATATATATATATATATATATATATATATATATATGTCAAAGCTACGTTGAAATTAATTTACCTGTGTTTAGTTGTGTTAGTTATGTTTCTGAGTAGCATTCCATTATTGTTTGAACATGTGTATTCTCTTGACCGGTGTCCCATTCTATAGATATGTGTTTTACTCTAAACCAGGGTTTTATTACTAAGACAATGTCTTAAATAATCTGCATTGAATTATTATCACTGAGTTTTAAATCATCATTTATAAGTATTCAATCCCGTGAACCTATTTATTAAAGCACCCAGGATTGAAGGCAATGTGCTTTTGTATATAACTGATTATATATATGCATTTAATTATAATGTTGTATATATATGCATTTAATTAAATTGATATATATATTTATTGAAAATGTTAATCCCTTGTTTGGAATGCCATATTATTAAATGTGGAACGCCTTACTGTTGGTTCGCTATAATAAAATAGCTAAGTCATTATGTTGAGTTAGATAAATAAATGTTGAATTAAGTAGATAATGGCTGAGGTTATAAGCAATACGTTGAGTTGTTAATAAAAAAGGGCGCTAAGTATTTATTTGAAAATATCGAACCAAAATGGCAAGTCACTTGATTGTGATGCCCGACCTTATTTTTGGAAAGATGTGTTTAAAGCATAAAAGCTGAGTGTGTAATCATTGTGCATGCTTTTTTAAAATATGTTGAGTTAATAAGAATGATAATGTTGAGATTAAATGTTAATACCATGAGTTTATAATTGATGATGTTGAGTCAACTACATTTAAAATGACATGCATAACTTTTGAAATGCCAAACAAATGCTAAATGTATAATTTGAAATGGCCAGTTTAGACAAAAGGTGGAGTTATTAATAACGAAGAGATTTTTAAATCACCAAATTATTTAAAAAGTTGAATATATTAAACAATATGTCGAGTATAAATTTAATACTAAAAGGCATCGTTTGATACGTTAGGCTTATTGAAAACAGTGGGTGTATATTTTGGATATCACAAAGTCTTTTTAATAAAATGAATTATGTTTTCTTTAATGCAAGATCGAATGTTTGGTAGAAATTTGTTTGCCTCGGATTTCCATATTGTGTTTTAAGCGAGTTATTTTAATTAAGCATGAGATTCATAAGATCCTTTTTAAGGATAGTAAAATGAGCAAGATATTATGTGGTGAATGTTTTAGCTAGTAAGAAAAAAATATTGAATGCCTAGCCTTATATTAGAAGGCTGAATATTAAATTTGACAAATAGGAGTTTCAAATAGCTTCTTGAGAATCCCTTTTCATAGCAAAATATTGTTGGAGTACATTTGAATATGCATTAAATCTTTTGTGTATGATGAATAAAGAGAAAATACTCGAAGCTCTTTGAAAGTAAACTTAGTATTACCTTACAACTTGATTTATGTCAAAAACTTGAAATGATATACAATTAAATACTTAAAATGATTATTATCTTATCAAAAAGTGGACTTTTGATTGAGGTCACTTGTTTTCACATTTGGTGATTACCAATATAGAATTTGGTTATGTTTAGGACCAAGAATGTTAATCTATGAAAAATAAGTATGTTACATGCTTTAGAATAAAATTTGTGATCTTTACTTGAAGCATACCCAAATGGTATGAATGTTAATATGATGTGTGTTTTGTAGCATTTTGTAAAGATGAAAACTTATGTGCTTTATATTCTTGTGAGGGTATTATATATGATTAAGTGATTGACTTTTCTAGAATAAAATAGTGCATCATGATGTGTGTCTAGGGATTGTGTTATCCTCTTATCATAATTGTGCAATATAGACTAGAGTATACCCTGGTGGTATAACCTTATACTTGTTTGTTAAATAATTAAGTGTTAGATTGTTGTTCCTGTAGAGTGTCCAAACATAATGACCTATGATATTATGAGATGTCATATAATTCTATAGTACGAAAGGTACCCAGATGGTATATACTATATTTGTTATATCTAGATCCACACTTACATAAATATATATGTGTTGATTGTTACTTGAATAGATGTGTTGTAACATTTAGCAAGATATTGTTTATGCTACATACAATCATGAAAGTGTAATCAGATGTTAAGATAGAATTATATGCATTGGTATGACTTACTTGGTTATATATATTTGCTTGATTAAAAGTGTATGCTTCTACATATACATGATTATTTTTTATGATTAATTATGAGAAAACTAGTAGTCATACCTAAGAACACCAGACTAAGATAATATGAGTTGTCTTGAGGTGTAGTTACTTTGATCTTATCGTAGTAGTAGTAACCTATAGGTTATTATGTGTTTTACTCTGATGGTATAAACAATGGTCATTATTTTTTAGTTTGGAATTGATTATAATGTAAGACTCATTCATGCATAAATGATTATGTATATACCTTGTTTTCTCATTATTTAGCATGTGATGTGATATTATTACATAGAGGATATATTTTTTATGAGTTTTTGAGTTATATATGTTTATTTTAAAAATCGTATTGAAGATACTAATAGGAAGTGAGATAGATTTCACTAGTCTAGGTAGTACCACCAATAGATAATCCAATCAAGTGGTGTGTTATGAAATTGACCAATCTAAATAATCATATGAAAAATTTGACCAAAGTAATGTTAGATACACATTGTCATTTCATATGTTTGATTTGTATGTTGTGCGATATCATGTTAAAAGATATTTTTTTATGGTACACTGCATGTTTTTAGAAATTTTACAACACACAAGGTACTAACACATCTCACTGGATTCTTACATCATTTTATCTATCTATCCATGAAAGGAGGGCCATTTCCTAATAGGGGATTATGTGGGGGATCATTGGTCCATGGTTGGAGTGGTGAAGCGCTCAGATGATGCTCTCTCTCCCCATTGTAGTACTACTGAAGATGATACTTGAGATTATCAGCGATACATGAGTTGGATTGATTTGAGCTCCAGAGAGCTTGGTATCTATTTATTATATTGTTGAGGTGTGGAGCTAAAAGCTTCACTAAATGAGCAAATGTAAGGTTGCTGTAATTACACAGTCGCGGTCATCGGTCACGATCGATCGACATCAGTCAGGAGTCGACCAGAAGATGCCGACGTCGGTTATGGATCAGCGAACGTCGGTCATATGCAGACAGACAGGGACTAATGTCGGTCACCTGTGCATTCCAAAAGTCTATTTTCATGGATGAATAGATTGTTTGCATGATAAGTTTAACTGTTAGTGTTGAGTCCACGTTTCTATTTTTGGTAGGACTGATTTGAACCTTTGATTAAGAAGTGTATCTAACGGTGGAGAATGCATAGCTCATGATCCCTAACTTTATATAATAGGGATAGATCTTCATAGCTTGTGTATGAGAAAAAGGATGAATCAATTCAAGTAGTTAAATTGTGTTTGTAATTGTGAGAGAGAACTCTTAAGGGAAAGAGATCTGTACATCTGAGAGGTGTGGAAGAAAGAGAGATTTATTCAATTGTATTTTCTTCTGGAAGAGTTTAATATAAGTTTTCATTGTTTCTTGTATCTCTTATTCTTTGCTAATTTTGATTTCTAGTTACTTATTATTCTGGTTTAATTTCGTGTTTAGTTGCTTGCACAAAAATAATCAATTGTACTGTAAGATCTTAACAAGTGGTATCAGAGCTAGGATCACCAAGTGATACCACTAACAAGTGGTATCAGAGCCAGGTTCACTAACAGCTGGTATAGAGCGGGTTAGTGTTTGTTGATTACAGGTTCACTCACAAGGGTTTTTAATTGAGTGGGAGTAAAGCAATGGCAGAAGAAAGTAAGCTAAAAATGGAGAAGTTTAACGGCAATAATTATCAATTATGGAGGATGCCGACAAAAGATTATTTGTATCAGAAAGATCTGTACTTACCTTTAGGTGGGGTTTTAAGCAAGCCCACAGATATGCAAGATGAAGAATGGAATGTTCTTGATAGAAAGGCTCTGGGATCTATAAGGTTGAGACTGGCATCTTCTGTGATTTCCAACTTATCACGGGCAAAGATAATGGTAGAGTTAATAGATAATTTGGAAAATTTATATGAAAAGCCCTCAGCTTCGAATAAGGTATATCTTATGAAGCAATTATTTAATTTGCAAATGTAGGAAGGCGGATCTGTATCTAGTCATCTTAATGATTTCCATGCAATAGTAAATCAGTTAAATTTAGTCAAAATAGTTTTTGATGATGAAATTAAGGATCTCTTAATTTTATGCTCTTTACCTAAAAGTTGGCATAGTTTGGTAATGGTAGTTAGTAATATTGCATCTACTTCAAATATCTTGAAAGTTGATGATGTTGTTAGTGTAATCTTGAATGAAGAAACTCGCAGAAAAAGCACAAGGGAATCATCAGGTAATGCTTTAAGTGTTGAAAGCAGGGGAAGGCAAAAAAAAAGGGCAAGCAAGGGAGATCAAGGTCAAAGTCAAAGATGAGAAGTAGATCTAAATCTAAAAATAGAAGAAAAATAACCTGCTAGAATTGTGGAAAGATAGGGCATGCAAAGAAAGATTGTTGGTTGAAAGTTAAAGAAGAAAATCAGCATGAAGGTAAAGAAGAAGCAAAAGTTGTACGTATCATTGCACAAGATGCTTTTACACTTTCTTTGGATAATAGAATAGAATCTTGGGTTGTAGATTCTGGTGCCTCTTTCCATGCAACCCCAAATAGAGAATTTTTCAATGATTATGTCCAAGGAGATTTTGAAAAAGTTTATTTAGGGGATGATGAGCCTTGTAAAATTGTTGGCAAAGGAAAAGTGCAGCTGAAATTATAGAATGACAACACATGGGTGTTGAAGGATGTCATGCATGTACCCATCTTGAAGAGGAATCTAATTTTTGCAGGAAAGTTGGGGGATGAGGGTTGCACAGTAACTCTCACAGCTGAATCTTGGAAAGTTTCCAAGGGTGCACTTGTATTAGCTAGAGGTAAGAGAGTAGGTACTCTCTATTTATGTAATTGTATTACTGATTATTCTCCTATTTTATCTACTTCAGATGTAGATGCAAAGTTGTGGCACTATAGGCTTGGCCACATGAATGAGAAGGGAATGACTGTTCTTAAGTCAAAAGGTAAGCTTTCAAATTTGAAAAACATAGATCTAGATTTTTGTGAGCATTGTATTTTTGAGAAACAGAAGAGAGTGAGGTTTCTCAAAATTGGGTCAACAAAGAAGAAGTACAAGTTGGAGCTTGTTCACACAGACATGTGAGAACTAGCTCAGGTAGCTTCTATTGGAGGATCATAGTATTATGTTACTTTCATTGATGATGCTACAAGAAAGGTATGGGTTTATTGCATAAAGAAAAAATCTGATATTTTTGACACATTTGAGAAATAGAAAGCTTTGGTTGAGAATGAAACAGGTTTGAGATTGAAGTGCCTTAGATCTGATAATGGTGGTGAGTACTGCAGCAATAAATTCAAAAGGTACTATTTTATGAGTGGAATACGCAGGGAAAGGATGGTTCCAAAGACACCTCAACAAAATGGAGTTGCTGAAAGGATGAATAGAACAATAATGGAGCATGCACAGAGTATGAGGTTGCATGCTGGTTTGCTCTTACAATTTTGGGCAGAGGCTGTAGATACTATAGTTTACCTGATTAACAGATGACCTTCTACTGCTCTGGATGGTGGAATTCCAGAAGAGGTGTAGACAGGTAAAAAGGTAGATCTTTCATTTCTCAGAGTTTTTGGTTCTGAAGCTTTTGTGCACGTTGATAAAGAAAATAAAAAGAAGCTGGATGTTAAATCTATGTGGTGCACTTTTATTGGTTATGGCTCTGGAGATTTCGGATTTTGGTTGTAGAATTTAGGAACTAACAAAATTATTAGAAGCCGTGATGTTGTTTTCAATGAGAAGGTGATGTACAGTGATCAGCTCAAGAAGCTAAATAATTCTGAGCAGGGCAATGTTGATTTGGACAAGGTGATGATCCAAAATGAGCTCGCGGGGAAGAATTTTCACACATAGGAAAACACAGACACCAACGTCAGTCAGGTAGGAACCGACATTGGTCAGACATGAATCGACATTGGTCAAATAGTAATTGATGTTGGTCAAGCAGGAATCGACATCGATCAGATGGAACTGACGTCAATCAGGTATAGACCTAGAGATGATGGAGATCAGTCATTGACAGAGAATTTGGGTGGATAACAAGCAGTGAATGAGTCTCAAACACCCATGAGGAGGTCAGAAAGGGTAAGTAAACCTCCAATTCATTATTCCCCTTCATTATTCTACTTGTTGCTCACCAATGGTGGAGAACCAAAAGTTTTGATGAGGCAATGCAAGTAGAATCTCGAAAACAGTGGGAGCTTGGCATGAATGAGGAAATTGATTCCTTAAAAGAGAACCAAACGTGGGATTTGGTTGAGTTGCCAGCCAGAAAGAAAGCACTAAAAAACAAATGGGTTTACAGGTTAAAGGAAGGTGAGAATGGACAAATGAGACATAAGACCAGGTTGGTAGTAAAGGGATTTGCACAAAAACCAGGTATTGATTTTGTTGAAATTTTTTCTCCTGTAGTAAAAATGACTTCTATTCGGACTGTATTGTCTTTAGTTGCTATTGAGGATTTACATCTTGAGCAACTTGATGTTAAGACAACATTTCTTCATAGAGATTTGGATGAAGAAATATATATGGATCAACCGAAAGGTTTTGAGGTCAAAGGTAAGGAGAAACTTGTGTGCAAGTTGAAGAAAAGCTTATATGGTCTTAAGCAAGCTCCAAGACAATGGTATTTGAGATTTGACAGGTTTATGACAGAGCATGGCTTTAGTAGATGTCAATCTGACCATTGTGTTTATTTTAAGAGATTGGATAATGGTAGATATATTATCCTGTTGCTGTATGTAGATGATATGCTTGTTGCGGGTTCACACATGCAAGATATTAATGAGCTTAAGGTAAAATTAGCTCACACATTTGCCATGAAGGATTTAGGAGCAGCAAAGAAAATCCTTGGCATGAGTATTAATAGAGACAAGAAAAATCACAGTTTGATTTTGTCTCAAGAGGATTATGTGAACAAGGTGTTGGAGAGGTTCAATATGCAGGATGTAAAACCGGTAAGCACACCTATGGCTGGACACTTCAAGTTGAGCAAAGAACAATGTCCTAAATCACATGATGAGGTGGAGTACATGAGTAGAGTTCCATATGCTTCCACAGTTGGGAGCTTGATGTATGCAATGGTATGTACTAGACCTGATATTGCCCAAGCAGTGGGAGTTGTCAGCAAGTTTATGGCCAATCCAAAAAAAGAACATTGAAAAGCAGTTTAGTGGATTCTCAGATATCTGAGAGGGACCAGCAGTAGGCATTTATGCTATGGAGGGTCAAACACTTCTCTACATGGGTATGTAGATGCAGATATGGCAGGTGACTTGGATGGCAGGAGAAGCACCACAGGTTATGTGTTCACTGTTGGTGGTACGACAGTTAGCTAGATTTCAAAGTTGTAGAAGGTTGTTGCCTTGTCTACTACAGAGGCAGAATACATTACAGTCATAGAGGCTAGCACGGAGATGATATGGATGACTCAGTTCATGGAAGAGTTGGGAAAGGAGCAAGAGAGTTGCAGATTGTACTGTGATAGTCAAAGTGCAATTCATTTGGAAAAGAATTCAGCCTTTCATTCAAGAACCAAACATATACAGCTTAGGTACCACTTCATTAGACAGGTATTAGAGGATGGTGAGTTGAAGCTGGAAAAGATCCATATAGATAAGAACCCTACTGATATGTTAACAAAGCTGGTAACAAAGAAGAAGTTGAATCTTCATTCAACTTTTGTTGGTCTTCAAGATTGAGCTTGAAGATGGAGAAACAAGCTAGAGGATGTTGCTGTACAGGTACAGGTGCAACTATTTATCTCCAAGTGGGAGATTGTTGAGGTGTGGAGCTAAAAGCTTTAGCAAATGAGCAAATGCAAGGTTGTTGTAATTACACAATCACTGTCATCGGTCAGGATCGACTGACATCGATTAGGAGTCGACCAGAAGATGTCGACATCGATTATGGATCGGCTAATGTCGGTCATATGTAGATAGACAGGGACCGACGTCGGTCACCTGTGCGTTTCAAAAGTCTATTTTTGTGGATGAACAGATTGTTTGCATGATAAGTTTAATTGTTAGTGTTGAGTCTGCATTTCTATTTTTGGCAGGACTGATTTAAGCCTTTGATTAAGAGGTGTATCTAACGGTGGAGAATGAATAGCTCATGATCCCTAATTCTATATAATAGGGATAGATCTTCATAGCTTGTGTATGAGAAAAAGGGTGAATCAATTCAAGTAGCTTAATTGTGTTTGTAATTGTGAGAGAGAACTCTTGAGGGAAAGAGATCTGTACATCTGAGAGGTGTGGAAGAAAGAGAGATTTCTTCAATTGTATTTCTTTCTAGAAGAGTTTAATACAAATTTTCATTGTTTCTTGTATCTCTTATTCTTTGCTGATTCTGATTTCTAGTTACTTATTATTTTGATTTAATTTCATGTTTAGTTGCTTGCACAAAAGTAATCAATTGTACTGTAAGATCCTAACATATATTAGATTGTATATCTGAAGAAATGTATTTATATTTTTAAATAATAGTTATCGTAATGTAAGACCATTCGTAGTTGTGTCCTGTGGTATTTACTTTCCTTGGAGTTGCATAAAATTTAAATTGTATGCAATATTTAAATTAGAAGTATTATTGTTATTAGTTATGCTTTATCTATATTGTATAATTTTATTATGTGGTATGAATGTTAAGTTATTTGTTTAATTATTTTAAAAGAAAAAAATTACTGTATTTTTTTAAGTACAACTTGAGGGGTTGTCACATGTGGTATCAGAGTTGTGACTCAAACCTAATGAGTCCATTAACATTTTTGTATCCCTCTACTTATCAGAAAGGAGAATTGATAATGTATTTGTGGTATATTGAGTGTGTGCCTTAAGAGCATTCATACCCTCTTAAGAGATTGATAAAGGGATTCATTTGTCAAGTGTCTCATTGGTGATAGTTTTATAAGGTGTTTGATGGGTATGTACATAACTTAGTTCATGAATTGTGAACATGAATTTCCTATCATATTCTTGATCTTTTAGATCGAACACCTTGCTTGTGATTTTATCTTTCTTGAATCAACTTCACTATTTATGTTTGTGCTTTGTGAGTGTTTTAAAAAGCATGGAATTCTACCCACTTAGGTTTATATGTTTTATCCTTGTGTCCTATATACACAAATCCTATGATTGGGAATTCTTTAAGACCATTCTAGCTGGCATCACCTAGTTCAGTTAAAATTTTATTGTAGTTAAATGTAGATGTCTTGGTTGATATCCCTTTGTGTTAGGAGTTTGTTATGCGGATTATAATCCTTATATTTATATAAAATTGGAAGAATTGTTGTCTCTCTTAGTTAGCTTAGAGGTGATTTGTTATGTTTTCACTCTCCTCTTAAATCATTTTAGCTATTGAGAAGAATTATATTCTTAGGATGTTGAGTTAGTGTTTCTTTAAGCAAAAACTTGATTTTTAAATTGTTGTTTTATTTATTTTTATTCCCTTGAGTTCATGAGATAGTGTTTACTAATTATCATTAAGAAAAGTCATAGGATTGAATGGATTGATGCATCCTTGTGGTTCATATTTTCCTTCCAATTATAGAAGTAGGTGATGATACTTCACTTAAAAGTTTGGTAAATGAATAGTGATTGGCAAGGTGAGTTGAAATGTTTTTTTCTTCCATATGAGGGTATGCAGGAAGTTTTGGTTTATGAGATTTTAGTTCTCTAATTTATATTTGTGACCTTTGGAGTCACTATTTTATTTAACTTATGAACTTGACCACAAAGAGTGGCTAACATTGAATTTATATTAATTCTCATGTTTATAATTATATGTTATTATATACCTTTTCTTAGACAAATATTATTCTCTTTTTGAAGCATATTGTTTTGAAGAGTAATATATTCACCTTATTTGAGAACAAGTATAATATATGATGTATGGAACATTTTCTTAGTTTAAAGAGTTGATATAAAATTTTTAACTTGTGCGCTAGTCGTGTAAGCAAGGAGACATTGTCTTGCTTATAAATTTGTAGGGATGGTATGATTCGTAGCCTTTGTATGTTATGGTATTATTTCTTTTTTACTATGAATAGAACACTACAAGTTAAGTTTCAAGATATGATACTAATTTTAATTGATTAGTAGAAACTTAATTCAATCTCAAGATGATTATATGATTTCTCTTATCTGTATGTTAGTACATATAAAATCTTTTGTCATATAATATTGCTTTTTATGATCTATTAGAATAGATTTGTGAATCTTGTGCACCTTTTGAAGATCATTTGGTCATAGCTGAGGGATGGTTGGTGAAATAGGAATATGAGTTTCAAGTGATATGATAATATCCTAATTAGCCTCATATTGACTCAATTGTTACTGAGTTGGATCTGATGGATAAACTTGTCAAAAATCTAGGATTTGACAGGCAGATCTTGTCAAATTTAGTCATATGATCATTTCTTTTGACTTTTGTGATAAACTCATGTGTTGTTAAGTTAGCAGTGAGACTTTTACTGAGTTATTTATTAGACTTTTTTTACAGTTCTAGATCATGGGGTGGTCATGATAGAACCAATCAACATAAACTAACTTTCATGAAACTTGTTTGTAGAATAGGAAATGTCACAAAGTAGGGTATTGTGGAACCAATTCTTTAAGAATAGTGATGATTAGGAGAACTCGTATGAGTTTTTTAGATAAATTTTGCATTTAATTGCATGATATGAAACTTGATACTATATTTTTATGCTATTAAACTCTCTTTGTTAATCAAAACTTTTGTTCGAATAAGAGTCATTAGGGTGATGACCGGTTTTGGAAGGGAGGATGTCACATCTCAATTTCACCCTATGCTAAATAAACCTTTGATCCATTGATTAGAATGGTTAATATTTGATTGATATTGCTTTGATTTGAGCTTTTTGACATATACTGTAATGGAATAGTGATTATATTGATTAAAATACATTGCATAATAGTTTTATTTTATTAATTATATATGTTGAGGATGTATATTTGTTAGTCTAGCATCATTAGTGGACATATCTGATGACTCAAACTAACTACCTACTTGTTGCGATGTGGATGCATGATAGGTCCTACCCTCAAAGTTTCATGAGGGAGAGAATCATCAGAGAGGATCAACTAGATGGAGTGATTGAAAAAATATCAGTGGAAAATGCTAGTGACCCTACACACATGCACAATAGTTTTTAAATGTTATTTATGTAAAAATGATAACACATATGGTTTGTGATTATATTTGTGTCTGAATTTCATTTTAATTTGTATAAGATTATTTTATTATAATTGATTTAATTTTTGAATTTAAAATGGGAAAATAATTATTAATTACTAAAAAGGTATTAATATTGTAGATATGATTGTATGAGAATAAAAGCAATTAATGATTAAATAGCTATTAGTTTAAAAGATAATTATCCTAGTAATAATTATTTAACATTGTTTTGAAATATTGCATGGAATTTGAGTTAATCTTGAAAATACATGTAGGGATTATATGTAAAAATTAGAAAATAGTTTTGATGTTTACTTTAGTCCTTAGCTTGTTAGGTAAGTTAAAGAGGAAAAAGACTTCAGTTGTGGAAAAAAATTAATTACAGTTAGTAAATTTAAATAATGAGTAAAATATATGCATGGAATTAAAACAAAGGGAGAAATAACATGCAAGGAAAGAAGGATGACATGCAAGGAGAGGGCATAGCAAGGAAAAAGAAAAGTAAGTCTTATAAATAAAGTTCATGGGAATTTATTATGACACATAGAGGGACATAGAAGAGAAGTAGGTAGTATATGGAAAAAGAGAAATATTTAGAGGAGACAAGAGAATGGTAACCAATTTTTATCTATTCAACTTATAAGCATCATAGAGGTAGGTTCTATAATTAATTTTCAGTGTGTTATTTTTACATAATCTACATTTTGAATTATTAGAAGCTTGCATTTTTGAGTTAAAAATATGTGTCTTACTTTTAATAGTAGTATTTGAGCCTACTTTTAATACATTTAGATTTGCATTTTACCTTGAACCTACGTATCGCTTTTTACTTCCCAAAGCCTTAATTATTTTGGGCAGTGTCTTATAAGTTTGCGCTGCATTTATTAAAGATTAGTATGATGAATTTCCTTATAAATATATATTTTCTATTTATAAATGCCAGACAAATTGGTCTAAATTTATTATGACTTTTATTCTGATAAGCACCACATATTAAATTAAAAGGTACATCATTAATTGAAAGTGTAAAATATTAAATTGAAATGACATGCCAATCCAATGGGATGCTAAGCCATGCTAAAATGCCTAGTCATATCCTAACATGCTAGGTCAACTCATTAAAACATCAAGATCAATATTTTTAAAATGCCAATCATTGTTTGGCAGCATTTTTTATTCCTCTGATAGCCTCTACCACAAATCTCAGTGCCTTATATATTTTTTATTATAACATCTTAAATTTGTTGAGCTGTGTATAGGCTAAAATGGATAGCACCACACTTATATGTGCATGTGTTTTATTTAGATGTGACTGCATTTTGTGTAATAACCAACATCTTAATATAATTGAGCTTGCATTGAATATATATATATATATATATATATATATATATATATATATATATATTTTATATAAAATTGAGCTTGCATTATATATATATATATATATATATATATATATATATATATATATATATATATATATATAATGCAAGCTCAATTATATATATATATATATATATATATATATATATATATATATATATATATATATATATTCAATGCAAGCTCAATTATATATATATATATATATATATATATATATATATATAAGCTGCATTGAAATTAATTTAACCTGTGTTTAGTTTTTGTTAGTTATATTTTCAGACGGTGTTTTATTATTATTTGAACTTGGACTAGCATCTCATTCTATAGATATGTGTTTTACTCTAAACCAGGGCTTTATTGCTAAGACACTGTCTTAAATAGTCTGCATTGAATTATCATAGTTGAGTTTTAAATTGTTGTTTGTAAGTATTCAATCCCGTGAACCTATTTATTAAAGCACCCAAGATTGAAGTCATTGTGCTTTTGTATATCATTGTTTATATATATACATTTAATTAAATCACTATATATAATTATTGTAAACACCAAGTCTTTCATTTGGAATGCTATACTGTTAATTTGGAATGCCTTACTGATGGGTTGCTATAATAAAATAGCTAGTTCATTATGTTGAGTCAGATAAATAAATGTTGAATTAGTTAGATAATGGCTAAGGTTATAAGCAATATGCCGAGTTGTTAATAAAAAGGGTGCTAAATATTATTTGTAAATATCGAGCCAAAATGCCAAGTCACTTGCATGTGACACCCAAGCTTATTTTTAGAAAGTTGTGTTTAAAGAATAAAAGATTAGTGTCTAATCATTATGTATGCTTTTTAAAAATATGTTGAGTTAATAAGAATGACAACATTGAGATTAAATGTTAATAGGCTAAGTTTATAATTGATGATGTTGAATTAATTACGTTTAAAATGCTATGCATAACTTTGAAATGCCAAGAAAATACTAAACATATAATTTGAAGTGGCCAGTCTAAATAAAATGTAGAGTTATTAATAACAAAGAGAATTTTATATCGTCAAGTTATTTAAAAAGATAAATATATTAAATAATATGTTGAGTATAAATTTAATGCTAGGAGGCATTATTTGATACGTTAGGCTTATTGAAAATAGTGGGTGTATATTTTGGATATCATAGTCTTTTTAGTAAAAGGAATTATGTTTTCTTTAATGTAAGATCGAATGTTCGAGAGAACTTTGTTTGCCTTAGATTTTCATATTGCATTTTAAGCGAGTTGCATTATTTTAAGCATGAGAATCATAGGATCCTTTTTAAGGATAGTAAAATGAGCAAGATTTTATGTGCTGAATATTTTAGCTAGTAATACAAAAATATTGAATGCCTAGCCTTATATTGGAAGGTTGAATATTAAATTTGACAAATAGGAGTTTTGAATAGCTTCTTTAGAGTCCCTTTTTAATAGCAAAATATTGTTAAAGTACATTTGAATACGCATTAAAGATTTTACGTATTATGAATCAAGGAAAAATACATGAATGTATTTGAAACTAAACTTAGTATTGCCTTAGAACTTGATTTATGTCAAAAACTTGAAATGATATACATTTATATACTCAAAAGGGTTGTTATCTTATCAAAAGTGGACTTTTGATTGAGGTCACTTGTTTTCACATTTGGTGATTACCAATATAGAATTTGGTTATGTTTAGGACCAAGAATGTTAGTTTGTGAAAAATAAGTATGTTATTTGCTTTAGAATAAAGTTTGTGATCCTTATTTGAAGCATACCTAAATGGTATGAATGTTAATATGTTGTGTGTTTTGTAAAGATGTAAACTTGTGTGATTTATATTTTTGTGAAAGTATTACATATGAACATGTGATTGAATTTTATAGAATAAAGCAATGCATCATAATGTGTGCCTAGGGATTGTGTTATCCTTGTATTATAATTGTGTAATATAGACCAGAGTATACTTGAGTGGTATAACCTTATACTTGTTAAATAATTAAGTGTTAGATTTTTGTTCATGTAGGGTGCCCAGACATAATGAACTATGATATTATGGGATGTCATAGAATTATACAATACGAAAGGTACATGGATAGTACATACTATATTTTTTATATCTAGACCTAGATGTACATAAATATCTATGTGTTGGTTGTTATTTTAATAGTATGTATTGTAATGTTTGGTAAGATAGCATTTATGCTACATATAATCCTAAAAGTGTAAGAAAATGTTAAGATAGAATTATGTGCATTGGTATGACTTACTTTGTTATATATATATATATATATATATATATATATATATATATATATATATATATATATATATATTTTAAAGTGTATGCTTTTACATATTTATGATTGATTTATATGACTAATTATGAGAAAACTAGTAGTCATGCCTAAGAACACTGGACTAAGATAATATGGGTTGTCTTGAGGTGTAGTTACTTTGATCTTATTGTATTAGTAGTAACTTATAAGTTATTGTGTGTTTTACCTGGATGGTATAAATAGTGGTAATTGTTTTCCAGTTTGGGATTAATTTTAATGTAAAACTCATTCATGAATAGATGAATATATGTATACCTTGCTTTCTCCTTGTTTAGCATGTGATGTGATACTATTGCATGGAGGATGTGATCTGTATGAGTCTTTGAATTATATATTATGTTATATATGTTTATTTTAGAAATCGTATTGAAGATACTAATAAGTAGTGAGATGGATTCCACTAACCTATGTAGTACCACCAATAGATAATCCAATCACGTGGCGTGTTATGAAATTGACTGATATAAATGATCATATGAAAACTTTGGCCAAAGTGTTAGATATACATTGTCATTTCATATATTTGATTTGCATGTTGCGTGATATCATGTTAGAATAGATTTATCTATGGAACACTCCATGTTTTTAAAAATCTTACAACACACGGGGTACTAGCATGTATCAATGGATTCTTGCACCGTTCTATCTATCTATCTATGAAAGGAAGGCCATTTTCTAATAAGGGATTGTGTAAGAAATCATTGGTCCATGGTTGGAGTGGTGAAGCATTTAGATGATGCTCTCCCTCCCCACTATAGTACTACCTAGAGATGACACTTGAGATTATTAGTGATACACGAGTTAGATTGACTTGAGCTTCAAAGAGCTTGGTATCTATTGATTGTACTATGTTGTATGTTTGAAGGAACGTATTTATATTTTTGAACAAATTTTTTTGTATTGTAAGACCAGTCTTAGCTATTTCATGTGGTATTTACTTTATTTAAAGTTGTACAAGATTTAAATTATATGCAGTATTTAAATTATAAGTAATATTGTTCTTAGTTATGCATTAAATATACTGTATCATTTTATTATGTGGTATGAATGTTAATTTATTTGTTTAATTGTTTTAAAAGAAAAAAAATTACTATATTTTTTTAAGTACAACTTGTGGGGTTGTCACACTGAATTTGACACTGTGAGCTCATTTGTCAAGCCATTTAGATCACATTCTACTCATATTTGGAGAAATTGAAGCAGTAAGAATGATCTAGCATGAAGTAAAATGACATTTTTATCTCATCTAACATGTTTTTAGGACCAAATTTTGAGTTTTTATAGTGCATCTTGATGAGTTGAGAGCTCCTATGTTTGGCTATAGATTGGATCTGGGTCCATCCAAAGGATGTTTTTTTTCACTTTGCATCTTTTCTTCATGTGGCATATTGAGTACTCTCACTTGAAGATTTTCTAGTGTTTTTTATTTGCACCTACTACATTGACACTTTTGGAAATATTGAGTTGCTTTGTCTTCACTCCCTAATCAACATTAAAGGGGTGGAAGAGGAAGGGGGAGGGTGTTGTGCACTGCTAATGTTTCTTTGGTTGTTTTTATATGCTATGTACCTAGTGATTTTTCCTAGCATATGTAACAGTTGGTTGTTTCTTGGAAGAGATCCATATCACTCCATTTGTAATTTGGTTGTATCCTAAAGGAGCTCCATGGCACTCCATGTGCAATCATTTAACCATTCATTTCATTCAGATGGAACATGTACCAATAGTCACTCCTATTCACACATCTATATTCATAAAATATACTTTTAATTCATTCTATTGGATGCTTCATTAGATTTGACAGACATTTACTTCAATAGCTTCATTATTGTTTTTCCTCTTTCATTATATATGGGCACCTCATCAGGGCTAGTTATTGAGCATAATTCTTATTCTTTTTTTTACCACATCACCTAAGTTGATCTTTAGGGGTGTTGAAGTGTACCATACTCACACTTGATGTGAATCCACCTTAGGTCTATGTGTTACCAAGAAGTGAATTATTATGTGCACACAATTATTAAATTCAAACTTAACATGGCAGTTATCCTCACACATGTGAGAAGGGTTTGGTATAACTTGGGGATTGATCCTACCTTTCACTCCACCAATAACAATCTCTCACTCACCTCTTATTTTTCCTCTATAAGGACCCTTCTTGTTCTTATGAAAACCAATGGAACTTATATTCATCTCATGAGCTAGTGGAGATGTAGTCTTCTAGAGAGTCCTATGATACTACAACTATTATTGATTGCAAACATACATTGTATATTACAAATAGTTAATACAATGTGTCTTTATTGGTGAATCTCTCTCTTATTTGAATACTTTATGTTGATGGTGTCTATGTTGGAGATTCATGGGCTATGTTTTCATTTTCTAATAGTTTCATATTATTTCAAAGGCTCAATAATATATTTAACTTCAAAATATAATAAACTAAGGCTTGAATTGAAAATGAAAATTCTTAAAGAGTCATAGTTTAACATTATAAGTGTAAATATCCTTTATATAAAGATATTAGCCCAATATATAATAATAAAAAATGATGGCAATGGAATAAGAGACTACCATCTAGACTGACATCCCCTGCACAACATTATAGTTATAGGACAAATATTGCCCTAAGAGTGAAATTGATTTTCACATCTGATGATCCTCTTAATTTTGAGCCTTCAATGCCTATGACGGTTCATATATTGATGTCTCTACATTTCATGCTTCTGGACCAATATCAAAGGATAAGTGTAGTGCCTCACATTATAAAATACTTTATTTTAATTGAATATACCACAATTCAATCACCTGTGCGAAAATCATGTTAATATTTTATCCACCCATTATATTTTTTTGAAATGAATGGTTGGTACCATTTATACCAAGATCACATGGTGTAGGAAACTCTAAAGAGAGTCTTCCTTTATGTCATATAGGCTTGTCCACAAAAGGGTCAAGATGTTTTGTAAGAGATTAATAAGAGAGGAAGATTGAGAGATTGACAAGTTTTCCTACTTTAATTTGTGTCTTGCCATCAAGTGGATTTATTTTAATGCATTAAAGGGGCCCAACCCCATAAACCATTATCTTTAGCCCTTTTATATTTCTTGTATTATAGATATTAAAAGATCAATGATGGAGGAAATTTAATGAAGGTGTCATACTTAACACACCCCTATAGGTTATTCCCATACTCCACAAGGATATTAGGGACCCACCACAATCACTAGACCATGGCATTCCTAGTGTTTTATTCTTTTATAATACAGGGACCTAGTTTGAACCATTAGACATGACATTTGATGAAGATCAGTGGTGGAGGAAACTTCAAATATTATCAAGCCTCACCTTTTATCTTGGATTTATGATTTAGTATCACACGAAAGTCATATTTAAATCATGACATCATTCATATATTGCCTCAAAACATGTCCTCATATCATTAGATTTGTCATTATGGCTTCATTGATAGAAGGGAAACATTGAAATCTTATTAACAAGGCAGACTCTATCATTTTCAATTAGTGAAGGTTTTATTTACATATCTTAAGGCAAAACCTTTAAAATAATAATAATTAAGCATGATCTTCTCAAGGTGTTGTTTTATGCACTACATTTTTGGTGAATCAGTGTAATGAAATTACTACACCGTTAAATTATAATCTTAACAATAGTTTACAATATGATTGAAACAAGACCAAAATAATGAAGAATATGACTAATCCAATTCAAGGGGGTAGCCTCTAAAACCTTAAATAATAATAGAATTCATAATATGATACTCTAATACTAACCACTACCTCCTATATATACCTTGATTATATTATGGAGGATACCTAGGCCAACCTTACTACTAATATGAAGCTTTATAAATGATCATATGACTTAATTAAAGGTTATGCTAGCCACAAGTTGACCACACATAATTTAATACATATTATAGGTTAAGGATGTAAAATGTTCCTCCCCTTCAAACTAACATTGTCCTCAACCTCAACGATCATTATATACTTTTTTATGAATGCTAAACTCTCCCATGTCACATCTTCATTGACTAAATTATTCCATTTTTGTAGGTATTCAATAATCACTTTCTTCCTTAAACTCTTAATTCATGTTTGAAGTATTTTTAAAAGTTACAAAATTATTCTTCCCTCCTTATCAAGCTCTAAAAACTATTTATAAGATGAAACTCTTTTTGCAATGACCTCTTTTAAGAATGAAATATGGAATATCAAATGTATTTTTGTTAATTGAGGTAACTTATGTGTTCTAATAATTTTGGATTAGGGGTGTTCAACCCTAAATTAAGATAGGGTTAATAATATAGATTTAGTTCAAGCACAAGGGTGATAAACTAATCCATATAAGGCCAATTAATTGTAAACTCAAATAAATTAATGTTTTGAATTATATTAAGATATGCTCAATATAGAAAGTACCAAAATTTAAAAGATGTTCAATTGATTACAATACCAAAGAGAAATGATACTCAACTAGGTTTACTATGTGCAAACATATTTGGACTAGAAATAGGTAGAAAGTATGTAGGATTAGTACTTTGGATTAGTTGTCAAATTTTATAAATTGTAATTTTATAGCTATAGACACTACTGTCAGATCTTGACACTACCATCAATGCTAATGTCTAAATGTGATGCAAGTGTCTAGTACAAAATAATGTTTAGATATTAATAAAAATGTAGACATTATCTCTAAATTATATAGCACCTCAGTCTTGTACACTTGTAACATACATATCATGGATGCACCTTCAACTTCTAGACCTTCCCATTGTTGAAAGGCTCGTAGACATTATCTATTTATGATTATTACTTATCTCTTAGTCCAACCAATGTTATTCTGATGACTCATACCTTATATCATGCTCATAATGTTATAAACCTATTTATCATCTATATCTACAAGTTTTGGACCTATGCTTATTTTCCAGTTGCTTGGACACTTGCATGCCAATCAAACACTTACATTGATGCAAGTGTCATATCCCAATACAAACATCCAGTGTTATAATTTCATCCAATTTACAAATAAAATGTATTTTTATGGTTGACCTAAGTGATTTAATATGATATATTCTCTAAAGGGATTGGTATAAATGCAAAATCAACCCTCATTCATTCTTCACCTAACACAAACCTAGAAACTTCTTACCTACTCACAATGCAACTTATCAAAAACATTCAATCAAGTACTCAAGTGAGTAAAAATTTCTTATTTTCTCCTATTTATATGTTAATCATATGGACATCACATTGATAGGTCTAAAGTACTAAAGGATCATTCTATGAGCCACATTTGCCAAGTTACAAACTAGGTCACTAGCATACTTTCTTATCACACATTACATGATATACACTTAAGCCAACACATAAGAAAGAACTACATAAGTGTTAGGCCCTTTTCAGATTATTTTCTATGTAGGTAGTGATCTTTGATAGAGGGGGTTTTAGGGAAACTCAACACCATATGCCTACTAACCCATTTTCCCACAGCCATTATGAAGATGAAGAACTAGGGTTTTATTATTTGACAAGGAGTGAATCCATGAACCAGATCTAAATGCATCAAAGTGAAGGTGACATATAACCTAGAAGCATATAAGTGGTTGCATCCAATTTTAATAGGTATTCCATACTAGGGGACTAGGTCCAAGTCAGAGAAAAACATCAATGTAATCCTAAGTCAACATAGATGTCCATGACTATAGAGGTATAATTTCAAAAAGTAGAGGATTGATCCTTAATTTAGATCCAATTTACTTCTTCTTGTTCTATATCTATAGCTACATTAGTATTTGTTTAACCCTAAAATTTATCTCCAAGGTGATCTTATTGTTAACCCTATATTTTGATTAAAGGAGTATATAGAAATGAAGTGGCACAAAGGTGATAATTAGATTTATAGCAAGCCAATTAAATGATAAATTTATATATAAGCATACACTAAATTTATTATGTTAATATAGTCTAAATATGGAAAGTATAACTATGCTAAATATGCAAATGACAAAAAAGTAATGTACTTAGCTTGTTATGATGTTAATGTAGTTATAGATTTGGAACAAGTAAAAAATAGGCTAGAAGGAGGTTTTGGAATAGTCATCAAATTTTGGATCTGACACTTCTAACATTCTAAACACTAACGTTAGCCTGGGATGGTTGTATTGACGTTACTATTTGCTTTTAATGTAAGTGACATGAATGAAATACATATTGGAAAGGATGCAAGCAAAAAGAAATGAAGATATTCAAATGTTCCATAATAAAGACAATAAAAAACAATAAAATACACTCAAGGAAGTGAAAAATAGATGAAGCATAAACAACCAACATAAGCACATCATACTAGTCCCTGCATATATGTGTTATAAAAAATTGTTATGTAGCATAACATATCAAGTACGCTATAAAAGACATGAGCATGGATATAGATATGTGTAAGCATTAATATATAATCTCAAACATGATAATGTATAAATGATATGTAACATGTATCAATTATGATCAAAGAAGTTGATGCCCCTAACATACTATATGATGCAGTAGAGGAGAGTTCCAACATCTGTAGGTGCATATATCATGTGTCTGGGTATGTTATCACACTCAAATATGCATGAAACATGTGTATATAAAAATAAATGATATGCTATCTAATAACATAAATCAAACAACATAGATACCAAGGAGACTAAAACATGAGAATGTTAAATATTTTTGTATTTATTTGAACATTTTTGTATTTTCTTGAATATTTGATTTTTTTTTGAAAATTTTGGAATTTTTTGAAATTGCATAAGTTATTCAATGATCACAAGATGAGGATGAAAATATATGAGGAGTGGTAAATGAATAACATTTCCTGAATAAAATGTGCCATACGTGTGTATATCATAATTAGAAAGTGTATCATGCTGTTTTGGTAAATTGGTACTTGGTATCTTTGGTTTGCCTTTATCTATATTTGGTTTCACATCTGTTGGTGATAGATTCAACTGAAATGTACCAGGTGCTATGGATATGAATATATTGTGTGGTAATTTATAGAATGGATCATAACAAAGTTTGTTGAACTATTCATCTGAATATTGTTTACCATCTATATGAGCAGTGAGAGTATAAGGGCTCTAATATGAGGAAGGGCTTATAGTTTCCCCATTTATAACCACATTTAGAACTTTAGTTCATCAAATGTCTCTTTATTTTTGACCTCTTGTGTTATAAATCATACTTTAAACATTTGATGTAGCCATTGAACTTTTTGTAACATTACCTTTTGTAATTATTACTTTTGTATCCATTCTTATTCCATGTTTTTCTTTTTTTGTTTCATTTGTGCAATTTCCTTAGATTTGTTTCAATTTTTAGGTTATTTTTATTTTGCATTAATGAAATTAATATGCATCTTTGAATGATTTACATTAGTATTTCTAATATATCCCAATCCTTGATAATCAGTATAAACAACTGTGGAGATAGGATGAGTGATGCCTTATACATGTTTTCCCAATCTTTAACCATGATAAACAAAGTGGTGTAGATATTATTTTCCAAAACCATATTATTTTAGAATTTGAGTGTCATTATTAAGAGGGACATTTGTATCTTTTTCTTGGTCTAATTATGCCTTTAGAAATTATTTTTTATCTAAATATTTCTTTGGTAACCATATTTTTTGTTTTAGCACTTGTGCTTTAGGAGATGTATGCATAAGTGAGTGGTTTGCTTGAATGATGTATCGATGATAGGATCAACACTATATTTGAGATGTATTTTATTATTTAATGAAAATAATAATATGTATAATTCCCATGCATTCTATGATATGCACAATAGTTTTTGGATCTCCTTATAGGATGTAGAGGAGGTAGTTGAAGCACTTTGTTTTGAAGCATTTATCTTAGAATTTCAATTGGACTCTTAATAGGCTTTGATATAATATTTTAATCACTTATTTTAGATTTATTATATTTTAGCTTTTTATTTAGATATGAAACATTATTGGGTATAATATTTTTAAATGAAGATGCAAACACATGATTAACACTAACATATTTTGGATTATGTAGGTATGTAATTTGATTTCCTAATGATGTGATATTTGAATGAAAATATTGATTTTGATTTTTAAACTCTTCTATTAATTTGATCATATTGATGTTTTGATCTTTGAGGGATTTTATAAGCACAAACCCTAGGTACTTACCTGACTTACATGCCATCTATGAGAGCATGTGAAAATTTGGGTTTGTAGGTCACTGCATGAAAAATTGGGATTTGATGGTGGAGTTGCTAATGAAGTAATACATTTGGGTTGTTACCCATCTTCCTTACCAACCCAAAAAATTAAAAATGAAGAAATGACCAACTATGAAAATAGGATGTGGTGGGGTTATAAAACTATTTAAGGAGGTGCACTTAGGCTCATGGAACCTAGTTTTGGTTAGTTTACCTTTCAGGCTTACAATAGGGTAGCATGTTAGTAAGGCATTTGATGATTTTTTTTCAATTTATTATATTTAGTAATCTTGGTGTCCACCTATAAAATAATATGGTGGGGTTTGTATTCACATTTTTAGTGATAGGCTATGCTTTTATTTACCTATAGGTTATGGAGTATAGTTAACATTTTTATTTTAAGTCATAGGGTGTGCTTACATTTAATTCATGAAGAGGGGTTAAAATTCATATTTTTAGAGATAGGGTATGCCAATTTTTTTTTCAACATACTCATTTTTTAGACCACAAGTTGTGCTTGCATTTGTCTCATGGAGAGGGGGGTTTATATTCACTTTTTTAGTAACATGTGGTGCTAACATTTTTATCAGCATGCTCACATTTTTAGCCATAAGTTACACTTGAATTTGTCATATGGAGAGGGGTCCACATTCACATTATTTATGGCATGTAGTGTCGACATTTTTCTCAGCATACTCACATTATTGACACTTTCAAATTTTCTAACTCTAAGATATGCAATACACCCAAAATCCAAGTGTCATAATGGGAAGTCTTAGTAGTTTTAAGCTAAGACAACCTATATATCATGCCAACTACCTTATCTCAATGCCAGCCAATTTCTTGATTTGGAAAAGAGTGAGAGAAACTACTCTAAATGCATAAACAAAAGAGGGTGCTGCACCAAGATAACATGATACTTAATCTTACTCAAAGGACTAAATAACATAAAACTATCATAACTCTTAATCCATCATCAGAAGCATAAATCCTAACATGCAAGAGGTCACCAATATATCACTACACACACAAACACATTTAACCATCCACGTCAAACTTTAGGTGAAGTATATAAGATGAACTGCAACACCTTAATTAATTGTTTCAAAAGCAACATTTTTTCTATTGGAGTGTGTCATATTCACACTTGACATGAAGTCCTCTACCTAATTATTAAATTCACAACTAATGTGTGATTTATTATGTTTACATAATTATTAAATTCACAACTAATTTGGTAATTATCCTCACATGTGTGATAAGGGTTAGGTGTAACTTGGGAAATGACCCCACCTTTCACTCCACCAAAACAATCTCTCACTCACCTCTTACTTTTCCTATATAAAGACCCTTTGTGTTCTTGTGAAAATTAAAGGAGCTTAGAGTCATATCTTGATCTAGTAGAGATGTAGTCTCTTAAAATTATTATTATACTGTAATCTTATTGATTTTGCATGTACATTGTATATTACACATAGTTAATACAATGTGTCCTTATTAGTGAATCTCTCTCTTGTTTGAATATTTTATGTTGATGGTGTATAAGTTGAAGATCCATAAGCTAGTTGTCATTTTCTAATATGGTATCAGAGTAGGATATGCTAAGAATATTATCAAGATTTTTTGATAAGAGATCCATATCACTCTCAGAGCTCAGTTGTTAGGAAGATCAAGAGGAGAAAGAGTAGAAGAGGAGCCCAAAACACTCCAAAGCTTCAATCCTTAACAAGATTCAAGTATAAAGGATAAATTTTATTCATATCCAGTTCATTCCCTCTATTGGATTCATGTACTAGTTGTAGATCTACATATAGAAGAGTTCCATGGAAGATATTTTCAACCAAATTTTGTATGAGGGTTTGGTGTGTATCAAACATTTCCATTATGTTTAGTGTTATGACCTTAACCTATAATGTGTCTAGGGATATGTGTGGTAAACTTGTGGTTAACCTATAGTGTATCTAGGGATATGTGTGGTCAACTTGTGGCTTACACACCTTCATATTAGCTTGTTTCATTTCTATATGTTTTTAGTATGGTTAACTTATGGTATGACCATGGATAAGTAGAGTATATATAGGAGGTAGTGGTTAGTATTTGAGGATCATATTATGAATTCTATTCTTATTGCATTATTATGGAGGTTGCCCCCTCAAATTAGCCCAATCATAATATTCAAGTATTCTTCTCTTTCACCAATTGTTGTTGTGGATATGCTTATTTTGATCTTAATTTTGTCATATATAATTTTATTGTTGTGAATCATCTAAGTAATTTCCTTACATTTAGATTCCTAGATAAAGTCTATTTCAAATTTCATTTCACCTAAATTTGACATCATCAGCTTATTTTTCAAGACATGTAAATCATGCTCTATATAGATCTAGAGAATTTGTAGGGGTAAGAATGATCAAATGAGAAATAAAATGGCCTTTTCAACCCATTTGACATGTTTTTTAGGACTAAATTTTGAGTTTTGGTTAGTTTTCCTTTTAGTCTTACAATAGGTTAACATGTTAGGAAGGCATTAAATGATTTTTTTTCCATTTTATTGTATTTAGGAACCTTGGTGGACCCCTCTAAAATCATATGGTGGGGTTTGTATTAATGCTTTTAGTGATAGGTTGTGCTTGTATTTGTATATTGGTTATGGAGAATAGTTAACATTTTTGTTTTAATTCATAGGGTGTGCTTACATTTATACTCATGGAAAGGAATTAAAATTCATATTTTTAGTGATAGGGTATGCCTAAAGTTGTTTCAACACACTCATGTTTTTATCCACAAGTTGTGCTTGCATTTATCTCATGGAGAGGGGGTTTAAATTCACTTTTTTAGTAGCATGTTGTGCCGACATTTTTCTTGACATGATCAAATTTTTAACCATAAGTTGCACTTGAATTTTTATCATTGAGAGGGATTCACTTTCAAATTATTTTTAGCATGTAGTGTCGAAAATTTTATCAGCATACTCACATTATTGACATGTGTAAATTTTCTAATTGTAAGATATGCCATACACCCACAATCTAAGTATCACAATTGGAAGTCATATTAGTTTTAAGCTAATACAACCTATAGATCATGGAAGCTACCTTATATTAATCCTACCTAATTTATTGATTTGGAAAAGAGTGAGAGAAACTATTCTAAAGGCATAAACAAAAGAGGGTGATGTACCAAGATAATATGATCCTTAATCTTACTCATATGAATAGACAACAGAAAACTATCATAAATATTAACCCAACATCATAAAAATAAATCCTAACATGTAAGAGGTCACAAGTTTATCACTACACGCATAAACACATTTAACCATCCATGTCAAACTTCAGGTGAAGAGTATAAGATGAACCACAACACCTTAATTAAATGTTTCAAAAGCCACAGTATTTATATTAGAGTGTGTCATATTCAAACTTGACATGAAATCCACCTAAGGTAGTTGTGTTACCAAGGTGTGATTTATTATGTTTACATAATTATTAAATTCACAACTAATGTGGTAATTATCCTCACATGTGTGAGAAGGGTTAGGTGTAACTTGGTGAATGATCCCACCTTTTACTTCACCAAAATAATCTCTCACTAACCTCTTAATTTTCCTATATAAATACCCTTTGTGTTCTTGTGGATAGTAATGGAGCTCAAAATCATCTCTTGAGCTAGTGGAGATGTAGTCTCTTAAAAGTATTATTATAATACAACCTATTGATTACACAGGTACATTGTATATTACATGTAGTTAATACAACGTGTCCTTATTGGTGAATCTTTCTCTTATTTGGATATTTTATGTTGATGGTGTATAAGTTTGAGATCCATAAGCTAGTTACCATTTTCTAATATGGTATCAGAGTAGGCTATCCTGAGAAGATTAGAAAGAGTTTTGATAAGAGATCCATATCACTCTCATATCTCAATTGTTAGGATGATCAAGAGGAGAAAGAGTAGAAGAGGAGCCTAAAACACTCTAAAGCTTCAATCCTTAACAATATTCAAGTAGAAAATATAAAAATTTCTATTTTCATTAACATCTATGAGAAGTTATTCACAAGTCCCATCTATTTTTTTCATATCTGGTTCATTCCCTCAGTTGGATTCATGTACTAAGTGTATATCTACATATGAAAGAGTTCCATGGAAGATATTTTCAATCAAATTTTATATGAGTATTTTTGGTGTGAATTAGACATTTCGATTATGTTCAGTGTTATGACCTTAACCTATAGTGCATCTAGGGATATGTGTGGTCGGTTTATGGCTTACACACCTTCATATTAGCTTGTAGCATTTCTCAATGTTCTTAGTATGGTCGACCTAAGGAATAACCATGGCTAAGTAGAGTATATATAGGAGGTAGTGGTTAGTATTTAAAGATCATATTGTGATTTCTATTCTTATTACATTGCTGTGGAGGTTGCAACCTTAAAGTGGCTCAGTCATAATATTCAAGTATTCTGATCTTTTGCCAATTGTTATTATGGATCTACTTATTTTGATCTTAATTATGACATATATAATTCTGTTATTGCTAGTCATCTAAGTAATTTTCATACATTTAGACTCTTATAGAAAGTTTGTTTAAAATTTCATTTCACCTAAATTTAACATCATGAGCTTATTTGTCAATCCATTTAGATCATGTTCTATATATATCTAGAGAATTTTCAGGGGTAAGAATGATCAAATGAGAAAAAAATGGCCTTTTCAACCCATTCAACATGTTTTTTAGAGCTAAATTTTGAGTTTTAGTTAGTTTTCCTTTTAGGATTACAATAGGTTAGCATGTTAGGAAGGAATTTGATGATTTTTTTTTTCAATTTACTCTATTTAAGAACCTTGGTGGCACCCTCTAAAATCATATGGTGGGTTTTGAATTCACATTTTTAGTGATAGGTTGTGGTTGTATTTGTATATAGGTTATGGAGAATAGTTAACATTTTTGTTTTAATTCATAGGGTGTACTTGCATTTATACTCATGGTGATCCGTAAACACCAGTAGGAACTCCACTACTTTTTAAAAACATTTACAAAGATATTTTAAGTTATCAATTCAAAAATTTAAACTGAATTGGAAGTAGAAATTTCTCAACTTTTAATATGTTGGAATGATTAAAATCTGATTCAAATCAAGTTTCAAAACTAAAATAAAGGTGAATTGAAAGTTCACATCATTTATCTTTTGAAATGTCAGATTTTTCCAAATTCCTAATTTACTCAATTTCTCGTAAATGATTAAATTTTACATTCAGATTAAAATTTGAAATTATAATCTGCAAATTAACTAAAACTAAAATGTAAAAACAAATTCAAAGATCAAAAACATAGAAATTATTTATGGGGTTCATAATTCCTACATCCCCAGGTTCTTATCAAACTGATCCATTAATGTTGCTAAATTTGCAAGCCAAAATAATACTTATAATAAACAAAATAGATCTACTCTCTACACAAATAGTGTTTCAGACCTTCGAAAGACCTTGGCTGACTTAGCACATCCTTCACCTTCCTGAATCACACGCAGAGGCTTTTCCAAATCAAAATTGGCAACTTTTTTAGCTCAAAATGATGTCACCAAAAATCCAAAATGGGTAAATTAATATACAACACATAGCGTATCATAATTATAAACAAGTTTGTAGTTTACTCCGAGCTCTAGTTCAGCCTCTAAGGGCTCCAAAATAACCAAATACTGTAAACTAGGCTATATTATCCAATACATAGTCGGAAGAAGCTTACCTTCAAATAAAAGTTCATAGCTTTTATATTGTTTCCCAGCCCATATCTTGGTCAATCAAGACTTATACCTTTTGTATGGGAGGTCCACGGTTCAAGTCTTTAGCCTCCTTTTTTGGGTGCTTAGGCTATCTTTTTAGTCCCACATTGGCAATTTCAAATGGCTTTGAAGTCTTTTTAAAGAATGGCAGCCTCTTAAACATTGCTGATGCCCCTTTTGGTGGGCTTGAGGTGATAAACATAGTATGGGTTTGTTGGTTGGTTACCAACTTAGCCTTTGGTATTCAACATGTCTATTCTCACATTCCACAAGCTGGATGGACGTGGCATGCATGTTCAGTTAGCATGACCCATTCTTGAGTTCTATGACTTAGCATGTGTCTTAGTATATGTCTCCAATCTCGAGGCATGTGGAAGGATTGACTCAGCATTCAATCTTGAGCTTGACTTGGTAATATGAGTTGGTTGGACCTTCATGGTAAGTGTTGGTTCTCCCATGTGGCGTAATGGGGCATGGTAGAAGTAAATTGCAAAGAAATATTACAAGCTATTTAAAACATATAATTGATTTGTGCCACATGCATCTAGTGGGTACAAAATATAGGTTTAAAACCAAATTAAAATGCAATGGAATGTGAGATGGAGGCCAAGGCACCCCTCCTTAATCAAGTGTGTCAACCCTCACTGAGGGCCCCAATGAGCCAATAATGGGGCCCGTGGTTCTCCATATGACTGCCTGTCAAAGAATGGAGGTTGAAACCAAACCAAACACCAACCAATTTTTTTGCATGACCGTACAGAAATGTACTGCCATGTGTTAATGGTTGATTGGTCAATTTATCACATACAAATTGTGACACCTCATTATTTTCCCTATCATAAAATAACTTCAGCAGCCTATAACTTAGGTATTCAAACTCCATTTTGTGATCTGAAAGAAGCACTAGAAAGCTCTCAATGAGCTCTACACTTTGCAATAGGTTTCATCACAACTTGGGACCTTTTTCTGAACTAAACTCTAGATCACATGGAGATGGGTTACAATTCATTTTTTTTAGTGATAGGTTATGCCAAAATGTATTTCAACACACTCATGATTTTATCCATAAGTTGTGCTTGCATTTGTGTCATGGAGAGGGGGTTCATATTCACTTTTTTAATAACACATTTTGCCAAAAATTTTCTCAACATGTTCACATTTTTAACAATAAGTTGAACTTGAATTGGTCTCATGGAGAGGGGTCAACATTAAAATTATTTATAGCATGTAGTGTCAACATTTTTCTCAACATACTCACATTGTTAACACTTGTAAATTTTCTAACTCTAAGATATGCAATACACCCACAATCCAAGTGTCACAATGGGAAGTCTTAGTAGTTTTAAGATAAGATAACCTATAGATCATGCCAAATACATTATATATTTTTATTTCATGAGGTAAATGCTTTTAAAACTAGATCTTTGAACCAGGAAAATGAAGGTTTTGATAACTGAACCCTCATCCAGGTACAACAAAGAGGGTTATAAGGATCCCTATAACAACCAAGTACAACAAAGAGGGTTTGGAGGCTCTACCAACCTTTAACAAACACATCAAGTGGAATAAAGGTTCCCATGACATTGGAAAAACATGAGGGTTTTAAGGATCTTGAAATCTAGCAAAACAAAATAAGAAACAACCAAAGGGTTTAGAGGCTTCCACAACCTTGTGAATCAAGAGGGTTTTAAGGTACCCACAACTGGGGGTTTTAAAGGGTCCCACAACTTGAAGTAAACAAAGATGTTACAAAGTGAAACATGAGGGTTTTAAGGTACCCACAATTGGGGGTTTTAAAGGGTACTTCAACTTGGAGTCAAGAGGGTTTTAAGGTTCCCACAACTAGGGGTTTTAAAGGGTTTTGTAACTTGCAGTAAATAAAGATGTTAAAAAATAGTGTATCTCAAAGGGTTAACACCCTTAATCATGTATTATTTGAGGACACTACATAATAGAAGTCTATCTAGAGAAGGAGGTCTTCTACCACTTGGGTCTTCCACCCAACCTCTGCACAGCTGAATCATAACAAGTGGACCTTTTCTCCCACTAAGATCTGCAAAGTGGATTCAAATCAAAATAATTATTTGAATTATTGAAGCAGCATGACATCAAACAACACATGACTACTCTCTATACACCCCAATAGAATGAAAGTATAGAGTGACACAATCATTATCATCCAATCTAATAGAACAATGTTTGGTTGGGATTTCTATATCTTCCCTAGACCAAAACACCAAAAAATGAATATAGAACTATGTAGATAAGATATTCAACATAGTTTTTCCCATCCTTCATATTCCTTGAGTACATTAGGAGTGCAAGCCTATCTAAATACCTCTAATGAGGCCTTGTCCATGTCAGATATGATTCCATTGACTCTTGAGACAAATCCAAATAATCTCAAAGATTATGGTAGGCAAGAGTAGACTTCTCTAACATCCACTCTAATATAGCAAAGAGTATCTTCTGCAAAGTAGAGCCCTCTTGGTCCCAAGAGCCAACTTCCCTCAAAAATCACCTCAATATCAAATCTTTTGCTTATAGTGCTTATGTGAAACAAATGAATTTATTCATTATTTGAGTAACCAATTAGAACTATGGCCAAGATTAATCTAATATCCAAGACATTAGAGAAACCAAGGAGATGAGTTCCTTTAATACCCATCATATCTAGATAAGATTGTAGGGGTTGAGATCCCCCATGATACACCCCATAGAAGTTCCACTAGAGAGAAACCACATTATGGATGGTAGAAGTAAGAGGGGAAAGCCAATGGCCTCCCCTATTTTGTTTTCTCCCCTACCTACCTAAGATGTCAAAAAAAATCAATAGTGGGCATTATCACCCATGCCCCACCATTAGAAACACCCCAGATCTACATAGAAAATCAGATCCTTATCATGCTTAGAAAGTTAAGGATTATGTGAAACA
This sequence comes from Torreya grandis, assembly GCA_037957365.1. Lineage (NCBI taxonomy): Eukaryota > Viridiplantae > Streptophyta > Pinopsida > Cupressales > Taxaceae > Torreya > Torreya grandis. The sequence continues at coordinate 675,537 of JARHVA010006111.1, read as the reverse complement.
AAAGTGGCACTAATCATTCTCTACTCATCCATTTTAACTTCTAATGAGATGTATTTTTCCCAGTCCAAGGATGGTATTTGTGTGTCCAATATAATGAATTAAATAGGCTCATATATCCATTATTCAAGTTTATCACACCATTTTATGAGCTATGAGTGTGAGAGATATACAGACCCTAGGACTAAGCCTACGTATCTACTCCTCTACTAAACCATCACCATTTTTGAAAATCCTCTTTATAGACCCATCACTAGTCTCCCAAGTCTTCTTCATAGACCTTGGTCTTCATCCTCCTTGTCATCTCCACCTTCTTCCTCCTTGCCTATGGCTTCTTGTCCACTCCCTAACTCAAAATTTCCTCCCACTACCATCATTGTCACCATGGTAACTACATTATATTAATGCTACCTAATTTATTGATTTTGAAAAGAGTGAGATAAAATATTCTAAATACATAAACAAAAGAGGGTGATGCACCAAGATAGTATGATCCTTAATCATACTCACATGAATGGACAAAATAAACTATCATAAATCTTAACCTGACATCATAAGTACCAATCCTAATATGCAAGAGGTCACAAATTCATCACTACACACATAAACACATTTAAGCATACACATCAAACTTTAGGTGAAGAGTATAAGATGAACCACATCATCTTAATTAAATGTTTCAAAAGCCACATTGTTTCTATTAGAATGTGTCATATTCACACTTGATGTGAAGTCCACCTTAGATATATGTGTTACCAAGGTGTGATTTATTATGTTTACATAATTATTAAATGTACAAGTAATGTGATAATTATCCTCACATGTGTGAGAAGGGTTAGGTGTAACTTGGGGAATTATCCCACCTTTCACTCCACCAAAACAATCTCTCATTCACCTCTTACTTTTATTATATAAAGACCCTTTAAGTTCTTGTGAACAGTAATGGAGCTTAGAGTCATCTCTTGAACTAGTGGATATGTAGTCTCTTAAAATTCTTGTTATACTAAAACCTTATTGATTACACATGTATATTGTATGCTACAAATAGTTAATACAATGTATCCTTATTAGTGAATCTCTCTCTTGTTTGAATATTTTATGTTGATGGTGTATAAGTTGAAGATCCATAAGTTAGTTGTCATTTTCTAATGTGGTATCAGAGTAGGCTATCCTGAGAATATTAGCAAGATTTTTTGATAAGAGATCCATATCACTCTCAAATTTCAGTTGTTATGAAGATCAAGATGAGAAAGAGTAGAAGAGAAGCCTAAAACACTCTAAAGCTTCAATCCTTAACAAGATTCAAGTAGAAAGGATAATTTTTTCTCTTTTTATTAACATATATGATAAGTTATTTGCAAGTCCCATCTATTTTGTTCATATCTAATTCATTCCCTCTGTTGGATTCATGTACTAGTTGTAGATCTACATATGGAGGAGTTCCATGGAAGATATTTTCAACCAAATTTTGTTTGAGTGTTTTTGGTGTGTATCAAAAATTGAAATTATGTTTAGTGTTATGGCCTTAACCTATAGTGTGTCTAGGGATATGTGTGGTTGACTTGTTGGTTACACACCATATTAATTTGTTATATTTCTTGATGTTCTTATTATGGTTTGCCTATGCAATAAACATAGCTAAGTAGATTATATATAGGAGGTAGTGGTTAGTCTTTGAGGATCATATTGTGAATTTTGTTCTTATTGCACTATTGTAGAGGTTTCTCCCTTGAAGTGGCTTAGTCATAATATTTAAGTATTTTGCTCTTTCACCAATTATTGTTGTGGATTTTCTAATTTTTCTCTTAATTATGGCATATATAATTATATTGTTGTGAATCATCTAAGTAATTTACTTAAATTTAGATTCCTAGAGAATTTTTGTTTTAGATTTCATTTCACTTGAATTTGGCATCATGAGATTATTTTATCAAGCCATGCAGATCATGTTTTGTATAGATCTAAAGAATTTGTAGGGGTAAAAATGATCAAATGAGAAAGAAAATGGCCTTTTCAACCCATTTGACATGTTTTTTAGGATTGAATTTTGATTTTTGGTTAGTTTGCCTTTTAGGATTACAATAGGTTAGCATGTTAAGAAGGCATTTGATGATTTTTTTTTCCAATTTATTCTATTTAGGAACCTTGGTGGCCCCATCTAAAATCATATGGTGGGGTTTGTATTCATGTTTTTAGTGATAGGTTGTGCTTGTATTTGTATATAGGTTATGGAGAATAGTTAACATTTTTGTTTTAATTTTTAGGGTGTGCTTGCATTTATACGCATGGAGAGGGGTTAAAATTCATATTTTTAGTGATAGGGTATGCCAAAATTTCTTTCAACAAACTCAAGTTTTTACCCATAATTTGTGATTTAATTTGTCTCATGGAGAGGGGGTTAATATTCACTTTTTTAGTAGCATGTGTAGACACCTAAGACTGGCCACAACTGGCATTCGATTATACTTCAGACCAATTCCTATCAACCATTATAAATTAAGCCTAAAAATCACTTGATGTCCCAAATTTGCTTACATGTCATTCACCAAAGCTCAAAATCATGTTGAGACATCCCTAATCAGGGTAACCTATCATATGCAATAATAACATCTTAAAAATTCATCCCTAATCAGCCTACAACATCACAATAGTCAATTTGGCCTATGGACCTATTTAGTGGGGCACATGAACAAATATCAAATCTTGATAGAACTAAATGGCTAATCATAATTAATTAACAAGTTAAACCAAATTAAATGCCTAGTTAAATTATCCATGTGCAATTAGTGAATAACTAAAAAAATAAATTCAAAAATGCAAATATCCTAGCCTTTCATCATGATCTCTATGAGTTGTCAAGCTCTTTGAAAAAATTCTAAATTATCTATTTAGGAGACCTATGCCTATTCATTGAAAATCATAATTACTTGATAACTATTAACTCTACTAGGGTTATATTTGACTTACCTAGGTTAGGTTTTTACCCATTCCAAGCCTTAAATCAACCCTAACTCACCTTGGGTGAGATTTAAATCCTTAGGCTATAAATACAATGCCATTCCTCTTCAATTTTAAGCTCTCATAAGCCAAAGTTATAATACAAATTTGGAGAGAGAAAAGCTATTTTGTTGTAAGCAATATTATAATTCCAAAATATTGAGCCAAATGATATCATGCCATATCCAAGTAAATGGTGCCAAGGAGAAAAGGAGCCAAGAAGCTTCATTTTCCAAAGACTGTTTGAAGCATAAGTTGATCAAGCCACTCAAAAATGCATTTGGAGCTCCCAAAAAAGTTAAAGGATTTGTTGTCTTTTGAATTTTAGTTTTGATTTCATTTGTATTTTATTATTAAGATCACCCCTAAGATATAGGCTTGGAATGTAATGTTAATAAGTTTATTGAAGTTTTTGTTACTTGAACTAACATGTTACAAATATCCCTTCTTGGATTCCTATGATCATAACATGTTTTGCTGACATTTTTCTTGGCATGTTCACATTTTTAGCCATAAGTTGCACTTACATTTGTCTCATGGAGAGGGGTGCACATTCACATTATTTGTATCATGTAGTGTTGACATTTTTCTTAACATACTCACATTATTAAAACTTGTAAATTTTATAACTATAAGATATGCAATACACCCACAATCCAAGTGTCATAATGGGAAGTCTTAATAGTTTCAATCTAAGACAACCTATATATCATGCCAACTACCTTATGTTAATGCTACCTAATTTATATATTTATAAAAGAGTGAGATAAACTATTCTAAATGCATAAACAAAAGAGGGTGATGCATCAAGATAATATGATCCTTAATCTTACTCAAAGGAATAAATAAAATAAAACTATCATAAATTTTAACCCAACATCATATGCACAAATCCTAACATGCAAGAGGTCACAAATTTATCACTACACACATAAACACATTTAACAATCCACATCAAAATTTAGGTGAATAGTATAAGATGAACCACAACACCTTAATTAAATGTTTCAAAAACCACATTGTTTCTATTAGAGTGTGTCATATTCACACTTGATGTGAAGTCCACCTTAGATATATGTGTTACCAAGGTGTGATTTATTATGTTTATATAATTATTAAATGCACAACTAATGTGGTAATCATCCTCACATGTGTGAGAATTGTTATGTGTAAGTTGCAAAAAGATCCCACCTTTCACTCCACCAAAACAATCTCCCACTCATCTCTTACTTTTCCTATGTAAAGACCCTTTGTGTTCTGGTGGATAGTAATGGAGCTTATAGTGATATCTTGAGCTATTGGAGATGTATTCTCTTAAAAGTCTTGTTGAACTACAATCTTATTGATTGCACATACACATTGTATATGACACATAGTTAATACAATGTGTCCTTATTGGTGAATCTCTTTCTTGTCTAAATATTTTATGTTGATGGTGTATAAGTTGGAGATCTATAAGCTAGTTATCATTTTCTAATTTATTATAAGAGTACGCTATCTTGAGAATATTAACAAGATTTTTTGATAAGAAGTCCAGATCACTCTCAAAGCTTAGTTGTCAGGAAGATCAAGAGGAGAAAGAGTAGAAGAGGAGCCTAAAACACTCTAAAGATTCAATCCTTAACAAAATTCAAGTAGAAAGGATAAATTTTTCTCTTTTCATTAAAATGTATGAGAATTTATTCATAAGTACCATCTATTTTTTTCATATTGGTTCATTCCCTTGGTTGGATTCATGTACTAGTTTTAGATCTACATATGGAGGAGTTCCATAGAAGATATTTTCAACCAAATTTTGTATGAGTGTTTTTAGTGTGTATTAGACATTTCCATTATGTTTAGTGCTATGTTGTTAACCTATAGTTCATATAGGGATATGTGTGGCCTATTTTTGGCTTACACACCTTCATATTAGCTTACTACATTTCTTGATATTCTTAGTATGGTCAGCCTATGAAATAACCATAGATAAGTAGATTATATATAGGAGGTAGTGGTTAGTCTTTGAGGATCATATCGTGAATTTTGTTCTTACTACATTATTGTGGAGGTTGCCCTCTCGAAGTGGCTTAGTCATAACATTCAAGTGTTTTTCTCTTTTACCAACAATTATTATGGATTTGCTTATTTTGCTCTTAATTCTGGCATATATAATTCTATTGTTGCAAATCATCTAAGTAATTACATTACATTTAGAATCCTAGAGAAAGTTTGTTTCAAATTTCATTTTCCCTAAATTGACATCATGAGCTTATTTGTCGAGCCATGGAGATTGCATTATGTATAGATCTAGAGAATTTACAGGGGTAAGAATGATCAAATGAGAAATAATATGGCCTTTTCAACCCATTTGACATGTTTTTTAAGACTAAATTTTGAGTTTTGGTTAGTTTTCATTTTAGGCTTACAATAGGTTAGCATGTTAGGAAGGCATTTGATGATTTTTTTTTCAATTTATTCTATTTAGGAACCTTGGTGGTCCCCTCTAAAATCATATGGTGGGGTTTGTATTCTTGTATTTAGTGATAGGTTGTGCTTGTATTTGTATATAGGTTATAAAGAATAGTTAACATTTTTGTTTTAAGTTGTAGGATGTGCTTGCATTTATACTCATGGAGAGGGGATAAAATTCATATTTTTAGTGATAGGCTATGCCAAAATGTATTTCAACACACTCATGATTTTATCCATAAGTTGTGCTTGCATTTGTGTCATGGAGAGGGGGTTAATATTCACTTTTTTAATAGCACGTTTTGCCAACATTTTTCTCAACATGTTCACATTTTTAACAATAAGTCGCACTTGCATTGGTCTCATGGAGAGGGGTCGACATTAAAATTATTTATAGCATGTAGTGTCAACATTTTTCTCAACATACTCACATTGTTAACACTTGTAAATTTTCTAACTCTAAGATATGAAATACACCCACAATCCAAGTGTCACAATGGGAAGTCTTAGTAGTTTTAAGATAAGATAACCTATAGATCATGCTAACTACATTATCTTAATGCTACCTAATTTATTTATTTGGAAAAGAGTGAGAGAAAATATTCTAAATGCATAAACAAAAGAGGGTGATGCACCAAGATAGTAGGATCCTTAATCTTACTCAAAGGAATAGATAACATAAAACTATCATAAATCTTAACCTGACATCATACACACAAATCCTAACATGTAAGAGGTCACAAATTTGTCACTACACACACAAACACATTTAACCATCCACACCAAAATTCATGTGAAGAGTAAAAGATGAACCACAACACCTTAATTAAATGTTTTAAAAGCCACATTGTTTCTGTTGGAGTGTGTCATATTCACACTTGACGTGAAGTCCAGCTTAGGTATATGTGTTACCAAGGTGTGATTTATTATGTTCACATAATTATTCTCACATGTGTGAGAAGGGTTAGGTGTAACTTGGGGAATGATCTTTCACTCCACCAAAACAATCTCTCACTCACCTCTTACTTTTCCTATATAAAGATCCTTTGTGTTTTGTTGATGATTAAAATTTGCGCTATTTCTAAAACCAACAATGGGAAGTTTTAGGAATGTGGGACTTACAACCTGAAACAACCTACAAATTTTAAAGAAGCTATCTCTTCTTTATATCAAGGGTATAATGGGAAAGGGATAGGAATTAAACAAAAACATAGGTGCAACTAAAGAAACTATAACTATGGTGATGCACTTGAATTTAATTCGACCCTTGAGCACAGTGAAGCTATATGTAAGATTGAATTACATTAAAGAAATAACAAGGCATGATCAATGTAAAAGATGAAAAACAATAGGAACAGAGGCTCACAACTTAGACTAATTTTGCAATGACACATAAAATATCAACAAAGGCACAAAACTCAGTTTTCTTATTAATTCTCCAGTCACATAAAAGGCATAAAAACATGCACAGTTACATAAACTTTCTAACTCAAGAAAATAGAACAAAGGCAAATGATATTCTTGATCACAGCTAAAAAATCTAAAACTATTGACAATTATCTCTTGCAAAAAATTCTCTATATGTTCTGATCCTCTCTCCGGTGATCTCTACACCCCTCTTTATAGCATTGGATTCACTCCAGATTATCTACATGTTCCCAATCTAATGGCCCAACTGAACTCTAACTAAACTAGAAGTGTCTAACAGAAGATATTTCTTAGATTCTAAAATGTTCCATCTTCCTATAGTTCATTGGATAAAATAGATACACAGGATGCTTCCTTCTGTCAAAAGGGAGATGACACTTGGTTGATTCCCTTACTCTTCTTGAAAACCTTTTTATTCAAGAGGCACCAAAAAATGACACTTGGCATGTTCTGTGGCACTTATCAAAGACACATGACACTTTTCGCATAACCTATACTCTTACTGTGTCTTCGCTTAGAGGTGTTCGGTCCTTGACATCTGTCACCGTCTGCTTCTCCAAAAATTAAACAACTTCTATAGAAAATGGGACCCAAAGCACTTCTCACCCGAGCCACTTCAAAAAGGGAATAGGGATAGGTGGTGCATTCTACACATTTAAACAAAGGACATGTGGCGATCTCTGCTACTTTTAGCTACCTTTTAAGAATCCTATGGAAGGAGACACATGTCAGTCTCTGCATTGCTCTATCTATACTATAGAAAAAATTGGGCTGTATTTCATATTTACACAGATAGAGACACTTGGTGGCTTCTGCTTGCCTCAAAAATAGAACCTGGGACCCACCACAGTTTTTACTTATCAATGAAACAAAGTGAGGATAATTTGGATGTTGACACGTGGTGACTTCCATTCTCTTCAACCAGGGATATGTGGCATCTTCCATTGCTTTTTAGAAAAGCATTTTGAAACCTTAAGTGATTGCCATATGGTGCCTTCTGCTTGATCTTGAGAAAAGCTTATTGGAAAGAAGCCTTCAAAAAGTATAAGAAACTTGAGACACAGATGCCGATACTTGTTGTACTCCACTGAGTTACTATGGGACACATGGCACGTTTCGTAGTACTTACTAAAATTATGAAAAGTGCCTCGACTGATGACACTTGGTAGCTTTCACTCGATTTTGACACTTAGAAAATTTGAGGCAAAAAGAAATTTGAGCCCAGGCTCTGAGTCAAAAACTTCACTATCTCGAACCAAAGTGTTCAGGGACAAAAATTTAGATCGTGCGACTAAAAAAAATGAAATGTAGAGTATTTTTTACTCTACAGGTTATTAGTGACTCCAAGGACTTTTGAGCCTACTCAAAAAAGAATCTACAACTTTTGCATGATCAAAATGTGACAAAAAATCATAGCTTTAGTAGGGCTATCTGATAAGTAGACCACTCATCGTTAGATTATTTTTCAATTCATTGAAGGCTAAATCAAGGTTGATAATATCCTTGTGTGATTTTTTTTGCAAAATATGAACTATATCCTTCAATTTAAACTCTATCTTGGAAAAGGGAATCAAAATAGCTTCTACTTCAGTAACTGAGGAATCATCTCTTAAACCTTAAAAAACTACCTGATCATTCTGCCTGGCTAACAATGGTTTAATTTCATCAATCATCAACACTATGTTGTCATTAGGAAAAGGGGAAGGAAGACCTAATTGCACTAGGTCTTCAATGTGTTGTTTCATTTCACTAATTCCTTCTTTCATCACATCGAGAAGCTCTCTATAATTGATTGCTATGGAGTTACAATTGAGAACCTCATTCACTCGTTTAGCAGTGACCATTTTATCATTAATTCTTGCTGCTGACAATGTTCCATCTATTGCATCACAAGGCTTTTGCAGCAACATTTTAGAGTCCAAAAATCTCCTAGAAATAGTGGATAGAGTGTTTTCAACTGATGTCTCCACCTTTTCACACAATCTCTATGCATTTAGCAAAAAAGTTAGAGAAGGTCTGAGCTGAATAATCTCTATAGAGACTCTTTTGCATATTGATTCATAAAGCTCCTTCACTAGATTTAACACCCCTACATTCTTTGGTCTATTGGTCAGCTCAAGTGTCAATTGATCTACCCTTTGTTGCTCAGTTTGAAGTTGGGCTTATAGAGCTACAGTATTATTCTACTCATTTAGTAGCTTTTGTTGAAGTTGAGTAACCTGTAGTAGGCTTTCCTCACATTTTTCTTGTAATGCTACTTTTTCTCACCTTAAGGTTGTCACTACATCTTTTACCTGCATTAGCCCTACTTTTAAGGAATCATTTTGGGCTTGGATAGCCTAGTGAGTCTAAAGAGAAACAATATCTTGTAACTGTTTATTTAGACTCTCTATTACATTATCCTTTATATTGATTTTTGTGGTCAAACTACTATAGTTTACCTTCTCTTTGGCTAGATCAGCCTCCATCTTCTATAGCTACCTTGATATTTTCAAATAATCTTTAGCTTTTACAGAAGTGGATTTAGTTAGTATCTCAATTTTGTCTTGTGGCCTGAACAGGGACATGTCTATAGCCACTGCATTCATTGTGTAATCTTCTGGCTGCATTTGCTCACTTGGCTTGATTATATTTGGTGACAAATGGGTCACTGTCAGTTGCTATTGAATTGGGTCAAATTGTGACCTAAGATGTGGTGTAGCTAAGGCCTTGTTATCTTTGATCCTCTTTTTTTCCCTTTGGGCTTCCCTTGCCTTCCTAACAACGTCTGCTTGAGTTTGGAAGGTAGAAGGAGAGGCAATGTGCCCACCCGCAAAAGGATGACCTTGTGGCAAGCTATATGGAATAGCCAATTATTGGCTATGGGCCATATGAGGAGGTATTTTCCTAGGTATAGAGGGAGAAAAGTGGGGTAATGATATAGCTTGAGTAGGGATAGATGGGTAAAATGAGAAATGGGTGTAGTAGAGGTGGCAGGGGATATCAATTGTCCAGATGGAATCATCGCCCCTATAAGGGAAGAGAGAGATTGAGAAGAAGGAGAAACAATACTTACCTGAGGGGCCACTGAGGCACTTTGTAGTTGGTGTTGTGATATTTCTACCCTCTCCTTTGAATCAAGTTGAAGCCTCAACCTTGTATGTTTCCTTGGTGTTTCTTCTTCTAGCTGTGCTTCTTTTTCTCCAACATCTACCACTACTGTTAGTGGTGTTTGTGCAAAATTGGGAACTTCAAGGACTAATGCTGATGGAGAAGCTTTTGGTGGTGAAGATACCACACTCTTTTGTTTTTCCATGATGCTAAGAGATTGGGGCCAAACAGTCACAACAACTGAAGCTAAAGTTTGCCCTAGGGCCTATGATGTTTAGCTAGATCTTGCTCTAGCTTCTGGCTCTCCACCCTGTGTCGGAAAATTGCTTGTGTCAGGGCTAGATATAGGAGACAAATGAAACTCATCCTAGAGTTCCTCCCATTTCTCATCTAAGTTCACATTTCCAAAAGAATGAGTTGTTTGACAAATTTCTTGTTTATATTTCCAATAGGCTTCTATTTTCTCAGCATCCTAGTCTTTATTCTTTAGTGCCCTTCTTAAACTAGAAGTCATTCTAATTTTTGGGTGAAAATCTCTTTGCTTAGCATAAAAAGTTTCCCATGGTCTATTTTGTTGAAGAGGCAAATCCGTCAATTCAACATAAAATTTAGGAATATCTTCCCTGGATTTTTCCTATTTTCCCAAAAGGGGCAGCCCTCATGTGTAATTTTGGTAGCAACCCTATTAGTCCTGATCCATGAAGCTAAGAAACCATTTGGGTCATATACCCATTTATCTTCAATTAAAAGGAGACCCAAGAAGGCTAGCTTTCTAAGCAAAACAATATCAACATATTTGGCCTCTAATGCCATGTTATTCATCATCCATGGGATATCATACATTTTTATCTTCTTCTTCCCAGAGCCATATTCATTGTCTACCATAGACGCCTGCCTGGTGACCTCTAAGAATGCTAACCTAAGGGTCAAAATCTTAGGTAGTAGCACTAGTTCCCCACAAAAACCATGAACTCTAATAATAGTGTGATGGGATCCAAAAAAGTAATCAAAAGGGATAGGGAAATTGGCCATAAGGTTTGAAACACTTGGAAACAGTCTATTTATAACTGGTTCTGGACTTAGATGACAAAAAGCAGGGGTAAAAAAAGTTCCTAGAATTCATATGGGTCACTAGTTTTAGACAAAATATGTGTCCATGCAGACACAGGGGTAGTCTTTTGTAGACTGAAACTTGGATCATACATGTTTAAATTCATGTGCTGGGAAAATATGCCAAAGTTATGATACAATATAAGGTGAAACAAATAAGAGGAATACTTGAAAATCCCTTTGGATTTGAACTAGGCAAGTTGTTTCACCATTGAATATGCAATATGCTCAGAGAAATCAAGCTGATACTCCTGAGTCTTATCAACAGTTTTCAATTTGAAGAGGATAGCCATTTGGTCTTCATAGATGGTTATATCATCTTTCATTTTGAAAATGAAAGCTATCATGGAGAGTGCATCTTGACTCGCTTGTGCAAATTGTGCTCTTGCTTTAGGCAGTGTCGACATAGTTGTATCATCATAGCCTAATTGTAGCTCTATTTTTAAAAATCTTAATTGAGTATTGACGTTTGCCCACATTTTCTACATCTTAGCAATGGTAGGAAATGTGGTTGTCTTGTCATAGTACAGGGCCAACATATCTCTGATAGCCTGTGGTGTAATTTGCACTGTAAATGGACCCTATTGTATGGTACTTAAGGGTGCATGAAACAATTTGGCACATATTTCAACCAAATCAAGGCATGGATGGACAGCTGGGACAATGAATTATGCCAGTTGGGAAGTCCATATCCTCATTGCGAATGTCTCATATTGTCCCACCTTGGCCCTCTGAAGACACCTTTGATGTGCCCCTTCTTTGAGAGTTTTGCTACTAGTTTTTTGAAGAATTGGGTCCATGATTCCATCTGCATAATCTTTTACCTTTGCTAGGTTGCTTACTTGACCAACTTTAGGGACTCTGGTCCACTGGTAGGTCTTTAATGGTTGTGTGGGGGCTAAAGCATATGATTTGCTTGTAAGAAACTTATCAAGGGATTCATAAATCCCAGACCCTTGTTGCAAAGACTGTGCTCCCTCCATTTCTATATCTATTCTTTGAAAATGGTGAACTATGGTAGTAGGTATGAAGCTTTTACAATAAGGAAACACTTTCACTTAAGCAGGTTTGCTATGCACTAAAAATGCAAGTAGCAGGGGTTTTCTAGTAGACGCAAGAATGTTTGAGAAACTGTAAGCTTTAACTCTTGCTATGAGGTATTTATTGACCCATCAAGTCTCAAAATGGCATTAAACTCAGATAAGCATTAGCAAATCTTACTAAATCTTCATGGGGTAGTGAGTTAGACACATCATGCAAGTGACTGCACAAGGTACCTTGGGGAATTTAAGATTTGGGAGATATTTTAAAGTGTCAGAAGCTTTGAAAATTTTGAAAAGGCTCTAAGCTATGGCTACGTGTTCAAAGAACACTTATTTAAAATAAAGAGTGGGAAAGAAAAATGGGAAAACAAAACAACTGAGAAAGGGGAAACTATCTAACTATAATACATTAACCAAGTATCTTTGCCTCTCTCCTAGATCAGAAGAAGAATTTTTAAAGTCTCCTTCATGGCAAGATGACTTATGTTGCCAAACAAGTGGCTGAATGGGGTGAAGTTCTAGGGAATTGCTCTTCTTGCATGCCACCTTGATTGGCCTGCATTTGAGTGGATCAAAGTCAAACATGCTTTCAACATATACATACTCTTCTCATTCTCGAAAGCTTGTCGAATGCCAGTTTTTCATACTAGCATGTATCATCAAGAAATCTATGGTTATTTGCTCATCACCATAAGCCCTTTGATATATATCATTTATTGGCTTATCTCCTTCTGCCTCAAACTCAGGTTCTATTGCATGATCTTCTTTAATGACTTCAAAATCACCAACCTCTTGAAAGGATAATTTTGAAAGTTTGCAATAATTTTGCATATTTATTTGGGTTTCAATACTATCTTGTCCATCTGAAACTAACTCACAACCTCCTTGAAGAATATTATAACCTACTCCAATGACTTCAAATAATTTGTTCAAATCACGATCAAGGAAGTTTCCATGCTTCTCCATGTCGTCTTGCAAAGTGAGAAGAAAGTCAAAAATTATCTCTTCTTCATCAGAGATTAAGGCATAAGCTTGTGACTTCCCACTCAGAATATGAAATTCATATTGAGAAACCCGAGGATTGATAGAAGGGGTATATTTTTGCATTTATTCCCTTAAAACATTTGGGATTTCATGATCTTCATCAAATATGACATAAGTGCCTAGATCAATAGAGTCATAATTTCCATATGGATCATTTTGCATTATAGCAAACAAATGATTATTTTCCTCTTCTTGATCATGTTCAGTCTAGTCACCTAACTCCTCAATAAAAAACCTTTCTTCTTTGTTCAACATAGCATGAGCTACCTCTAATTTTGATGTTGGTTCATTGGTGATGTGATCCTTTGATAGTGGTTCAGATAGAATTTTCATCTTTGAACCATATTTGGTTCTTAAGATGAGGTGAGACCAATCAAGGGACATATATCCTCCTATTTTGGCTATAAAATCTCTAGATAAACATAATCCAAAAATAGGAGGTATATCTATGACTACTACATCTTGATTGACAATTATATTGGGACAAGTATATAATTGCAATGGGAGTTGTTTAATTCTCCCTATTGTTTGTACTAATTTTCCATCTAGCTGCATAACTCCTTTAGTAAGTGGTTCATACTTTATTTTTAAAGCATCAACTATTTGCTTAGGCATTATTATAACTAGCCCTTGAATCTATTAATGCATTATGCAAGAATTTCTTTCCAACTATCAGAGTCAAATAGAAAGGCTCTAGTTTGGATTTACTTACCTTTGCTGCATTGTTCACAAAGGCTGTTGTCTTTAGAGGAACTGTGTCCTTGAGTTTTTCTTTATCATCAAGTCCTTTGGTGTCATTATGTTTAGGCATTGCTTGGCCTTGTAAATCTTCTTGTAACAATGTCTTTTATTTAGGAATAGCTAGTATGTCCCATATTTATACTTGTGATAGAGTCCTCTTCAACTGTTCCACCACATTCATTGTTCCTAATGCTTGAGTTCTTTGAAAATAAGGATATCTTGCTTTTTATTGAACTTGTGTAGGAATCACCTAGTTCTGCATTGGCTGAGGCACTTCTTGTCTGATAGCTATGTTTCTTTGAACTTGAAATGGAGGATTCTCCATAACTTGACTATTTTCAACTTCAGGCTATTTCATCATTCTTCTCTTTGATCTAGTATAGTAGTTTGATTGCACCACTGGTTTCTTAGAAGTAAAAGCTTCATTCAAGAATACTGATTCTTCATCTTCAACCCATGAAAATAGAGCATGTTTAGGGGCTATTTCTTCTTCTTGTTGCAAAGACATCCCTTGCATCTGAGCCATTAGGACTAAATTTTGCATACCAGGAGACTGATAAGTTTGTGCATCTAAAGTATTGGCAAATTGTCCATCCATTCTTCTTTGCTCTGCTACCTTTTGTTGTAAATTACCCATGGGACAATCTCTAGGTGTATGGGCATTATTACAAGGAAAACACCAAGTATTGGTGTTGTCTGCATAATTATTTTGCCTTGAACAATTTCTCTATTTGAATTGGGGGGAACAATCTATGAGGGTGTAGGTACTGCCACTAATTGATTTACTGGCTGAGGGTTATTTTGCCTTTGATGACCCTGATATTGGTTTGGCTATGATTGAAATTTATTTCCTTGATAGCCTTGATATTGAGGTCTGGGGTAAGGATTTTGTTGTCTCTTTATGTTAATCAACTCATTAGAAAATGTCCTTAAGATATTCTTGATATCATCCATCTCAGATGACTGAGCAGGGACAAGTTCTTTAGCAGGTGGTTGAGGATATTTATACATAGACACAAGTGGGACTATGGATTTAGGGGCTTTTTGAGGTAATGACAAGGTAATTGCTAGAAACATGGGCATGGGAGGCCTTGGGGGCAACTTTCCAGCATCTATTAAATTATTTTTAGTTCTGACCACATAGTCATAAGCCTCTGGCAGAGTCTGACCTCCAAGTGACTGAATCATAATAGATATATCTAAATTTAAAGCCTTAAGATAAAACACTATAGCCATACCTGGTAATGGTCTAGTTGTAGTAATAATCCTTTCCCAAGTCTTTTGAAATCTAGAATTGAAGTAAGTCATTGCTTCTTGTGGTGCTCTTTAAATAATAATCAATTGTTGCAACAGAGAAGACTTATCACATTTTTCTTCAAATCTTTCAAAGAAAATATCTCCAAGCTAATCCCATGTAGATATTGTATTTGGGATCAAAGATCTATACCATTCTAGGGCCTTTCCTTTAAAAGAAGTTGCTAATAATCTTATAGCCACATTCTGCTGTGTGACCACATGTATAACACAAACATCAGATACATCTTGATGATGTTTTTTGGGTGTTTTAAAATCTTGCCCAATGAATTTAGGTAGAGCCTTCAAGGCATTTACTAGGATAGGGTCCCAAGTGGCTGGTGGTATGGGTAGGATCAAAGGACTACCAGTGTTCTAACTTGCTTAATTCCTTGGGGGTATAGGATCTCCCATATTTACTCTTGGTATTGTTATAAACTAATTAACTCTTCATCTAGGACTAGTTACCAATGGTGGAAAAATAATACCTAGATTTATAGAAGATTGATATCTTGTCACTGGTCCATATCTTTGACTCCTTGTAGCTCTCTGGTTCATACAATCTTGAAAGAAACTTCAAGATAGTGTCCCACTGGGCATGCCAAAAACTGTTGATGATTAAAATTTGCACTATTTCTAACACCAACAATGGGAAGTTTCAGGAATGTGGGACTTGCAACCTAAAATAACCTCCAAATTTTAAAGAAGCTGGCTCTTCTTTATATCAAGGGTATAATGGGAAAAGGGATATGAATTAAACAAAAACACAAGTGCAACTAAAGAAACTCTAACTATGGCGATGCACCTAAATTTAATTCGAACCTTAAGCAAAGTGAAGCTATATGTAAGATTCAATTACATTAAAAAAATAACAAGGCATGATCAATGTAAAAGATGAAAAACAATAGGAACAGAGGCTCACAACTTAGACTAATTTTGCAATGACACAAAAAATATCAACAAAGGCACAAAACTTAGTTTTATTATTAATTCTCTAGCCACATAAAAGGCATAGAAACATGCACAGTTACATAAAATTTCTAACTCAAGAAAATATAACAAAGGCAAATGATATTCCTGATCATAAATAAAAAAATCTAAAACTCTTGACAATTATCTCTTGCAAAAAATTCTCTCTATCTTCTGATCCTCTCTCTAGTGATCTCTGCACCCCTCTTTATAGCATTGGATTCATCTAGATTATCTGCATGTTCCCAATATAATGGCCCAACTAAACTCTAACTAAACTGGAAGTGTCTAACAGAAGATATATCTTAGATTTTGAAACATTCCATCTTCCTGCAGTTCATTGGCTAAAATAGATACACAGGACACTTCCTTCTGTCAAAAGGGAGATGACACTTGGTTGATTCCCTTACTCTTCTTGAAAACCTTTTTTATTCAAGAGGTACCAGAAAATGACACTTGGCATGTTTCACGGCACTTATCAAAGACACACGACACTTTTCATGTAACCTATACTCTTACTGTGTCTTCACTTAGAAGTGTTCGGTCCTTAACATCTGTCACTATCCACTTCTCCAAAACTTAAACAACTTCTATAGAAAATGGGACCCAAAGCACTTCTCACCCGAGCCACTTCAAAAAGGGAATAGGGATAGGTGGTGCTTTCCACACATTTTAAACAAAGGACATGTGGAGATATTTGCTGCTTTTAGCTACCTTTTGAGAATCCTGTGGAAGGTGACATATGTCAGTCTCCATGTTGCTCTGCCTATACTATAGAAACAATTGGGCCTTATTTCATATTTACATAGATGGAGACACTTGGTGGCTTCCACTTGCCTTAGAAATAGAACCTGGGACCCACCACAATTTTTACTTATTAATGAAACAAAGTGAGGATAATTTGGATGTTGACACTTGGTGACTTTCGTTCTCTTCAGCTAGGGATACGTGGCATCTTTCGTTGCTTTTTAGAAAAGCATTTTGAAACCTTCTGTGATTTCCACCTAGCGCCTTTTGCTTGATCTTGAGAAAATATTATTAGAAAGAAGCCTTTGAAAAGTATAATAAACTTGAGATACAGATGCCAATACTTGTTGCACTCCACTGAGTTACTATGGGACACATGGCATGTTCCGCAATACTTACTGAAATTATGAAAAGTGCCTCAGTTGATGACACTTGGCAGCTTCTGCTTGATTTTGAAACTTAGACAAAATTGAGGCAAAAAGAAATTTGAGCCCGCACTCCAAGTCAAAAACTTCACCGTCTCGAACCAAAAGTGTTCAGGGACAAAAATTTGGATCATGCGACTGAAAAAATGAAACATAGAGTATTTTTTACTCTACATGTTCTTGTGGATAGTAATGGAGCTTAGAGTCATCTCTTGAACTAGTGGAGATGTAGTGTCTTAAAGGTCTTGTTATACTATAACCTTGTTGATTACACACATACATTATATATTACACATAGTTAATAGAATGTGTCATTATTGGTGAATCTCTCTCTTGTTTGAATATTCTATGTTGATGGTGTATAAGTTAGAGATCCATAAGCTAGTTATCATTTTATAATATGGTATCATAGTAGGCTATCTTGAGAATATTAACAATATTTTTTGATAAGATATCCATATCACTCTCAAATATTGGTCGTTAGGAAGATCAAGAGGAGAAAGAGCAGAAGAGGAGCCTAAAACACTCTAAATCTTCAATCCTTAACAAGGTTCAAGTAGAAAGGATAAATTTTTATCTTTTAATTAACATGTATGAGAATTTATTCATAAGTCCCTTATTTTTTGTTCATATATGATTCATTACCTCTATTGGATTCTTGTACTAGTTGTAGATCTACATATGGAGGAGTTCCATGGAAGATATTTTCAGCCAAATTTTATATGAGTGTTTTTGGTGTGTATCAGACATTTCCATTATGTTTTGTGCTATGCCATTAACCTATAGTGAATCTAGGGATATGTGTGGTTGAATTTTAGCTCACACACCTTCATATTAGCTTGTTGCATTTCTCGATGTTCTTAGTATATCAGCCTATGAAATAACCATGGCTAAGTAGAGTTTATAAAGGAGGTAGTGGTTAGTCTTTGGGGATCATATTGTGAATTTTGTTCTTATTACATTGTTGTGGAGGTTTCCCCCTCGAAGTGGCCCAATCATAATATTCAAATATTCTACTCTTTTGCCAATTTTTGTTGTGGATCTGCTTATTCTTCTCTTAATTCTAGCATATATAATTATATTGTTGCAAATTATCTAAGTAATTTCCTTACATTTAGACTCCTATATAAAGTCTATTTCAAATTTCAATTCACCTAAATTTGACATCTTGATCTTATTTGTCAAGCCATGTAGATCACATTTTATATATATCTAGAGAATTTACAGGGGTAAGAATGATCAATTGAGAAATAAAATGGACTTTTCAACCTATTTGACATGGTTTTTGGGACTAAATTTTGAGTTTTTGTAGTACATTGTGACGCACTGATAGCTCCTATGTTTGGCTAAATATTGGATTTGGGTCCATCTAGAAGGTGTATTTTTTTCACCTTGCATCTTTTCTTCATGTGTCATATTGGGCACTCTCACTTGAGGTTTTTGTATAACTTGTTTTTCATACTTACTACATTAACACTTTTGGAGATATTGAGTTGTTTTATCTTCACTCCCTAGTTAGCATTAAGGGGCGGTGGTGGGGTGTGTTGTTTACTGTTAATGCTTCCTTGGTTGTTGAGTATGTTATGTGTCTAGTGGTTCTTCCTTGTAGATGTAAAGGTTGGTTGTTTCTTGAAGGAGATCCATAACACTCCATTTGTAATCTAGTTGTTTCTAGAATGAGTTCCATAATACTCCATTTACAATCATTTAACCATGTGTTTCATTTACATGGTACACATACCAATAGTCACTCATATTCACACAATTAGATTCATGGAAGCTACTTTTAATTCATTCCATTAGAGTATTCATTATATTTAATAAACATTTACTTCAGCAACATCATTTTTCTTTTTTCTCTTTCATTTTATATGGGTACCTCATCAGGACTAGTTATCAGGACCCATACTTATGAGCATAAGATGTCTTATTTTTTACCACACCATTTACGCTGATATTTAAGGGGGGTGTTGGAGTATGTCATACCTGATTTGAATTCCACCTTATGTATATGTGTTATCAATAAGTTATTTATTATGTGCACATAATTATTAAATACACAATTAATGTGGTAGTTATCATCACATGTGTGATAAAGGTTTGATGTAACTTGGGAATGATCCTACCTTTCAATTTACCAATAATAATCTCTCACTCACCTCTTACTTTTACTATATAAGGAACCTTTGTTTTCTTGTGGAAAGTAATGGAGCTTAGGGTTATTTCATGAGGTAGAGGAGATGTCACTTTTTAGCGAGTCTTATTATACTACAAATATTATTGGTTGCACACATACATTATGTATTACACATAGTGAATGCATAGTATGTATATATATATATATATATATATATATATATATATATATATATATATATATATTAATATCTCTTTTGTTTGAATGCTTTATGTTGATGGTGTATTTACTAGATATCCATGGGTTATATTGTCATTTTTTAACAATTTCATATTATTTCAAAGGCTCAACAATACATTTAACTTTAGAATATAACAAACTAAGGCTATAATTAACAATGAAAACTCTTAGAGTCATATTTTAAAATTATAAGGCTATATATCCTTTATATAGAGTTTTCAACTCAATAAATATGATAAAATGATGTTAATGGAATTAAAATGTGCCATCTATATTGACATCCACCACACAACATTACATTTATAGGACAAATATTTCCCTGAGAATGAAATTGATTTCCACGTCTAATGATCATCTTTATCTTCATTCAATGCCTAAGATGGATCCATTTATTAATGTCTATGCATTTCATGCTTTTGTAACAATATGAAAGGATGAGTGGAGTGCCTTGCATTAGAAAATAATTTTTTTAGTCAAATATACCATAATTTAATCATTTGGGCTAAAATATTGTTAATATTTTATCCATACATTACATTTGTTTGAAACTGATGGTTAGGACTATTTATAATAAGATCGCATGGTGTAGGAAACTCTAAAGAGATTATTCCTTTATGTCATATAGGCTCATCCACAAAATAATCAATATGTTTTACAAGAGGTCAATGAAAGAGGCAAATTGAGACATTGATAGGTGTTCCTCCTTCAAGTTGTGTATTGCCACCAAGTGGATTTATTTTAATGCTTTAAAGGGGCCCAATCCCATAAACTCTTCACTAAGGCTTTAACCTTATATATTATCTTTATCCCTTTTATATTTATTGA